>BSUD01000006.1:48630542-48642008 GCA_033239045.1 Fagopyrum esculentum | reverse complement strand
CGCGGTGCGATAACTGGACGGCCCGCTATCCTCTCGTAATCTACCCGACATCTCTCGTGGATGACCGGGCGGTAAGGTCGGGAAGAAGAAGGGGAAGGGGAGGGTGAAGATCTGTCTCTCAGGGCTAAACGGCGATCTGAACTCATTTTCCCTAATCAATCTGTCAGACCACCTCGGTTGACTGACAACCCTCAGAAATCACCTCGGTCGAGGTGCAGACCGACTGGACCGAGGCGTAGCAGTTCGAATTCCAATTCTCAGATTTCCAGTTCTTTTCCCCCTAAAATCACTACAATTGCTTCCTAAGGGGTACTTATGCCTTTTCTCAACAGATTCAAGGGCAACCAAAGCCCAAATAGCAGAAAACGAACGAGTTAGGGTTTTCGAACGTTTTTACCTCGTTTCGGTCGAATCGCTCAAATTTCTTGCAGATTTGTAGTTGCAATCGACTCCTCTACTCTTTAATCTCGGTTTGGAAGCAGAAATCTTCGAAAACGAGCGAGAAATGAGGGAGCGAGGTGATTCTGTGCGCCGCGGTCGAAGTGGGTAATAAAAAGTAAAAATGTAATTTTTCCCCCTTTTATACTTTTACTGAATCTGCTGTCACCTCGGTCGAGATGGTTTCGACCGGACCGAGGTGGTCTGGACCGAGGCGGTTCTGCAGAAACCCTAGTCGCCTCGGTTGCTTCAAGAATCAACTCGGTCGAGGTGTTCTGACAGTGACCGAGGTGCCTCTTTCTTCCTCAGAATCTCGAACTTCTCCCTTTTCTGGAGTGCTCCTTCCTGTTATCTGTCTAAAACACCAAAAACAAAGCAAAGCAAAGCAAAAACAAAAGACTATCTAAACTAGACTAGAAAGCGGGAAAGAAAGCAATACCTTGGGTTGCCTCCCAAGAAGCGCTTGATTTAAGGTCGCTAGCTGGACCATAGTGCGTCTCAAAGGAGGTAGATCGGTGCGACCTCCTCAACCGGCGTTTCCGGTTGGTACTTCTTAAGTCTATGACCGTTGACCTTGAAGCTTCCGCTAGTTTCGCCCCATATCTCAACTGCACCATGAGGGAAGACATGTTTCACAACGTAAGGTCCGGTCCATCTAGATTTCAACTTACCTGGAAAAAGACGGAGGCGGGAGTTGAAGAGTAGAACTAAATCTCCTTCGTTAAGCTCCTTTGGAACGATACGCTTGTCATGCCATCTCTTCGTCCTTTCCTTGTAGATCTTGGCATTCTCGTAGGCGTTCAAACGCAGCTCTTCCAGCTCGTTAAGTTCCAATAGTCGCTTCTCACCAGCCTCCTTAATGTCAAAGTTCAACCATTTGATAGCCCAATACGCTTTGTGCTCCAACTCAACGGGCAAGTGGCAAGATTTCCCATACACCAAGTTATAAGGGGTGGTGCCTATGGGAGTCTTGAATGCGGTCCTGTATGCCCAAAGAGCATCGTCTAATTTCATGGACCAATCCTTCCTCGTCCAAAAACTTGTTCGCTCCAAACGGTGTGTGCAAGCTTTAAATTTATAACCCTAGACTTAAGCTTAAAACAAGGATGCGAACCCGCAGTGTACGGGTCAATCGTAGTAAAAGCAAGAAAATTCCAGGGGTCGATCACAGGGACTTAGTGAAACAAAGTCCAGTACGGTATGCTAATGTCAATGCTAACCACAAGAGCAAGTAATACAATCAAAGATGAATAAGATGTCAAATAAAGCAAACATGCAATTCTAGGGATTAAAGCATCTAGTTGTGGTTCCAACTCAAGATCTATAGATAAGCGGACAAAGCTGAGATTTTTGCGTGGGGAAGGCGTTTCTAAAGTGGAGTAGATCACCGGGTAAGTCTCACTACACACTAATCCTAAACCGCAACTCCTATTACCGGGTAAGTCTCAAGGAATCAAGATAAAGAATTATAACCTCAAACTAACACACCATCTAAGGGAATAGAATCAACCTTTACCGGGTAAGTCTCAGGCTAACTCACAAAGATGGGATGGAAGCACACTCAAACCCCAATAAAGGACAAGCCTTTATTACCTACACTTATGATCGTTGGTATACAAACTAAGGAATTACCGGGTAAGTCTCATCCTAAGCTTGCTTTGAACCAGAAAGGTATAATAAGAATAGGATTTGGCAAACTCTAACACATTAACTCTCAGTTAAGGATCGGATAAGCCACCTCGGTCAGCCAGTTTCCACCCCGGCCGAGATGTTCATCGACTGAACGAGATGCTTAGGGTTAAGGTTAAAGACTCGAACTTTCAGGATCCTACTGTGATTAAGATCATTCTATCATTGTTTTTCCCACAACCTTCAGCCAATCACCCTAGAATCACACAAGGAAATTAGCCACTCATCATCATAATGAAAGTATTAAATATATGGGAAGAAGGTGAATATTTGAATAAAGAAGAATTTAATGAAAACACTTCAATAACTGAATCAAATATCACACAAAATCGTTCCTTGGATAATGATCCAATAAGACAAGACAACAAGGAAAGGAATTGAAGACAATCTTACAAAACCCTCCAAAAAGCTATAAAGCTATAGTCTTCAATCTTCCTTCAACCTTCAAAAAGGTTCTTCAACTCTCTCCCAAATTGGAGTAGGATGCGGCTGCTGCGCTGATAGCGGGTGTATGCAGCCTGTATTTCGGTGTAAGCGGGGTTCTCGAATTGTGGAAATCCAACCCTTTTTATAGGAAAAATAAACCTCCAAAGATAATAAATCTTAAGAAGATATATTCCCATAAAAATAGGTAAAATATATGATTCTGCATATCTCCTTCCTTCTAGAAGCTCAGGCCAAGAATAAAATATTCTCGCCGCGTCCTAGGTGTTCGCCTCGGTCGAGTCGGCGTCTCTGGATCGCCTCGGTCGAGATGAATCTCTGGTCAACCGAGGTGATCATAACTGAGTGTAAAATCTCTCAAAACTGGTCCAAAGTAAATCTTTAATCCATGGTTGTGCTTCCTGAATGTAGCTCCAAATGACTCTTGACTCCTTTTGCTCCTTTTTTGATGCAAAACGTACCATATTACCTGCAATTACAACGAAACTAGGTGTAGACCTCGATTCTCGCAAAGGTAGATGAAATGGTAGTAAAATCACATAATGTACATACAAACATGCAGATTATGAAAGATAAAACGTCCAAACAAACCCCAAAATATAGACTATAATTCATGCTATCAAAATATGAAAATATCCGGTACATCATAAGTCAAATAAGTCAGATAATACATCAACTACCCCATACTTGAGACACACTGTCCCAGTGGGTGTAAATAAAGTCTGAAAGAAAGAAGGACTCACCGGATAAAGAGCCGAACTGCATAAAAATATAATAAATAAAATCCTGCAGCTCCTCAGAAGTCCTGATCCGGTGGTGGTGGTGGTATGTAAGGGTACAAAGTAGGGTCATAGGGATAGCCCATGACATGCTGGAACTGTAGCTGAGCCATCATGTGCTGATGATGCTGCCGCTCCTGCATCTCCCGGATATCCAAAGAAAGTGCAGCATAAGTGTCGATAACCTGATCTGTCAGGTCATCAATCCGTCGGTGTGCTGCTCTGTCTCTAACCCTCTGCCTCCTGCGCCTAGCGGGCCTGACTGGAGAAGTCTCAGCAGGTGCAGGCTCAGTATCCTCCTCGTCCTCATCAAGATCAATAATGGGAGGCGCGCTCGTCCCAGCAGTGTCTGTCCCTGTGTCCATCGGGACGCCGCCTCCTCTCTCATCGACTGTCTCGTCATCATCCTCCTCATCAGCCTCCTCAGCCTCCTCAGCAGCTGCAGCTGCTCCCTCTCTATAGTCCTCCATAAGCGGGGCCCATGCTGTCTGCCAGAAATGCGGGTCGGCGACAGAAAACTGTGCAGACCATCTGATGCCCTGAGGCGCTGTCCGCTCCCAAGGCATGGCAACATACGGTGTAGTCAGCCCACGAGGAACAAGAATCCGCCTCGTGATCATCTCCTGCAGACCCAGCGGCTTCGGAGCCGCCGCCAATGTGCAGATACTGAGATCCATCCCGTGGTAGGAGGCGATGTGGGTGACTAGACCTCCACAGCAAATATCACCCTTCCCTTTGGCCTTGATCCTGTGCAGATCCTCTGCCAGGAGCAAGCCAAAGTCCGGGAAGCCGCCTGTAACCATGCAGTATAAAGAGAAAAGCTCCCCCTGTCTGATCTTCTGGGGCGTCTCAGTACGCGCCAGAAGCATCTCGCTGAATATCCGGTGGGCGAGTCTGAAAGCTGGGTGGAAGATGACCTTCTCCCTGGAATCTCCAGGGCGCCATCTGTCTGCATGAGTGGTGATGTGGGCGATCTGACCCCAAAACTCCCTAGCTACGGATCGGGAGGGGAAGTCTACGGCTGTAGGGGTAGGAAAGCTGAAAATCTCTCTGAATATCTCTAATGGAACTATGAAGTTCCGGCTCATCAGCCGGTACTTCACAGATCCCTCTGTGGGTAGGTAGGAGAAGGAGCTGACGAACTCTAGTGTCGGCTCTATGTAGGCTGGGGCTCGGATCTCAGAAAACTGATCCAGCCCAACTGTGGCAATCATCCTCCTAAGGTCGGCCTCTAACCCTAGGCAGTCAAAGGCGGATACCTCCAGAAATCGCGGTGCGATAACTGGACGGCCCGCTATCCTCTCGTAATCTACCCGACATCTCTCGTGGATGACCGGGCGGTAAGGTCGGGAAGAAGAAGGGGAAGGGGAGGGTGAAGATCTGTCTCTCAGGGCTAAACGGCGATCTGAACTCATTTTCCCTAATCAATCTGTCAGACCACCTCGGTTGACTGACAACCCTCAGAAATCACCTCGGTCGAGGTGCAGACCGACTGGACCGAGGCGTAGCAGTTCGAATTCCAATTCTCAGATTTCCAGTTCTTTTCCCCCTAAAATCACTACAATTGCTTCCTAAGGGGTACTTATGCCTTTTCTCAGCAAAATCAAGGGCAACCAAAGCCCAATAAGCAGTAAACGACGAGTTAGGGTTTTCGAACGGTTTTTACCTCGTTTCGGTTGAATCACTCAAATTTCTTGCAGATCTGTAGTTGCAATCGACTCCTCTACTCTTTAATCTCGGTTTGGAAGCAGAAATCTTCGAAAACGAGCGAGAAATGAGGGAGCGAGATGATTCTGTGCGCCGCGGTCGAAGTGGGTAATAAAAAGTAAAAATGTAATTTTTCCCCCTTTTATACTTTTACTGAATCTGCTGTCACCTCGGTCGAGATGGTTTCGACCGGACCGAGGTGGTCTGGACCGAGGCGGTTCTGCAGAAACCCTAGTCGCCTCGGTTGCTTCAAGAATCAACTCGGTCGAGATGTTCTGACAGTGACCGAGGTGCCTCTTTCTTCCTCAGAATCTCGAACTTCTCCCTTTTCTGGAGTGCTCCTTCCTGTTATCTGTCTAAAACACCAAAAACAAAGCAAAGCAAAGCAAAAACAAAAGACTATCTAAACTAGACTAGAAAGCGGGAAAGAAAGCAATACCTTGGGTTGCCTCCCAAGAAGCGCTTGATTTAAGGTCGCTAGCTGGACCATAGTGCGTCTCAAAGCAGGTAGATCGGTGCGACCTCCTCAACCGGCGTTTCCGGTTGGTACTTCTTAAGTCTATGACCGTTGACCTTGAAGCTTCCGCTAGTTTCGCTCCATATCTCAACTGCACCATGAGGGAAGACATGTTTCACAACGTAAGGTCCGGTCCATCTAGATTTCAACTTACCTGGAAAAAGACGGAGGCGGGAGTTGAAGAGTAGAACTAAATCTCCTTCGTTAAGCTCCTTTGGAACGATACGCTTGTCATGCCATCTCTTCGTCCTTTCCTTGTAGATTTTGGCATTCTCGTAGGCGTTCAAACGCAGCTCTTCCAGCTCGTTAAGTTCCAATAGTCGCTTCTCACCAGCCTCCTTAATGTCAAAGTTCAACCATTTGATAGCCCAATACGCTTTGTGCTCCAACTCAACGGGCAAGTGGCAAGATTTCCCATACACCAAATTATAAGGGGTGGTGCCTATGGGAGTCTTGAATGCGGTCCTGTACGCCCAAAGAGCATCGTCTAATTTCATGGACCAATCCTTCCTCGTCCTAGAGACGGTCTTCTCCAAAATTGCTTTGATTTCTCTGTTTGAGATCTCGACCTGTCCACTAGTTTGAGGGTGATAAGCGGTTGATACCTTGTGGGTTACCCCATACTTCGATAGAAGTGCCTTAAACTTCCGGTTGATGAAATGCGTTCCTCCATCGCTGATGATGATGCGTGGAGTTCCAAATCGTGGAAAGATAGTTCTATTCAAGAACTTCACGACCACCTTGGCGTCGTTAGTGGGAGAAGCGATGGCTTCGACCCATCTAGAGACGTAATCCACTGCAAGGAGAATGTAGAGGTTTCCTCCGGAGGATGGGAAAGGTCCCATGAAGTCAATCCCCCATACATCAAAGATTTCCACTTCTTGGATGTTGTTAAGTGGCATCTCGTTCCTCCTTGATAGGTTCCCTGTTCTTTGGCATGCATCACAAGAAACAACAAAAGATTGCACATCCTTAAATAATGTAGGCCAAAAGAAACCGGAACGCAATACCTTGGCGCATGTTTTATCGGTGCTAGCATGCCCTCCACATGGAAGTGAGTGGCAATGCTTTATGACGCTATTAACTTCGTCTTCCGGAATGCACCTTCGAAGCATCCCATCCGGTCCGCGCTTGAATAGCAGCGGCTCATCCCAGTAGTAATGTCGTACCTCCTTGAAGAATCTCTTCTTTTGGGAGTACGTCAATCCGGGTGGTATTTCCTGGCAAACAAGATAATTCACAATATCAGCATACCAAGGACCTTTATTATCAGAAAGTTGGTGGAGAGAATGATCCGCCAACTGTGGGTGAATGTCAGAGAAGGGAGTAGAAAAATTGTCATTCTCAGCAATCTCAGTTGACATTGTCTTTCTGTCGACCTCGGTCGAGGTGCAAGGGCGTTGACCGAGGTGTTCTTCAGACGCCTCGCTCAGTCCAGAAAGTGCCTCGGTCGAGGTTCTGCTACTGGATCCGAGGCTGGAAATCTTCGTTTCCTGGATCAGCTTCTCAGTCATGGCTCCTGGATCTTCTTCCAGTGCCTTCAGGCTCCGTATATCTGCATCACAAGAAGCATCTATACCTTCCTCCATTAAACTGAAGCTAATAACTCTTTCGAGTGGATCATTAATAAGGATAGAGCTCACCAATTCTCTTGATTCTTCTTCATCGTAGATGTTGAAGATATCATCAGTTAGTTGCTCCCCTTTCATGGCTGCAAGTAGTGCGAACTCCACCTCATCGCCACCAACGTTGAATTTCAACTTGGCGTTCTTGCAATCCACATTGCAACCCGAAGTTGCTAGAAATGGCCTCCCGAGAATGATAGGAACAGGATAATCTGCGGGAATGTCAAGTACGACAAAATCTATGGGTAGATAGAAGTTACCTAACTTGACCGGAACGTCTTCCAAAATGCCCACGGGATGGGTGATGGAGCGATCCGCCATGTAAAGTCGAATCTTGACCGGCTTGGGCTCTCCAAGACCGATCTTAATGCATAGCTCCAGCGGAATGATGCTCACGCTGGCTCCTAGATCACATAGGGCTTCACAAGTGACATCCCCAACTTGAATGGGAATGCAAAATGAGCCGGGATCTCTCAACTTAGGTGGCATCTTCTCCTTCATGATCTTTATAAGCTCCGAAGACTTAGATGTCATCCTAACTTCACCAACATCCTCCAGCTTCCTCTTCCTTGATAGGATCTCCTTTAAGAACTTCCCGTAGGCGGGCATACCTAAAATAGCATCAAGGAAAGGGATATTAATATGGAGCTTATTCATCAAGTCAAGGAACTTACCAAAGTGCTTGTCAAGATGTGCTCTGGCTCTGGACTGGGGAAATGGAAGTGGTGGTTTATATGCAGGAGGTGGAACATAGGCTTCAGTTGTTCCTCCTGCTTTCTGTTGCACCGCCTCGGTTGGCATCTCGGTCGAGGTGTTCTTCGACTGGATCTGGACCGAGGTGGTCTGCGTCGAGCGAGGTACTGGATCTGTGGTTTTGAGTCCACTCCTCGTCGTGATGGCCATGCACTGGCCCTTAGGGTTAGTTTCCGTCTTTGCTGGAAGCTTCCCTGGATCTCTTGGCGCTTCATTCGCCCTATTAGCAAGTTGTTGTTCGAAGGACTTTTGGGCCCTCGAAAATGAAGTCATAGAATTCTCCATAGCACTAAGCTTGATCAAGATTGCCTCCAGGACTGCGTCCTTCTTTTCCGGCTGAGACGAACTTGATCCTTGCCCTTGGCTCTTCAATGGAGTAGAAGAAGAAGAAGGAGGAGAGAGGAAAGGGTTAGAGGAATCATTAGAGTTGGAGTTTGAATAATTGTTACCGTTGTTTTGGTTATTATTCGCTCTCCAATTGTTGCTATTGGATCCTTTATTGTTGTTGTAGTTGTTGTTTCGGGGTCCGTTGTTGTTGTTACGGTACCCGTTATTGTTGTTGTTGTTGTTGTTCCTTTGCCCTTGCTCTTCCTTCTTAGTTTGAGCCATCAATAGCTCCTTCAATTGCTTCACGTCGTTCTTCAAGGACGTGAATTGGTTGTTGTTGGTTTGAGTCTCTTGAAAGTTGACTCTTTTAACTCCACCTTCAGCTCCCTGGTGGGTGTACTTCTCCATGTGCAAGGCTTGCTTCTCGATGAAATCCCAAGCCTCGTCAACCGCCATATCCATAAATGTGCCGGCGGAGAGTAGTTGGAGATTAAACTGGGTGTTTCCGTCCAGCCCTTTGAAGTAGATCTCCAACAACTCGATCTTTGGAATCCCATGATGTGGGCAATCCAAAAGGATATCTTTGAACCGCTCCCATGATTTGGACAAACTCTCCTTGTCCTTCATGATGAAAGCATTGATCTTCCCTCTCATTTCAGCAGTCTTTGAGGGGGGAAAGAATTTGGTCAAGAATTCCGTAGTCATCTCTTCCCATGTGCTGATCTTTCCTGCAGGAAGAGATTGATACCAAGTAAGAGCTCTATCTTTAAGAGAAAAGTAGAAAGGTCTTAGCTTGTAGTTGTTATTTTCAATTCTGGGAGGTCGCAAGGTCTCCATCAAGATCTCGTAGTTTTGAAGATGTTGATGCGGCGACTCCTTCTCTAGCCCTCCGAATTGACATTGGCGAATCATCGCTAGAACTTGTGGTCGAAGTTCGTAGTCATGGTCCGCTGGATCTCCTAGATTCACTCCTGGACGCCTCAGCTGTTGATTAGGGTCCATCCTTTGACCTAGGGTTTGTGGAATTCCTGCAAGAAGAACATCTCGGACTGGCATCCGAAGTGGATGCACATCGGCCGGGGCGTCAGGAACTGGGACTTGCCTCGGTCGAGGATCAATTACTGGATCCTGCACCGGTCGAGGTTGAATCTGGTTCCGAATTGCTGCAATCTCAGCTTCGATTGCTGCATTCCTGGCCTGATTCTCTTCTTTTTCCTGCCTTAGCTCTTCTTTACTGAGACGTAGCTGCTCCTGCGTCTCTCTCAATTGGGCCAAAAGATCGTGATCGTCTTGTTGGGCCATCTTCGCTTCTCTTAAGCGTCGTTTGTATGTCTTTTCCGGTTCGGGATCGTAAGGAACGATTTCCTTTCCAGTGCGGGTTCTTCGCATATACCTAAGAAAGAACCTGCAAAAGTCACTCAAGTAGAGTGGTAAGACAACACGGGGCAAATGCCCCAAGAGCAAACCGTACCGGCTCGGTCTAGACCAAGTCCCCGGCAACGGCGCCAAAAACTTGTTCGCTCCAAACGGTGTGTGCAAGCTTTAAATTTATAACCCTAGACTTAAGCTTAAAACAAGGATGCGAACCCGCAGTGTACGGGTCAATCGTAGTAAAAGCAAGAAAATTCCAGGGGTCGATCACAGGGACTTAGTGAAACAAAGTCCAATACGGTATGCTAGTGTTGATGCTAACTACAAGAGCAAGTAATACAATCAAAGATGAATAAGATGTCAGATAAAGCAAACATGCAATTCTAGGGATTAAAGCATCTAGTTGTGGTTCCAACTCAAGATCTATAGATAAGCGGACAAAGCTGAGATTTTTGCATGGGGAAGGTGTTTCTAAAGTGGAGTAGATCACCGGGTAAGTCTCACTACACACTAATCCCAAACCGTAACTCCTATTACCGGGTAAGTCTCAAGGAATTAAGATAAAGAACTATAACCTCAAACTAACACACCATCTAAGGGAATAGAATCAACCTTTACCGGGTAAGTCTCAGGCTAACTCACAAAGATGGGATGGAAGCACACTCAAACCCCAATAAAGGACAAGCCTTTATTACCTACACTTATGATCGTTGGTATACAAACTAAGGAATTACCGGGTAAGTCTCATCCTAAGCTTGCTTTGAACCAGAAAGGTATAATAAGAATAGGATTTGGCAAACTCTAACACATTAACTCTCAGTTAAGGATCGGATAAGCCACCTCGGTCAGCCAGTTTCCACCCCGGCCGAGATGTTCATCGACTGAACGAGATGCTTAGGGTTAAGGTTAAAGACTCGAACTTTCAGGATCCTACTGTGATTAAGATCATTCTATCATTGTTTTTCCCACAACCTTCAGCCAATCACCCTAGAATCACACAAGGAAATTAGCCACTCATCATCATAATGAAAGTATTAAATATATGGGAAGAAGGTGAATATTTGAATAAAGAAGAATTTAATGAAAACACTTCAATAACTGAATCAAATATCACACAAAAATCGTTCCTTGGATAATAATCCAACTAGACAAGACAATCAAGGAAAGGAATTGAAGACAATCTTACAAAACCCTCCAAAAAGCTATAAAGCTATAGTCTTCAAATCTTCCTTCAACCTTCAAAAAGGTTCTTCAAATCTCTCCCAAATTGGAGTAGGCTGCGGCTGCTGCGCTTGTATGTGGTGTATGCAGCCTCTAAGCATCCTCGGATTTGTGGAAAATCCAACCCTTTTTATAGGAAAAATAACCCTCCAAAGATAAGAAATCTTAAGAAGATATTATCCCATAAATATAGGTAAAATATATGATTCTGCATATCTCCTTCCTTCTAGAAGCTCAGCCCAAAAATATAAGATCACTTTCCAATTTTAAAAGATCTCAGCCAAGAATAAAATATTCTCGCCGCGTCCTAGGTGTTCGCCTCGGTCGAGTCGGTGTCTCTGGATCGCCTCGGTCGAGATGAATCTCTGGTCAACCGAGGTGACTCATAACTGAATGTAGAATCTCTCAAAACTGGTCCAAAGTAAATCTTTAATCCATGGTTGTGCTTCCTGAATGTAGCTCCAAATGACTCTTGACTCCTTTTGCTCCTTTTCGATGCAAAACGTACCATATTACCTGCAATTACAACGAAACTAGGTGTAGACCTCGATTCTCGCAAAGGTAGATGAAATGGTAGTAAAATCACATAATGTAC
>BSUD01000006.1:48371038-48630532 GCA_033239045.1 Fagopyrum esculentum | reverse complement strand
GTATACAAACTAAGGAATTACCGGGTAAGTCTCATCCTAAGCTTGCTTTGAACCAGAAAGGTATAATAAGAATAGGATTTGGCAAACTCTAACACATTAACTCTCAGTTAAGGATCGGATAAGCCACCTCGGTCAGCCAGTTTCCACCCCGGCCGAGATGTTCATCGACTGAACGAGATGCTTAGGGTTAAGGTTAAAGACTCGAACTTTCAGGATCCTACTGTGATTAAGATCATTCTATCATTGTTTTTCCCACAACCTTCAGCCAATCACCCTAGAATCACACAAGGAAATTAGCCACTCATCATCATAATGAAAGTATTAAATATATGGGAAGAAGGTGAATATTTGAATAAAGAAGAATTTAATGAAAACACTTCAATAACTGAATCAAATATCACACAAAATCGTTCCTTGGATAATAATCCAACAAGACAAGACAACAAGGAAAAGAATTGAAGACAATCTTACAAAACCCTCCAAAAAGCTATAAAGCTATAGTCTTCAAATCTTCCTTCAACCTCCAAAAAGGTTCTTCAACTCTCTCCCAAATTGGAGTATGATGCGGCTGCTGCGCTGATAGCGGGTGTATGCAGCCTGTATTTCGGTGTAAGCGGGCTTCTCGAATTGTGGAAATCCAACCCTTTTTATAGGAAAAATAAACCTCCAAAGATAATAAATCTTAAGAAGATATATTCCCATAAAAATAGGTAAAATATATGATTCTGCATATCTCCTTCCTTCTAGAAGCTCAGCCCAAAAATATAAGATCACTTTCCAATTTTAAAAGATCTCAGCCAAGAATAAAATATTCTCGCCGCGTCCTAGGTGTTCGCCTCGGTCGAGTCGGCGTCTCTGGATCGCCTCGGTCGAGATGAATCTCTGGGCAACCGAGGTGATCATAACTGAGTGTAGAATCTCTCAAAACTGGTCCAAAGTAAATCTTTAATCCATGGTTGTGCTTCCTGAATGTAGCTCCAAATGACTCTTGACTCCTTTTGCTCCTTTTTGATGCAAAACGTACCATATTACCTGCAATTACAACGAAACTAGGTGTAGACCTCGATTCTCGCAAAGGTAGATGAAATGGTAGTAAAATCACATAATGTACATACAAACATGCAGATTATGAAAGATAAAACGTCCAAACAAACCCTAAAATATAGACTATAATTCATGCTATCAAAGTTCTTTAAGGATGTCCGGGAATACTTTTGGAATGAACCTCTCATCTTTAAGAGAGGTCCGGATGGCATCATTCGGCGATGTGTGCCGGAAGATGAAATGCAAAGTGTCATCCGCCATTGTCATTCACTACCTTGTGGAGGACACGCTAGTTCAAACAAGACTAGCGCAAAGGTATTGCAATCTGGATTCTTTTGGCCTACCTTATTAGAGATGTGCAATTCTTTGTTTCCTGCTGCGATGCTTGTCAATGAACAGGTAATATCTCTAGGAGGAATGAGATGCCTCTCAATAACATCCAAGATGTGGAGATTTTCGACGTTTGGAGAGTAGATTTCATGGGACCGTTCCCATCATCTTGTGGAAACCAATACATACTCTTGGCGGTGGATTACGTTTCTAGATGGGTGGAAGCAATTGCCTCTCCCACCAATGATGCCATGGTTGTGGTTAAGTTCTTTAACAAAACCATCTTCCCACGATTTGGGACACCAAGGACTATCATTAGTGATGGAGGTTCTCACTTCATTGCCCGGCGCTTTGAAGCTCTTCTAGCTAAGTATGGGGTTACCCACAAGATCGCCACCCCTTATCATCCACAAACTAGTGGACAAGTTGAGATCTCAAATCGGGAGATCAAAGGAATTCTAGAGAAGACGGTTTCACGGACTAGGAAGGATTGGTCTTTGAAACTTGATGACGCATTGTGGACATACCGGACTGCGTACAAGACTCCCATAGGAACCACACCATACAACCTTGTGTATGGGAAGTCTTGTCACTTACCGGTAGAGTTGGAGCATAAGGCGTTTTGGGCTATCAAATGGTTGAATTTCAGCATGAAGGAAGCGGGAGAGAAGCGTCTCCTAGACCTTAATGAGCTGGAAGAACTCCGCTTGAACGCTTATGAAAACGCCAAGATCTATAAGGAGAGAGCAAAGTGTTGGCATGATAAGCACATCATTCCAAAGGACTTCAAAGAAGGAGATCAAGTTCTCCTCTTCAATTCAAGGCTTCGCCTCTTTCCAGGTAAGCTTAAATCTCGTTGGACCGGACCTTTTCTAATTAAGCGTATTTTCCCCCATGGTGCAGTTGAAGTATGGGGTGAAGCGGGCGGAAGCTTTAAGGTGAACGGTCAACGACTCAAGAAGTATACACCGGAACTCCAAGCTGAAGAGTTCGCGCCTATCACATTCGAATAAGTGCGAGTTTGGTCTAGCTACGGACCTTAAACAAAGCGCTTCTTGGGAGGCAACCCAAGGTATTGCATTTTTTTTTTGTTTTCGATTCATAGTTTAGCTTAGTTTAGACGTTTTTGATTTGTTTTGCCTTCGATTTCTTCCGGTATGTTCGTGTTTTTGGATGTAGGAACGATGGAAAAGGAAAAGGGAAGGGTAATGTTGAAGAAAAGTGACGAAACTTGGACTTTGGAGCATTACAGAAAGTTCCACGGCCTAAACCACGGTCGTGACAACTACAGTGACCGTAATTTCCAAAAGCCTTTGAAAAATCACCAAAACCACGGTTCCGTACAATTCCACGGCCGTGGAACCCCTCCGATAGACCGTGGTTTTCAAAATTTTGCCGGCCACTATATAAACCACGTTCTTCACAAAAACACACCAAAAACCCAATTCCACGACCCTCTTTGCCGATTCCACGCCCTTCACCTCAAATCTCCGTTCGTTAATCGTTTTCAACGATTCTTCGTTCCAAATTGAAGCAAATTTGACCACCAACGAGATCCAAGCAACGAATCGAGCGGCAAATCACCAAGGAACGCAGAATTCGGATTTTAAAATCCGAAACCTAGGTTTTTTCGCTCTTCTCTATCTTTGTCAATTTGGGTTCGTTTTTGCTAGAAATTATAGGAGAACTGATTGAAATTGGAAGGAATTAGACTAGGGCTGCCTGATTGCTAAGTTTGACTGTTGTTTGCTGAGATTTGCGAAAGAACGAGACGAACCATGGTCTTTGTCAATTTCACGGCCGTGGAAAAGCAAGAACAGACCGTGGTTTTGAAAAGTGATGGATTTCGTAAGAAGAGTTTCTGGGAGGATTAAGGAGAAGAAGAATGAGCAGAACAAGAAGAGAAAGGGTAACCCCTCTTCCTCTTCATCCTCTAGAGCACCACCACCTTCCTCCCCTTCACCTCCATCCTCACCTTCATCACCCGCACCTCCTAGCCCTAGAGTACCGATCATTCATGAGGATCACCTTGATACACTCGAGAGGATCCATGAGAGGGTTGTGATAGGACCTAGGTACCTGTTGTTAGAGGATTTAGCTCCTCTCAACATCATAGATGACCTTACCTGGCTCTTGGATAGAGCCGGCTTAGTTGTCTTCTCGGCTATCCGAGAAGACGCTTACGAGGAGATTACGAGAGAGGTTGTGACGTCTTTTGAGCACAGCCATGTGGATAGGACCGTTTCTTTCCGTCTTATGGAAAGAAACTATGATTTTACCATCCGAGAGTTTGGAGCCTTCTTTGGGTTCCAAGAGACCTTCAATGGTCGTTTTCCTAGTGGCGTTTACGCCAAAGATTTTTGGAAGGAGGTAGCTATGATTTATGCCAGCGATGACCGCTGGCAACTAGCTGACACCAAGGCTAAGTTGATGTATCACTTAGCCTTGAAGATTGCTCACCGTGTTCTTTCTGAGTGTCTCTTCCCTAGGACGGAGACACCTCAGAAGATCAAGACGGATGAGCTCTTTCTATTGTACTCTATGCTATATGGGCGCCGAGCTGACTGCGCCACCCTCTTAGCTGCTACCATGAGCAAGCTTAAGAACAAGAGGGCTGGCAACATTGGATATGGTGGGATAGTTACCCACCTTGCTAGGATGTTGGGGTTGATTTTTCTGCATGCACACGCATACCAGCTGTACCCCTAGGACTCTAGGCCTTCATGACTAGAGGCCTTATCTTCCCTACCCATAGAGGTCCGCCTTACACAGCTATTCCTTGGGAGAGCAGGACGGGGAGGGGCATTGAGTGGCTACCGGAGTACTCCATTATGGCTGGACGCCATAATTGGAAGGAGACGTTCGCTGCTATGCATGCAAACAGGATTGCAGCTCCTCCGTATGTCCCACCACCGCCCGTAGTTGAGGAGGAGGAGATGAGGGATCAGTATGAGGGAGGAGGAGGAGCAGAGCAGGAGTTTGGCACGTTTCCGGATCAGCCGGACATTGCTTCTGATGTGCCCAGACGTTCTCCACGTCCCGCCAGAGCTTCAGGTTCGTCTTCTCGCCGCGCCAGCGTGAGTGAGAGACCTACTTGGATGGATACGCCTCCTGCATGGTACGGAGCTCCACCTCCATGGTCAGCACAGCAGCCACCAGCACCAGCACCGTCCGATGCTCCAGGGTGGTACAGCCAGGCCCCGGGATGGTATGAGTAGATGCCAGATTGGGCTACTAGCCTTTCTGACAGAGTAGGAGCATTGGAGATCCGAGCCGACGCTAGGGATGGACGTATGGACGACCTCAATCACATGATGAGAGACGTCTACCGCCAGCAGTTTGGGCGGCACTACGACTCTAGCTTCTCTCCATTCCCGCCTCCACCAGCGCCGTAGTGACGATGATGATGACCGATAGCTTTAGCCGCTCCACCGCCATTTTGTGAGTATTTTTCTTTCTTTCTTTTCTTTTCTTTCTTTTATTTGAACATTAGGGACAATGTTTGTTCCAAGTATGGGGTGGGGTGTGACTAAAAGTTTGTAATAACTCTTACTCACTATGATTGCTTCTATCGAGACTATCTTGCATGTTCATTATATTGTTGCACGTTTCATTATTGCATTGCATGAAAAAGAGTTTGAAAAACCCATAAAAATTGAAAAATTTTGAAAACTTTGTGCTTCTAAGGAATTGAGATGATTTCTATGATAATCGCTACTTGTGAATTGAGTTTGATGACAATTGCATGCTTAAACAAATAGTGAATTGAAAAGGAATTGAATGAGTTGATTATACCTCTTTTGCAAGCTTCATAATGTGATGAATGTTACTTAAATCATGTTGAGAAATTGAAGTTGAAATCACACTATAAGTTCTTATGCTTCTTGTTGAGATGATTAAGGCAATTTGATTTTTCTTTCTTCTTTCTTTGATCATTTAGCCCCTCATTGAAATTATGGCCTCCTTTACCTATCCGGGAATTTGGAGGAGTTGATTGATATTGGCATGTTTGATGTGGGAGGGCCTTGAAAGCAATTATTTGCAATCAAAAGAATAGAAAGAAATTGTAGGTTTGGGGAAGTCAATCATGATGATGAGTAACTCGGCACCATTCACATAGGTCGGTGTTTGTGTCTTGTCAAAGTCGGATTGAGCGATATTCCTAGCGGATTATGGTATGTGCGCTAAGGGTTTGAGGCATCTCATAAAAATTGAGAAACGCCAATCTCCTAGGCTTCGGTTTTTGTGCACCGCTGTCCATAACTTCAAAAGTAAAGTCGAAAAATGAAAAGAAGAGAGCGAAGCTCTAAGTTGAAAGTGTCACGGAAACCGCAAGAGAAGAAGAAAGAGTAGTTATCCATTTTCCCGGATTCATGCACCACATTCCTTAAATTTTCCTTCCCTTTCCACATTCTAGACCTTTTTCTTTGAAAGTCCTTAAGATCAAAAGAATGTTATATGACTTGGTGATCTAAATTGAAGTTTCTTATGATTGATTTTGATAATGTTTGAAGGTTATGATATTTGTATGGAAGTTTGATTGATTCATGATTTTTCTTCACTCTTTACTCTTTGATTAAGTGTATGAAAGTCTTATAAACGATTGAAGCAAGATTTGAGAATGATCTATTGTTTAGAAGGCACATTCACCAAAAAGAAGTATTGCTTTGAGAAGGTACACATATTTCATCCTAACTCTTGTTTTTAAAGCTTTTGAAAGGTCTTGCTTAGGGACAAGCAAGTGGCAAGTATGGGGTTATTTGTTAGCATGAAATATTGTGATATTTTAGGCACGTTTTCTAAGTGTATTTGATCCATATTCATAGTCATTGATTGAGCATTGATGCATTTGTGAGCTAGTTTGTCTATAATGTCGATATAGAGATCTACACAAGCTTTATGTTGATTATAGGTAATTGAGAGCTATTTCCGAACGGAATTGAGCAAGGATAAAGTTGATTGAGCATGTCCATGAATTGAGGACATTCCTAGGAGCTAAAGGAGTGTCAACTTGAAGGATGCACGAGGCTAAGGAAGAATCACGTTCTTGCCCTAAACCACGCTCTAAAATACGGCCGTACTACTTTCCACGTTCAAGTCCACGGCCGTGGAACCATGGCTAGGAAAGCGTGGTTCTTTCCAGTAACTTCTACGGCCGTGGAGAAGATGGTTCAAACCGTGTTGATTTCCACGCTCTAAATTACGGCCGTGGAACCCTTCCACGACCGTGATCTTGGCGATCTTTTTCGCCACACTTTAAGCCACAATCTTTTAGAAGATTGGGTCGGGCCGATACTTTATCTTACACTATAAAAGGACGGACGAAGAGAGATTCCGTCACCTTCGCTTACGCATAGACGCATCTTACGCTTGCGCTTGGAATTGCCCTAATTTCGCATTTGGCGGAAGTTGTGTTGGTGAGATTTTGACGCATCACTATTGTGATTTCCGGATTGACGGAAGATCAAGAATCAGAAGATTTTTGTGAGAAGATTTCGCTTCTTGCTTAGGTTTGATTTAGAAGACGGATTGGCATTCCGTTCTTCCTTCTTATCTAAGATTTGTGTTTGTTTGTGTTATTCCGAATCTAGTGACGATTATTGTTCTTGATTGTGACTTTGAGATTGACTTGAAGGTTATTAAAGGTTTCCGGAAGTTTTCATCTTTCAATCTTTTAAATCTTGAATTTGATATCAATATGACTATTGTTGGCTAAAAACCCTTAACAATTCTAAGGTGAAGGGTTGATAGTTGTGGCTGAGATAATGATAAATCGATCGTAAACAGATTGGATCATGAGAGTTAGAGAGAATCACCGACAACCCTAATCCACGGTCTGTTCTTGAGCTTCCACGGCCGTGGAACTCAAGAACTACCCGTAATTTTGTGTTAAGTTACGAACCTGCTTTTACTTTAATCCAAAGTTAAAGATTTGCTTTAACTTAGTTTTGGCTTGCCTTTTCTAGGTGGTAGTGAAGCCTCAACAACCTCTACCTCGATTCTGTGTGTCACAACCTTAATCGGTTAAGTTAGTCTTGATCCTTGGATTACAAGTTTGGGTATTTGATATTAATTCTTACCTTTAGAACCTTTCTATATTGAAGCCTCAACAACCTGTATAGAGAGTGTCTTGTAGGTGAGTCATATAAGGTCTTTGGAACATCACCGTACGATTACCTTACATTAGCATACCTTTGCATATCTTAACACTGTCCTTATATCATTAGTATATCTTGAATCGATTGCCACAGCTGGATACTTGGATCTTTAGGATTGTTGTTTTCCCAATAATTTGAAAAGCTCTTACATTTACTTGCTTGATAACCTATAATTGAATTTGTTCCCCCCAAATCCTTGTGTTCGATACTCTGGAATTCTTGCTTAACTATATCGATCCGTACACTGCGGGTTCGCTTGCTTGATTCTAGTTTTATAAATTTAAAGCTTATTTGCACGCACACTAAGTGGCGAATAGTATATTTACTTAATTAAAACATTAAAAAGCCTAGTTACTACTCTAGTTTCTCAAAAAGGCCTACTTACCAAAATTGCCCATATTTGATTAATACACAATTAGATTAGTTAAAAAAATATCACTTAAAAACCTTTATAATGGAGGGGGAGGTCATTTGATGAGTTTCTATCGTTTTATAAATTATTTTTTCTATTTACGTAACGATTTTGTCATTGTATTTTTTTTCTTTTTTTAGAAAAAATAAATAATTAGTTGTTGAATGGTATACCAATTAATCTAATTGAAATATATTCATATTTTTGTAATTTATTGCCCTTTTGTTTCATTAACTTTCCTATTTCATAATTTTATAAAAATCATTATCCATAATTAATGAGGAGATCTGGTTTATTATACATATTGTCCTTTTGTCATTTTTTTTATGATTGAAAAATATATCTTTCCTATTTCATAATAGCCCTTTTGTATTTTTTTAACTTATACTTTATTATACATATTAAATACTATAAGTTTATATTGAGTTGTTTTAATTCTTATTCTTATAACTCGGATATACATTTACAAGAACACGGATATCCATCTAAATTTCATAACTTTTTTTTAACTTATGATTTATTATACATATTAAATACTATAAGTTTACATCGAGTCGTTTTAATTCTTATTCTTATAACTCGGATATCCATTTATAAGAACTCGGATATCCATTTCAATTTAACAAATTTTTTTTAACTTATGTTTTATTATACATATTAAATACTATAAGTTTATCGATTCGTTTTAATTCTTATTCTTATAACTAGTTTGTGTTAAATATAAGACATGTATAATGTATTGAAGTATCAATGATTCAATTATCAAAGATAAGTTTATCATTAGTATAAAGAACGGTGATTATGAATTTATGATAATGATAATTGTAATGGTCACTCGTGTTAAATATCTCCCGGTTTTAAGATTCGGATATCCATTCTGATCCGTATTTGATTGGATATCCGGCATTTTTCTCAAGATCGGATCGGATAACTTTTTCTGGATGTCCGGTTGATCTGGATTCCAAAATATAGTATGTGAAAATGATTTGGTTGGATCGGATCGGATTATTATCCACGGATATCCGGATGATCCGAATGACTTTTGTTTGACCCGATTGATCCGGATATCCTCTTGATCTGAATATGCAAATATAATTTAGCCGGATCCGGATATCCGATTGATCAGAATATCCTCTTGATCTGAATATCTGTTTGATTTGGATATGTATTTGCTACTTTGTTTATCACAAAATGTAATGAAAAAACAATTAAAAGGCACAAAACAAAATCAAAGTAAAAATGATAATCATATAGATGATAAAAAAAAGAATATTAAAGTATGTTATAATAAGAAAATAAAATTAATAGATATCTATATCTTTACATTTTATAACTATATCTAAAAACGAGAGTATGAGACGAACTTATAATTAAAGATTATTATAGACATTTGTTCATTTAAATGAGACCAATTTCTAATAAAAAAAATTATAAAGACCAAAGATAATCATATTTATAAGAATCAATATTTTAAAATCAGACTCACTTATAATAAAAGATTATTATGAACTTATGGAGTAACCAAATATGCATAAGTTATTAAGTTGTAACAAATAAACATTATTAATTCATTATTTTACTTAACTTAAATATTTTCCCATTAAATAGATATATTTTTAAAAAATAAATATTAGTACACACAATGTTGATTTATCCTTCATCAAACAAAACGGATACTCAGATGCCTAAGACGATCCGATAAGGCGATGAATCCGATGATCCACGGATATTTGGATATTCGATATTCCATGGATAACCGGTGATCCACTGATCCGTGAGTATCCGGATAAGCGGATATCCAGGATTATTCGGATATCTATGATCATTCGGATATCCGTGGATATTCGGATGCCTAGGATCATTCGGATATCCGATTATCCATGGATATTCGAATATCCGTATTGGATTAGGATCGGCTCAAAACGGGTACTAAAATATAGGGTTTTTTCACATCGAGTCAACGGATTTTTCGGACCGGATTGGTGGATCAAATTTGTTTTGCCACCCATACTAATCATATTGGTGAATAATTATCCGATCCAACTAAAATCATCTACGGATGCCATATTTTATTGGACCAAAATATTCACATAACTAGGTAATTTGGATTTAACTCGAGAAATTGCACCATCCAAAACCGACCAGAATCAAGATGTTAGAAAATCATTTCATTTTTGACCCAACCGAACTTGACCCGCCTTGATTGACACCTCTCGAAACATTAAAAAACAAAAATAATTCGGCCCGAAGTGACCCGAGAACCAACTAAACCGATTTGTTATGGTCCAAGAACCAAGTCTACCCGATGACCCGTTCCAATCCGAACAACTAGTACCCGACCCAAATCGACCCGATCCGAAACAACCCGCTAACAAAAACAAACCTATTTATACCCGACTCGATTCAACCCGACCCCGTTTGACCCGACCCAAACTCAACCCGCCGGCCCGTTTGACCCGACCCGAACTCGACCCGCCAACCCCGTTTGACACCACGAAAAGAACCGATCCTACCCGATAACCCGTTTTAACCTGAACATTTGGTACCCGACCCAAACCGACCCGACCCGAAACAAACCGTTTATAAACCAAGCCTACTTTTTATCCGACCCAATTCTAACCCGAGCTTGTTATAACTTGACCCGAACCCGACCCGTCAGCCCTGTTTGACAGCTCTATTAATAACCCGCAAAACATTTCTCGGAGTGACTTATACCATTTTATAAACATGAGTCAAAAATCCGAAATCGACTTTTTCGGGCAACTATGAAACTCACCAAACTCGAGCCATATTTCCGAAATACTCTTTGGGTCAAAACTATGATTTATTCACAATGTCAAAAACTGCTTATCTCAAGAATAATGGGTCAAAATCCATGATTATACAAATCAGCAGGGCATAAGCTGCAAATTCCAACAAAGTAGGTTCAAAACTACAATGTATATAATGATGGGGGTTCAATTTGCAATTATTAAAGTTTTAGGGGCCAAAATTATAAAATGAAAAAGAACCCTTCATCACCCTCTGCTTAACGCGACAAGGAAAGGGGAAGGGCCTGTGAGGCGGCGGCGCTGGAAGGGAGCAGGCTGAAGGCCGGCGTCGGTGAGGCGGAGGCTCCAGGCGTCGTCTCCGGTGGCAGCGCGGAGGAGGGGACGTCTTTAGCCCTCTTCCCGCGACGGTCGCACAGAACCCGGCTGGGTAGCGCTACACAACAAAGCGAAGAGGGCAAGGAGGAGGGAGAAAAGGGGAGGCTGCTAATCTCCGTGCCGGCAGTTCCGGTTGCTCGAGGCGGCGGCCTCTGGTGGTTCCCGATGCTGCAATCTCCTCTCCAATGGCGGAACAGTTTCCAAAATTCTCGATATGCAGCTTCCACTTGAACTCGAATTGCAGAGGATAGAAGAAAGGGGAGAGGAGGCGAATGCGACGGTTGTGGAGCGGTTGTCCTTCGTTCTTAGGGTTTCCGGCAGCGCAGCTCCTCCCCGGCGTGGTGCAATCTCTCAATCGATCTCCGGACTTGCAATAAAGGGGACGAACAACCCAAGGTCACTGCTTGCTTGCTCGATCGATTGGCACAAGGTAAGAAGAGAGGTTGATTTGCTGCAAAACAACAGAGGGAGAGAAGGGAGACTTTGGCTGGCCTGCGTGAGGAAGAAAGAGATAGGGCAGAGGGGGAGAAGGCCGAAGAGTCGGTTCCAGGTACATCTGTAGGTCGGGGAGCTAGAAGTTAGGTTGTAGGGAGTGAGACCGAAGGGTCGGGAGATTGTAGATGCAGCGTAGGGCTGCTCATCAGCCAGCGATAGATGAAAGACAGAAGCAAACAACAACAAAAACAAAAGGAAAAAGGAAATTGAATAAAAGGGTAAAAGAAAATGAATCCGGATCCTCTCCCTATAAATTACTCCTAATATTTACCTAATAAACTAATCCCAACCCTTAGATTTAATGAATGGCTGAGATTTACCTGATTATTATTAAATCTTTTTATCAACAAAATCTCAATTAAAAGTTACCTTTTTAGTCTTCTTAGAAAAACACACAAGCAGCATAATTGAAGCATTAGTCGAGTAAGAAGGAAAGCAAAAGGGTCCGGCGGTGACTCCGGTGGAAATGGTAGCAGCAAACTTAACCTCCGGTGGCCATGTCAGCAACATCCAAAGTATATGGTATGTTTGCAAACAAAGTTTTTCATCTTATATCCTGATTGCGTCGTTTTAGTTATGCGCTTATTTTTGGAATTCTGGTTGCTTCTGTTGAGTGGTAGCTTAATGAACTAAATGCAACAAGTGTTTTGCGTCTCTTTCTAATAGAGATAGTTGAAGAAATGTTAATCGTTGTTGATGTTAGGTGTGGCCCAATATGGTTTTTGTATGACAATGATATTTGAAGTTACAATGTTCTATACAATTGCCGCTAGTTCTTGGAGGTTCGTTGATTCTTAGTAATTTGATCATGCAGGCTACTAATCTAATTTTATTTTGTGGATTTCCCTGAAATTCATGAAAAAATGGTGTAAAAAAGAACGAGAGATTGTGGATTCATAAATGGGTGTGATGGCCCAATAGTACCAGGCTCACAGATCAATAAGGGTATGATCTCAATTTTTGATTAGTTGCTCTCTTAGTTATCTTCCTCGGATACATACTTATTTTGTTCCTTACTTGCCATTTTTCCTGATTGGTTCTAGAAAAAGAACTCATGTAAGAGGACACTTGATGATGACAAACTATGTGCATTTGAGTTGCTGGCTACTGTAGCTGGAAAGTTGCTAGAGGAGAGCGATACTTCTTCTGCTTCAAGTAATGCTGCAGTGGTAGTGGATAATTACAACATCTGAACATCAGTAAAGAATTTCATAAAGTAGCACGAAGGGGCCACCAGGACAATCACTGAAGCTCTGAGGAAAGTGGTGTTTGTACATTCTCACATGGAAGCTGCAATAGAAGCAAAAATGGGGTTCGATGTGAAACCTGTTATCATACACAGAGGTGAAAATGAAATCAATAAGCCTTTTAGTGAAACAGATGGAGTCTCCCCTAAGACCGGGGAGTCTTTTGGTCCTAATGTAGATAGTGGAATTGAGCGAACAAGACGTTGTAGAGATGTGAATAGGGTAACCAGTGAAATCCTTGGCATAGCTGACAAGTTTAGTTCCAAGCATAGGAATGATGTTAAGGTATATGTTAGAGATGTAGCCGTGAGACGGCATCCTGATCACCAAAATGTGTGGCAGACAGTCAAGTACGAAAGCTAATAACACCGAAAAAGTGGAAATCAACTCCAAAGTTGAAGGACGTCAGCCTTGGTAATTCTGGTGACTGTTGTTTAGTCTTGGTGTTTTCCCAGTAATTATCCGCATTTGTTTGAACTGAGATTTTAATTCTTTTTTACCAAGTAGCAAAAGGAATATTAGTGTTTGTGACTATGGAAGATTTCTGCATAATACACCCTTCAAAAAGATGAAGCTGTTTGACAAAAGCATTGTAATGACACATGATGGAGGCATTAGTAACGGAAGTGTATCTAACTTAAGTGAGAAAGGAATTAATAATGCTTGACATCTAACTAACTCCATCAATGCATGCAATATAGCATCATCTTCAGACTTTTAACAATCTTCTAATTCAACAAATTCTCATGGTAATAGAACTGTAAATGAGTTGATTTAACTTCATCTAAGCCTGGCCTTTGCTTGATTTAACCTTCATCAAAATTGGAGATCTATGATAACAACAAGAACACTTCAACTTCTTTGACGAATTGAATTGACAGCAATCGAAATACACGGTGATCGATTGACAAGAAATGAAAACCAAATTTGCTCTCCCTATCTCCTTCACAACTCCATTGATTATCACCTTCGAACTTCAACTTCGCATTTAACCAGATTTGATGATACAAATCGAACAAAACCGATGCTAATTGATTAGCTTGATGTTACTCTATGAAGTGATGTTGCTGTAATGGCAACAAGAGGCTAAGTTTGTTGCTGCCATTTCCACTAGAGTCACCGCCAGACCCTTTCACTTTCCTTCTTACTCGACTAATGCTTCACAATTATGCTATTTGTTGGATTCTTTTAATTAGACTAAAAAAGGTAACTTTTAGTTGAGATTTTGTTAATAAATAGGTTTAATTTTAACTAGGTAAATCTCAGCCATTCATTAAATCTAAGGGTTGAGATTATTTTATTAGGTAAATATTAGGAGTAGTTTATAGGGAGAGGATCCAAATTCAAAGAAAATATAGCTATTTAACTCGATTAAACGATCGGAACGGGATTTTCGAATCGGGAAGATTTTTCGAACCTTTCCGAAAGTAAAACAAAATATAATTATACTTGGGAATTTATATTTACGTCTTAAAACACTTAATAAAAAGAGATATAAATATAATTTATAATAAAAAATTATCGATAGAAGTACACGAGAGGGAAAATGTCGAAACCGGGAGTTACATTAAGGAGGTTAAAAGGATTGGTTAGATCTAGGTATACATCATAATCAAGCTATTGTATATTGTGATAGTTTGAGTGTAGTCTGTTTGACAAGGGATCGGGTTCATCATGAGAGGACAAAGCATACTGACGTCGGGTGTCATTTATTGAGAAGTGAGAAGAGGATCAAGGGAAGAAAGTAAGTATTGTTGATAATCTTGTTGATATGAGTATCCCGCAGCAAGTTCCAACATTGTTTGTATTTGCTCAAATGTGAGAAGTTGTTGAGTGCCGAAGGAGCACATATGGATAAAGAGAGATGAGTTGGTTTGGGCATTGACTAATGCATTTGGTATGTCTATGAGGATTCAAGTCAAGTTAAAGATTTGTTAACATGCCTTGAATGGGCCTTATCTGTTTGAGTCATTACTTTTGACCCAGTCATATACTTGGCGCCCAACTATAACCTGAGGTTTCGTTACTCTATATATTGTAGCGTTCCCTTTGCCTCCAATCATTGTTATCTGTCATCTGTTTATTTGTATTCTGAAACTCCTCAATAAAATCTCTCTTGAAAGTGGACGTAGCCATTATTAGATGAACCACTATTTTTTTTTGATACATAGGTAAAGACTTAGGAGAATCAATTTTTAGAAACCGATCATCCTAACGCATCCTTTCGGATGAGGTCTTGAACATCTTCTGGGATTGTATCCACTACCATCTGACCATTGTATCTGTGTGAAGCAATCTTGTCCGCAACCGTGTTGATCTCCCTAAAAACATGTTGTGCGGTGAAGCTATGGAATTCAGACATAATAATCGAAATATCGTTAATCATCATATCGAGCTCCCATGGTGGCTTCCACATTCGCTTAATCGAGTTGATGAGCGTAAGGCTATCTCCTTCTATCTCGATGTATGTAATTCCACACTCCTTTGCCTTTTGAAGGCCATATCTCAAGGCAAGTGCTTCTGCTTCCAAAACAGACTCAGCATTACACTTGCCACATCCTACGGCCGTAGGAATCGCTTGTTGGTTCCGTATGATAAATCCATACGAGCAGTTGTTTGTTGAAATAAATGAAGCATCAAAATTTATTTTAAAGGATCCATCCTTTGGTCGTTTCCATTTAATGTTTTTCTTCTTTGTGGTTTCGTTGATGTAGAAATCTTGTTCTGGTCGGAATTTGCTAGATCCCAACTCGAAATTTGGTTAATAGCGGTGGTTTTAATGTTTAGTGGAAATTTTGTTTTGTTAAAAACGAATTGATTTCTGGCCATCCACATATTTCACCAAATGACCACTACAAGTTTCATTTCCTTGTTCGAAATTGACTCCTTGAGTTCAACCAGGGACTCAGTGATTCCTTGATTATCTATATCTATATTTTGTAAACTAGAATTTACATTTTGATTGTCGATAGTTGTTATCATGATTGGGCATTGGAAGAAAAGATGCTTAGCACTTTCAGTATGGTGGTTACAAAACCATGACTACCGGGATTCTTTGTCTGTCAAGATTTTGTTTTGTAGGTAGACCATTCATAGCTAACTTCCATAAGAAATTCCTAACTTTAGGCATAATGTCCATTTTCCAAATCCATGATTTATCCAGAGTAGCACCTACTTTCCGCTTTTGTATCAACTCCAAAGATGATTTTGTGGAATACCACCCTTCCTCATTTCTTGACCAATACAGACGGTCACAGATTTCATGTTTTGGGGAGGTTATAGTACTTAATTTTATCTATTACATTACTTGGTAAAATTGTTTTTAACAGGTCTATTCTCTGTTGGTCCCATTCTTTATTAAATGTACGAGGAAGTTAATTTCGAAAGGTTTACTCCACTCTGGTTTGTCATGACGTGTTTAACCGGTTTATCTAGCAACCACTTATCCGTCCAGAATCTAACCGTGTTTCCATCCCCTATTCTCCACGCCAACCCTTTATCAAATTCTTTATGTAATTTAAACAAGTTTTTCCATTGCCATGACACATTCTTTCCACATTCGTAATTCCAGAGGCTCGTCCCTTTTAGGTATTTTTCTTCTACGATTTTGACCCAGACGTTATTTGGTTCCACCATTATTTTCCACAAGAGTTTCATTTGTAGTGCTTTGTTCATGTCTTCTGCTTTTCTTATCCCCGTTCCACCTAGGCTCCGAGGTTTACATATCTTATCCCAACTTATCAAAGGATGGTGATTAGCTCCCTTATTCCAAAAGAAATTTCTATTAATTTTGTCTAATTCATTATGTATACTTCCCGGTAGTATGAACGCCTACATTAGATAACTTGGTTTTGCATTAAGGTTAGCTTTTATTAAAGTTATTCTTCCTTCTTGAGACAGTGAGGATGCTTTCCATTTAGTCAGTTGTTGCTTAGTCTTTGTGATGACGGAGTGAAATATGTCTTTGTTGGCATGTCCATTGATAATTGGGCATCCTAGGTATTGTTCTAAATTGGTAGAAATACTGATTCCGAGGTGACCTTGAATTCTTCTCCTATTGCTTTGATCTACATTATTGGTAGTTTGAAACATGGATTTATGGTAGTTGACCATCTGACCTGATATGTCACAATAGTCCTTTAGCACCACCCGAACCATTTCATTAGCTTGTGCAAAGGTTTTGGTAAAAATAGTAATATCATCTACGTAAGCTAAAAAAGGGATTCTAGTCCCATTTCTTGAAATGGGGAAGCCAATAGATTTGGGATTTTCATTTGATATTTTTTGTAAGTTTCTAACTAACACCTCCGAACACAGATTGAAGAGAAGCAAGGATAGTGGGTCACCTTGTCTAAGTCCCCTTTGCAGAGTAAATACATTAGTTGGTGAATCATTGATTAGTATAGAATATGAAACCGTTGAAATACACTCATGAATCCAATTCCGGTATTTTTCTCCAAATCCAAATTTATCCATCACCGCTTTAAGGAACTCCCATTCAACTTTGTCATATGCTTTCTCCATGTCCAATTTAATAGCCATATATCCTTCATTTCCTTTTTTTGATTTGAAACCATGGAAGATTTCATGGGCAATGAGCACATTATCGTGGATTGCTCTATTTTTGACGAAAGTGCTTTGTAAATGATGGATAAGTTTTGGTAGAATTAGACTCAGTCTTTTCGCTAATATCTTCAAGATAATTTTATAAACCGTTGAAACTAAACTGATAGGTCTATAGTGTGATGTTATTGTTGGATTGAAAATCTTTGGTAAGAGTGCTATAAAAGTGCGATTGAGTTGTTTAAGAATTTTGTCATTCCTGTAAAAACTCTTGACAACTCTAGTGACTGATGGTCCTACGATATGCCAGTATTTCTGATAAAAACCTGTTGGCATCCCATCCGGGCCTGGCGATTTGTCAGCTCCTATATTGAATATAGCTTCCTTAATTTCACTTGTAGAAAAAGTCATTTTCAATTTCAAATTATCATTAGAGTTTATTTTTGGTAAGATGACTTGTGACTAGTTTTGTAGTTTATTCCTATCAATTGGTGTGGATTGAAATCGAGTTTTGTAGTGATTTACAAATTCCTCATCAATGCCCTATCTTTTGCTAGAATTTCTCCATTATTTTTAATAGTCGTTGTGATTATCTTTTTATTTCTTCGGCCCGTTGCTTTTGTATGAAAAAAGTTGGTGTTCTTATCACCAAATTGTAGATTTGCCGTCTTTGCTCGTTGCGTCCAATATTTATGTTGGTATTCTATTAGACAATCCCTTTTCTTTTCCACTGTGTTAATCTTATTATTAATGTCTTGGTGAAATTTTGAGAAAGTCACTTTTTGTAGTCGTTCTAGTTCATCGTCCACTTTGATTAGTTGTTTGTTTATGTTACCAAACTTTTCTCGACTCCATTGTTTTAATTTTTGTTTGTGTAAACTAGTCTTCTTGACTATATTAAACATTTCTATACCTTGGTATTGGTTCCTCCATACTTGTTTCACAATGTTTTGCAATCATGTCTTAGCATTCACATTGATTCGAATCTAAACGGTTTGTTTTTTTATGGTTGTCTGATTGTTTTGTAAATTAATGGAAATCATGCAATGATCGGAGTTTGTAAAAGCATGATTAACTGGGATATTGTTGTATGATTTCCATAGAGGTCATCACTCTATCTATATGTTCGTAAGTGTTATTATCTCCTTCTTTCTTTTTCTTCCAAGTGAAGTCATTTGCTTTGGTTGTTAAGTTTGTTAGGAAAAATTGGTTAGACAATTGCAAAAATCTGTCGAATCTATTATTCGCTACTGTAGCTCCTCCTTTTTTGTCCGATGGTTCCATCAGATCATTATAGTCACCCATAACAATCATCAGTAATTGGATACTCTCCATAGCACTGTGAAGTTCTATCCGAAACAGATTTTTCAATTGCTCGTTTGGCGGTGCATAGATGAAGACGATCATGGATTCAAATTGTGAATTAAAATTTGTATGTTTAACCAGCAGAAACCTTGGTGAGGCTTTTATAATTTCCACCTTTCCCCCTTTATTTTTGTATTCTTTCCAGAGTAGGCACAACCCCCCTGCAAATCCCATCGCTGGTATAAAAATTATTTTTATCGAAACCTGCGCTTTTCCATACCCTTTCCTCAGGCTCGTCTTTCGTTTTTGTCTCAGCTAGCATAATCATTTGAATATTCTCGTTTGTACAAGTCAGATTTAAATTGGTCCAGAAATTCTTTTTCTTCATACCCCGACAGTTCCAAAAGGCGATCTTCATCAAGGAAACAATGATTGTAATTGGGTTTTCAATTCCTTTGTTCCGAACGAAAATTCCAGTTTAATGTTTTTTCCACCTTGAGTATCCAGATTATTCAAGTAATCATTTTCACATGCGTTTGTTATGGCTTCGTTGGCTCCACATATCGTATATGGGACCGCTTACTATCATTTTTGTAAGGACATCTTGTTGGTTCCCCTTTACTACGTTATGAAGAATAAAAAAATCGTAGTATACCATTAGGGCGGTGCTATATTCTGATGGACTCCCATCCATATAGTCCATCGAACACCGTTTGATGTTACCAATCAATTCCTTTGATCGAACTTCCATTTCATTTTTAAAAACATCATTGCGACTTACTTCCTTAATGGTGCTCTTGGTGTTTTCAGAGATGCAAATATAATAATACCTCATCCAATTCCAAACATGGTTCATCATCTTATAGTCCAATATGTTTACTGTCATGGTGCTTGATATTTTCACCTGCTGTTCGCTCCAAACGGTGTGTGCAAGCTTTAAATTTATAACCCTAGACTTAAGCTTAAAACAAGGATGCGAACCCGCAGTGTACGGGTCAATCGTAGTAAAAGCAAGAAAATTCCAGGGGTCGATCACAGGGACTCGGTGAAACAGAGTCAACACGGTATGCTAATGTCAATGCTAACCACAAAAGCAATTAACACAATCAAAGATGAATAAGATGTCAAATAAAGCAAACATGCAATTCTAGGGATTAAAGCATCTAGTTGTGGTTCCAACTCAAGATCTATAGATGAGCGGACAAAGCTGAGATTTTTGCGTGGGGAAGGCGTTTCTAAAGTGGAGTAGATCACCGGGTAAGTCTCACTACACACTAATCCTAAACCGTAACTCCTATTACCGGGTAAGTCTCAAGGAATCAAGATAAAGAACTATAACCTCAAACTAACACACCATCTAAGGGAATAGAATCAACCTTTACCGGGTAAGTCTCAGGCTAACTCACAAAGATGGGATGGAAGCACACTCAAACCCCAATAAAGGATAAACCTTTATTACCTACACTTATGATCGTTGGTACACAAACTAAGGAATCACCGGGTAAGTCTCATCCTAAGCTTGCTTTGAACCAGAAAGGTGTAATAAGAATAGGATTTAGCAAACTCTAACACTTAACTCTCAGTTTAAGGTCGGATAAGTCACCTCGGTCAGCCAGTTTCCACCTCGGCCGAAATGTTCATCGACTGAACGAGATGCTTAGGGTTAAGGTTAAAGACTCGAACTTTCAGGATCCTACTGGAATCTAAGATTATTCTATCATTGTTTTTCCCACAACCTTCAGCCAATCACCCTAGAATCACACAAGGAAATTAGTCACTCATCATCATCATGAAAGTATTAAATGTAAGGGAAGAAGGTGAATATTTGAACAAAGAAGAATTTAATGAAAAGACTTCAATAACTGAATCAAATATCACACAAAAGCGTTCCTTGGATAATAATCCAACAAGACAAGACAACAATTGAGGGAATTGAAGACAATCTTACAAAACCCTTCAATAAAAGCTATAAAAGCTATGGACTTCAATCTTCCTTCAACCTTCAAAAAGGTTCTTCAACTCTCTCCCAAATTGGAGTATGCGGCTGCTGCGCTGATAGCGGATGTTTTGCGGGCTCTAAGCACGATCGGATTTGTGGAAAATCCAACCCTTTTTATAGGAAAAATACCCCTCCAAAGATAAGAAATCTTAGAAAGATATTATCCCATAAATATAGGTAAAATATATGATTCTGCATATCTCCTTCCTTCCAGAAGCCAAGCCCAAAAATATAAGATCACTTTCCAATTTTAAAAGATCTCAGCCAAGAATAAAATATTCTCGCCAAGTCCTAGGTGTTCGCCTCGGTCGAGTCGGCGTCTCTGGATTACCTCGGTCGAGATGAATCTCTGGTCAACCGAGGTGACTCACAACTGAATGTAGAATCTCTCAAAACTGGTCCAAAGTAAATCCTTAATTCATGGCTATGCTTCCTGGATGTAGCTCCAAATGACTCATGACTCCTTTTGCTCCTTTTTTTATGCAAAACGTACCATATTACTTGCAATTACAACAAAACTAGGTGTAGACCTCGATTCTCGCAAAGGTAGATGAAATGGTAGTAAAATCACATAATGTACATACAAACATGCAGATTATGAAAGATAAAACGTCCAAACAAACCCCAAAATATAGACTATAATTCATGCTATCAAAATACCCCATACTTAGCCCTTGCTTGTCCCCAAGCAAGTTCTTCATATAAAAGACAAGATAGAATGGATTATAAGTCAAGAAAATCAATGAAAAAGTCTTTCAAAAACATTTTTATGGTGTGCAACTATCATAGATCACTCTAAGAGAATACTTCATGGAATTAAAAACTCAATATGCTCAAAACATTTTATAAATATAGGAAAAGTTGTTCATCTTTGCATAAAATCATAGAATGCATAATAAATCGTAATTATCAAAATTAATCATGTATAATCCAATTTAAACCGCTAAGTCAATCAACAAGCTCAAGGTCTCAAGGGCTTCCCAAAAGAAAAGGTCAAGAAACGTGTAGGGTAGGGATGTATGTAAGGTAATGTGGTGCTAGAATCCGGGAAAAGGATGAACTTCACTTTCACTTTGACTCGCAACATCTTCCACCAATAAGCTTTGCTTATTTCACACTTTTTTCTCTTTACTTTACTTTTTGGGATGCATGGACAGAGGTGCACAATAACCGAAGCCTAGGAAATCTGCAATCATCAATTTCTCGAGATGCATCAAACCCTTGATGCACATACCATGACCCGATAGGAATATCGCTCAATCCGACTTTGGCAAGACACAAACACCCGGCTATGTGAATGGTGCCGAGTTACTCATCTTCATGATTGACTTCCCCAAACCTATTATTGCTTTCTAACACTTTCACTTCCAGCCACTTCTCAACTTTAACTTGCTTTCACCACTTCGCTTGCTTCCAAATTCCCGGATAGGTAAAGGGAGGCAAAACGTATATGAGGGGCTAAGCATGATCAAGAAGAAGAAGAAGAAGAAATGAATTGCCTTGGTCTTTCCAAGAAGAATGTGAGAGAACTTAACCTGCGGTGTCAACCTTCAAATTCAACATAATTTGGATAAAAACAAAGTATTTAACATGCCAATAATTTCAAACAAAGCATTTAGCAACTTAAACATATTATAAAACCTTTCAAACACATAAAGAATTTAAAACCAGTAGGTAAACAAAATCTTCACTGAGATCATATCCAGATAAGTAACACAAAATCGTTTTCGAAAACTCTCAGTTAACCCACCTCGGTCGAGATGTTCTTGGTTCAACCGAGGTGAAATGCCTCGTTTCGCCAGAATCTCCCCGGTCGAGGTCAAAAAATTTTTTTTTAAAAATTTTTTTTATTTTTTTCGGTTCGGTTTCGACGTTTTTCTCAATCAAATAATCTGTAGGTATGCATGTAATATCAGATAATCATATAAAGGCAAATGAAGCATAAATATGAAAATATCCGATGAATATAATATATCAAAAGTATCGAATACATCAAAGGTAGCCACATAGTCAAATAACAAACACCCCATACTTGAGACACACTGTCCCAGTGGGTATAATAAAAGTCTAAAACAGGAGAACTCACCGGATAAGAGCTGAACTGCATAATAAATATAATAAAGAAACCCTGCAGCTCCTCAGTAGTCCTGATCCGGCGGTGGTGGTGGTGGTACGTAGGGATGCTGGGTCGGATCAAACGGATAGCCCATAGTCTGCTGGAACTGTAGCTCCATCATCCTACGCTGATAGTGCTGCCCCTCCAACATCTGCTGAGTCCAGCTGTCAAGGTGTCGGTGCTGGGCGGCAAACCTCTCATGGATGTCCACTGTAAGGGCAGCATATGAGTCTATCATCTGCTCTGTCAAGTCGTCGATCCGACGATGAGCCTCTGCATCTTTATGACGGCATGTCCGACGCCTAGCAGATCTAGCAGGAGGTGCAGCAGGTGCAGGCTCAGTATCCTCCTCATCCTCATCCAAATCAATAATGGGCGGCGCGCTCGTCCCAGCTGTATCTGTACCTGTGTCCATCGGGACGCCGCCTCCTCTCTCATCCACGGTCTCATCATCGTCGTCATCCTCATCAGCCTCCTCCTCAGCCGCAGCAGTGGCAGCTGCTGCCTCTCTGTGATCCTCTATAAGTGGAGCCCATGCTGTCTGCCAAAAATGCGGATCGAAGACAGAGAACTGTGCACACCAGCGGATGCCCTGAGGTGCAGTCCGCTCCCAAGGCATGGCGACGTATGGAGTGGTCAACCCACGGGGAACTAGAATCCTCCGTGTGATCATCTCCTGCAATCCCAGCGGCTTCGGAGCCGCCGCCAATGTGCAAACGCTGAGGTCCATCCCGTGGTAAGTGGCGATGTGGGTGACTAGACCTCCACAGCAAATATCTCCCTTCGCCTTGGCCTTGATCTTGTGCAGATCCTCTGCCAAGAGCAAGCCAAAGTCTGGGAAGCCTCTTGTAACCATGCAGTAAAGCGAAAAGAGCTCACCCTGTCTGATCTTCTGGGGCGTCTCAGTACGCGCCAGAAGTGTCTCACTGAAGATCCTGTGGGCAAGTCTGAAGGCTGGGTGAAAGATGACTTTCTCCCTGGAATCTCCAGGGCGCCATCTGTCTGCATGTGTAGTAATGTGGGCTATCTGTCCCCAGAACTCCCTAGCTACGGATCGGGAGGGGAAATCTACAGTGGTGGGGGTAGGAAAACCAAAGATCTCTCTCCAAATCTCTAAAGGAACTATGAAGTTCCGGCTCATCAGCCGGTACTTCACAGATCCCTCTGTGGGAAGGTAGGAGAAGGAGCTAACAAACTCGAGTGTCGGCTCTATGTAGGCTGGGGCTCGGATCTCAGTGAACTGATCTAGCCCGACGGTAGCAATCATCCTCCTAAGGTCAGCATCTAACCCTAGGCAGTCAAAAGCTGACACATCCAGAAATCGTGGTGCGATGACTGGACGTCCAGCTATCCTCTCATAGTCTACCCGACATCTCTCGTGGATGGCCGGGCGGTAGGGACGGGATGAGGAAGGAGAAGGGGAAGGGGAGGATCTGTCTCTAAGGGCTAGGCGACGATCTGAACTCATTTTCACTCAACTCTGTCAGACCACCTCGGTCACTGACAAACCCCAAGAATCACCTCGGTCGAGATGCAGTTCGACCGGACCGAGGCGTAGCAGTTACGATTCCAAATCTCAGAAACTCAGTTCTTTTCCCCCCAAAATCACTACAATTGCTTCCTAAGGGGTACTTAAATCCTTTCTCAGCAAAATCAGGGGCAACCAAAGCCCAAATCAAAGCGAACGAACGAGTTAGGGTTTCGACTTGTTTTACCTCGTTTCGGTTGATTCGCTCGATTTCTTTGCAGATCTGTTGTTGCAATTGGTTCCTCTACTCTTCAATCACAGTTTAGAAGCGGAAATCGGCGAAAACGAGCAAGATCTGAGAAGGAGCGAAGTGGAGGTCGCCGCGGTCGAAATGGGGTAAAAAAAAATGAAAAGTAATTTTTTTCCCTTTTTATACTGTTACTGGATCTGCTGTCACCTCGGTCGAGATGGTCTCGACTGGCCCGAGGTGAATGGACCGAGGTGGTGATGCAGAAACCCTAGTCGCCTCGGTTGCTTCAAGAATCAACTCGGTCGAGGTGTTCTGACAGTGACCGAGGTGCTTCTGTCTTCTCAGAATCTCGAACTTCTCTCCTTCCAGATGTGCTCCTTCCTGTTGTCTGTCCAGAACCCCAAAAACAAAGCAAAGCAAAGTAAAAACAAAAACTATCTAAGCTAGACTAGAAAACGGGAAAGAATAGCAATACCTTGGGTTGCCTCCCAAGAAGCGCTTGATTTAAGGTCGCTAGCTGGACCATGATGCGTCTCAAAGGAGGTAGATTGGTGCAACCTCCTCAACCGGCGTTTCCGGTAGGTATTTCTTAAGTCTATGACCGTTGACCTTGAAGCTTCCGCTAGTTTCGCCCCATATCTCAACTGCACCATGAGGGAAAACATGTTTCACAACGTAAGGTCCGGTCCATCTAGATTTCAACTTACCTGGAAAAAGACGGAGGTGGGAGTTGAAGAGTAGAACTAAATCTCCCTCGTTAAGCTCCTTTGGAACGATACGCTTGTCATGCCATCTCTTCGTCCTTTCCTTGTAGATTTTGGCATTCTCATAGGCGTTCAGACGTAGCTCTTCCAGCTCATTAAGCTCCAATAGTCGTTTCTCACCGGCCTCCTTGATGTCAAAGTTCAACCATTTGATAGCCCAATACGCCTTGTGCTCCAGTTCAACGGGCAAATGGCAAGACTTCCCATATACCAAATTATAAGGGGTGGTACCTATGGGAGTCTTGAATGCTGTCCTGTACGCCCAAAGAGCATCGTCCAATTTCATGGACCAATCCTTCCTCGTTCTAGAGACGGTCTTCTCCAAAATTGCCTTGATTTCTCTATTCGAGATCTCGACCTGTCCGCTAGTTTGAGGGTGATAAGCGGTTGATACCTTGTGGGTTACCCCATACTTCGATAGAAGTGCTTTAAACTTCCGGTTGATGAAATGCGTTCCTCCATCGCTGATGATGATGCGTGGAGTTCCAAATCGTGGAAAGATAGTTCTATTCAAGAACTTCACAACCACCTTGGCGTCGTTAGTGGGGGAAGCAATGGCTTCAACCCATCTAGAGACGTAATCAACTGCAAGGAGAATGTAGAGGTTTCCTCCGGAGGATGGGAAAGGTCCCATGAAGTCAATCCCCCATACATCAAAGATTTCCACTTCTTGGATGTTGTTAAGTGGCATTTCGTTCCTCCTTGATAGGTTCCCTGTTCTTTGGCATGCATCACAAGAAACAACAAAAGATTGCACATCCTTAAATAATGTAGGCCAAAAGAAACCGGAACGCAGTACCTTAGCGCATGTTTTATCGGTGCTAGCATGTCCTCCACAAGGAAGTGAATGAAAATGCCTTATGACGCTATTAACTTCATCTTCCGGAATGCACCTTCGAAGCATCCCATCCGGTCCGCGCTTGAATAGCAGCGGCTCATCCCAGTAGTAGTGTCGTACTTCCTTGAAGAATCTCTTCTTTTGAGAGTACGTCAATCCGGGCGGTATTTCCTGGCAAACAAGATAATTCACAATATCAGCATACCAAGGACCTTTATTATCAGAAAGTTGGTGGAGGGAATGATCCACCAACTGTGGGTGAATGTCAGAGAAGGGAGTAGAAAAATTGTTATTCTCAGCAATCTCAGTTGACATCATCTCGCTGTCAACCTCGGTCGAAGCGCAGAGGCGTTGACCGAGGTGTTCTTCAGACGCCTCGCTCAGTCCAGAAGGTGCCTCGGTCGAGGTACTGCTTCTGGATCCGAGGCTGGAAATCTTCGTTTCCTGGATCAGCTTCTCAGTTATAGCTCCTAGATGTTCTTCCAGTGCCTTCAAGCTCCGTATATCTGCATCACAAGAAGCATCTATACCTTCCTCCATTAAACTGAAGCTTATAACTCTTTCGAGTGGATCATTAATAAGGATAGAGCTCACCAATTCTCTTGATTCTTCTTCATCGTAGATGTTGAAGATATCATCAGTTAGTTGCTCCCCTTTCATGGCTGCAAGTAGTGCGAACTCCACCTCATCGCCACCAACGTTGAATTTCAACTTGGCGTTCTTGCAATCCACGTTGCAACCCGAAGTTGCTAGAAATGGCCTCCCGAGAATGATAGGAACAGGATAATCTGCGGGAATGTCATGTACGACAAAATCTATAGGTAGATAGAAGTTACCTAACTTGACCGGAACGTCCTCCAAAATGCCCACGGGATGGGTGATGGAGCGATCCGCCATGTAAAGTCGAATCTTGACCGGCTTGGGCTCTCCAAGACCGATCTTAGTGCATAGCTCCAGCGGGATGATGCTCACGCTGGCTCCTAGATCACAAAGGGCTTCACAAGTGACATCCCCAACTTGAATGGGAATGCAAAATGAGCCGGGATCTCTCAACTTAGGTGGCATCTTTTCCTTCATGATCTTGTTAAGCTCCGAAGACTTAGATGTCATCCTAACTTCACCAACATCCTCCAGCTTCCTCTTCCTTGATAAGATCTCTTTTAAGAACTTCCCATAGGCGGGCATACCTAAAATAGCATCAAGGAAAGGAATATTAATATGTAGCTTATTCATCAAGTCAAGAAACTTACCGAAGTGCTTGTCTAGATGTGCTCTGGCTCTGGACTGAGGGAAAGGAAGTGGTGGCTTATATGCAGGAGGTGGAACATAAGTTTCTGTCGTTCCTCCTGCTTTCTGTTGCTCCGCCTCGGTTGGCATCTCGGTCGAGGTGTTCTTCGACTGGATCTGGACCGAGGTGGTCTGCGTCGAGCGAGGTACTGGATCTGCAGTTTTGAGTCCACTCCTCGTCGTGATGGCCATGCACTGGCCCTTAGGGTTAGTTTCCGTCTTTGCTGGAAGCTTCCCTGGATCTCTTGGCGCTTCATTCGCCCTATTAGCAAGTTGTTGTTCGAAGGACTTTTGGGCCCTCGAAAATGAAGTCATAGAATTCTCCATAGCACTAAGCTTGATCAAGATTGCCTCCAGGACTGCGTCCTTCTTTTCCGGCTGAGACGAACTTGATCCTTGCCCTTGGCTTTTCAATGGAGTAGAAGAAGAAGAAGGAGAAGAGAGGAAAGGGTTATAGGAATCATTGGGGTTGGAGTTTGAATGGTTGTTACCGTTGTTTTGGTTATTATTCGCTCTCCAGTTGTTGCTATTGGATCCTCTATTGTTGTTGTTGTAGTTGTTGTTTCGGGGTCCGTTGTTGTTGTTACGGTACCCGTTGTTGTTGTTGTTATTGTTCCTTTGTCCTTGCTCTTCCTTCTTAGTTTGAGCCATCAATAGCTCCTTCAATTGCTTCACGTCGTTCTTCAAGGACGTGAGTTGGTTGTTGTTGGGTTGAGTCTCTTGAAAGTTGACTCTTTTAACTCCACCTTCAGTTCCTTGGTGGGTGTACTTCTCCATGTGCAAGGCTTGATTCTCAATGAAGTCCCAGGCCTCGTCAACCGCCATGTCCATGAATGTACCGGCGGAGAGTAGTTGGAGATTGAACTGGGTGCTTCCGTCCAGCCCTTTAAAGTAAATCTCCAACAACTCGATCTTTGGAATCCCATGATGTGGGCAATCCAAAAGGATATCCTTGAACCGCTCCCAAGATTTGGACAAGCTCTCCTTGTCCTTCATGATGAAAGCATTGATCTTCCCTCTCATTTCAGCAGTCTTTGAGGGGGGAAAGAATTTGGTTAAGAATTCCGTAGTCATCTCCTCCCATGTGCTAATTTTTCCTGGAGGGAGAGATTGATACCAAGTAAGAGCTCTATCTTTTAGAGAATAGTAAAAAGGTCTTAGCTTGTAGTTGTTGTTCTCAATTCTGGATGGTCGCAAGGTTTCCATCAAGATCTCGTAGTTTTGAAGATGTTGATGCGGCGACTCCTTCTCTAGTCCTCCGAATTGGCATTGGCGAATCATGGCTAGAACTTGCGGTCGAAGTTCATAGTCATGATCTGCTGGATCTCCTAGGTTCACTCCTGGACGCCTCAGTTGTTGATTAGGGTCCATCCTTTGACCTAGGGTTTGTGGAATTCCTGCAAGAAGAACATCTCGGACTGGCATCCGAAGTGGATGTACCTCGGCCGGGGCGTCGGGTACTGGAATCTGCCTCGGTCGAGGATCGACTACTGGATCCTCCCTCGGTCGAGGTAGAATCTGGTCCCGAATGGCTGCAATCTCAGCTTGAATTGCTGCAGTCCTGGCCTGATTCTCTTCTTTCTCTTGCCTTAGCTCTTCTTTACTGAGACGTAGCTGCTCCTGCGTCTCTCTCAATTGGGCCGCAAGATCGCGATCGTCTTGTTGGGCCATCTTCGCTTCTCTTAAGCGTCGCTTGTATGTCTTTTCTGGTTCGGGATCGTAAGGAACGATTTCCTTCCCAGTGCGGGTTCTTCGCATATACCTAAGAAAGAACCTGCAAAAGTCACTCAAGTAGAGTGGTTAGACAAAACGGGGCAAATGCCCCAAGAGCAAACCGTACCGGCTCGGTCTAGACCAAGTCCCCGGCAACGGCGCCAAAAACTTGTTCGCTCCAAACGGTGTGTGCAAGCTTTAAATTTATAACCCTAGACTTAAGCTTAAAACAAGGATGCGAACCCGCAGTGTACGGGTCAATCGTAGTAAAAGCAAGAAAATTCCAGGGGTCGATCACAGGGACTTAGTGAAACAAAGTCAACACGGTATGCTACGTTAATTCTAACCACAAGAGCGATTAACACAATCAAAGATGAATAAGATGTCAAATAAAGCAAACATGCAATTCTAGGGATTAAGGCATCAAGTTGTGGTTCCAACTCAAGATCTATAGATAAGCGGACAAAGCTGAGATTTTTGCATGGGGAAGGTGTTGCTAAAGTGGAGTAGATCACCGGGTAAGTCTCACTACACACTAATCCTAAACCGTAACTCCTATTACCGGGTAAGTCTCAAGGAATCAAGATAAAGAACTATAACCTCAAACTAACACACCATCTAAGGGAATAGAATCAACCTTTACCGGGTAAGTCTCAGGCTAACTCACAAAGATGGGATGGAAGCACACTCAAACCCCAATAAAGGATAAACCTTTATTACCTACACTTATGATCGTTAATACACAAACTAAGGAATTACCGGGTAAGTCTCATCCTAAGCTTGCATTGAACCAGGAAGGTGTAATAAGAATAGGATTTAGCAAACTCTAACACTTAACTTTCTGTTTTAGGTCGGATAAGTCACATCGGTCAGAAGAATTCCACCCCGGCCGAGATGTTCATCAACCGAACGAGATGCTTAGGGTTAAGGTTAAAGACTCGAACTTTCAGGATCCTACTGGAATCTAAGATTATTCTATCATTGTTTTTCCCACAACCTTCAGCCAATCACCCTAGAATCACACAAGGAAATTAGCCACTCATCATCATTATGAAAATATTAAATGTAAGGGAAGAAGGTGAATATTTGAACAAAGAAGAATTTAATGAAAAGACTTCAATAACTGAATCAAATATCACACAAAAGCGTTCCTTGGATAATAATCCAACAAGACAAGACAACAATTGAGGGAATTGAAGACAATCTTACAAAACCCTTCAATAAAGCTATAAAAGCTATGATCTTCAACCTTCCTTCAACCTTCAAAAAGGTTCTTCAACTCTCTCCCGAATTGGAGTAGGATGCGGCTGCTGCGCTTGTAAACCCTGATCGACGGTATAGCGTGCTCCTGGAATTGTGAAAATCCAACCCTTTTTATAGGAAAAATAACCCTCCAAAGATAAGAAATCTTAGAAAGATATTATCCCATAAATATAGGTAAAATATATGATTCTGCAAATCTCCTTCCTTCCAGAAGCCAAGCCCAAAAATATAAGATCACTTTCCAATTTTAAAAGATCTCAGCCAAGAATAAAATATTCTCGCCGCGTCCTAGGTATTCGCCTCGGTCGAGTCGGCGTCTCTGGATCGCCTCGGTCGAGATGAATCTCTGGTCAACCGAGGTGACTCATAACTGAGTGTAGAATCTCTCAAAACTGGTCCAAAGTAAATCCTTAATTCATGGCTATGCTTCCTGAATGTAGCTCCAAATGACTCATGACTCCTTTTGCTCCTTTTTGATGCAAAACGTACCATATTACCTGCAATTACAACGAAACTAGGTGTAGACCTCGATTCTCGCAAAGGTAGATGAAATGGTAGTAAAATCACATAATGTACATACAAACATGCAGATTATGAAAGATAAAACGTCCAAACAAACCCCAAAATATAGACTATAATTCATGCTATCAGAATTCTCTTGGATTCAATTCTGAAATGCTCTCAGCAAAACTTTTACAAAACTTGTCTAACTACAAAAGAAGAAAGAAAAGGCTTTATATATGTTCGCTCCAAACGGTGTGTGCAAGCTTTAAATTTATAACCCTAGACTTAAGCTTAAAACAAGGATGCGAACCCGCAGTGTACGGGTCAATCGTAGTAAAAGCAAGAAAATTCCAGGGGTCGATCACAGGGACTCGGTGAAACAGAGTCAACACGGTATGCTAATGTCAATGCTAACCACAAAAGCAATTAACACAATCAAAGATGAATAAGATGTCAAATAAAGCAAACATGCAATTCTAGGGATTAAAGCATCTAGTTGTGGTTCCAACTCAAGATCTATAGATGAGCGGACAAAGCTGAGATTTTTGCGTGGGGAAGGCGTTTCTAAAGTGGAGTAGATCACCGGGTAAGTCTCACTACACACTAATCCTAAACCGTAACTCCTATTACCGGGTAAGTCTCAAGGAATCAAGATAAAGAACTATAACCTCAAACTAACACACCATCTAAGGGAATAGAATCAACCTTTACCGGGTAAGTCTCAGGCTAACTCACAAAGATGGGATGGAAGCACACTCAAACCCCAATAAAGGATAAACCTTTATTACCTACACTTATGATCGTTGGTACACAAACTAAGGAATCACCGGGTAAGTCTCATCCTAAGCTTGCTTTGAACCAGAAAGGTGTAATAAGAATAGGATTTAGCAAACTCTAACACTTAACTCTCAGTTTAAGGTCGGATAAGTCACCTCGGTCAGCCAGTTTCCACCTCGGCCGAAATGTTCATCGACTGAACGAGATGCTTAGGGTTAAGGTTAAAGACTCGAACTTTAAGGATCCTACTGGAATCTAAGATTATTCTATCATTGTTTTTCCCACAACCTTCAGCCAATCACCCTAGAATCACACAAGGAAATTAGCCACTCATCATCATCATGAAAGTATTAAATGTAAGGGAAGAAGGTGAATATTTGAACAAAGAAGAATTTAATGAAAAGACTTCAATAACTGAATCAAATATCACACAAAAGCGTTCCTTGGATAATAATCCAACAAGACAAGACAACAATTGAGGGAATTGAAGACAATCTTACAAAACCCTTCAATAAAAGCTATAAAAGCTATGGACTTCAATCTTCCTTCAACCTTCAAAAAGGTTCTTCAACTCTCTCCCAAATTGGAGTATGCGGCTGCTGCGCTGATAGCGGATGTTTTGCGGGCTCTAAGCACGATCGGATTTGTGGAAAATCCAACCCTTTTTATAGGAAAAATACCCCTCCAAAGATAAGAAATCTTAGAAAGATATTATCCCATAAATATAGGTAAAATATATGATTCTGCATATCTCCTTCCTTCCAGAAGCCAAGCCCAAAAATATAAGATCACTTTCCAATTTTAAAAGATCTCAGCCAAGAATAAAATATTCTCGCCGCGTCCTAGGTGTTCGCCTCGGTCGAGTCGGCGTCTCTGGATTACCTCGGTCGAGATGAATCTCTGGTCAACCGAGGTGACTCACAACTGAATGTAGAATCTCTCAAAACTGGTCCAAAGTAAATCCTTAATTCATGGCTATGCTTCCTGGATGTAGCTCCAAATGACTCATGACTCCTTTTGCTCCTTTTTTATGCAAAACGTACCATATTACCTGCAATTACAACGAAACTAGGTGTAGACCTCGATTCTCGCAAAGGTAGATGAAATGGTAGTAAAATCACATAATGTACATACAAACATGCAGATTATGAAAGATAAAACGTCCAAACAAACCCCAAAATATAGACTATAATTCATGCTATCACCTGCCGTACTTTACTAACAGCCAATTTTGTTAAATACCTTCAATTAGCTTTTGGTACATATATATTCCATACACTCACAGAGTTCATGATTCCTAAACTTGAAGAGCACTCGAGAATTTTCTGCTCCCAACGAGGCGTTAACACAGTTGACAAGCTGGTTGTTTCCAACACCTTGTTCATTTTGTGTATCGATGATTCATGCAAACGATTCTTATTATTACCAGTACTCCAATTATCTTTTTTCCACAATTTATATAGCATTTGTGCGCAACACTACAGTAACCAGAAACTAAAAATGTCGGATTTCGCATCCAGATTGGTACACTCAGTTTTTGTTCTTTTGGTACTGAAATTGTTCCTTATAGTTACATTTACTCCGTTCTTTGGCCAAAATTGCTCCTCCCGATGATGTTCTAAACGTTGACAGGTCTATTTCCTTTGAAATTTGCTACCTTGTGCCTGTATGAAGAGTATGAAATATGCAGCTTCATTGGCATTCATTAGTGAAGCTTTATCACCCATAATCCGGAAGCAGTAGAACTGGCTAATACAGAGCCTGCTTTTCCAATCTATCTTTTCTTCTTTCATTAGTCCTGTGATCATGAAGCACAATTGCATCATATTACACAAATTTATTCCAACACAGTTTCCAGACAATTCTATACAAAGCAACACAAGTATTATTACAATGATTCCAAGTAACCATTTTATGATGTTTATACTATGGCTAATAAAGGTAATTATAATTTTAATAAAAGAAATTCAACTTAGTAAGCAAATTTATCCCAGCAAGCACCTTTACTGTTGCTATTTTTATGCCTGTAAGTGCCATATTCTGCCTTAGTCTTAAATGACTCTCATTTATACTCAACTTAGCAAGGATCAAAAAGCAAAAAAAATAGAAGGTTGCAAACAAGCAATAGCCATACACAATAAATTTAGTTGCCACATATTGGAAATACCAATTTGGAACCCTTCCTGCGCAGAACAGTCTGTTCAAAAACTCCCGAGCTTTATTAGGACAATATAGTGTACATCTTACCAGATAGTTGTTCTTCATCCCTTGGATCTTACCCCACATAATGAAGGATTGATGGTTGTTAATGTTGTTCCCTTTAAATCTCCATTGCATAAGACAACAAAAACTTGCAAGAGCATAAAAAGCCTCTGAAAGAAACAAACATTTCAATTTGCAGTGAATCAAATCAAATTGAAAATCTCTACATATGTTGTAGTTCAGTTTTTCTAAGTAGACATAAAACAAACATTTTCCCTTAGTCCATTCATTAGTTCGGAAAATTTGGAGATATATCTCAATGGTACATTGAGGGAGACTAACAATGACACAACATAAAAAAGGCAATAGATGCCTCAAACAACTACTACTCATTCTAGTTGACCAAGACAGCGAATAAACTGATTCATGAAAAGAAAAAGCATTCCATAGATTAGACCTATCAAGTAACCAACTGGATTTCCGGAAAAATTTTAAACCCATAATCTTAGTTGATTCTTTGTTCACTTCAGTTTGGAGGATGCCGTATCTTCACTACCCCCTGCCTCTTCCCAAGGCTAGAGTCAGATTTTCCGGATTCGTTGTTGACTTCCATAGCATCCATAAGCCTGTTGGCAGTGTTGTTCATTTCTGTTGAGTGAAAAGTGCTTTCAGTCTGGGATGTCTCCATTTTTGATCAATAGAGCAGTAAACTGAGCCACTGTCAACTCGTCCTCCTTAATGTCTTCTTGGTCTTCATCATTGTTTAGATGTTCTTCAATCTCTACTACTTTGGTTTTCATTTCTTCATCCTCTTCCATTGGGACGGTAAGGGGGGGCATAGATGTCGGATGCACTCCATATGTGGCATCATTAGGGAGTTGACCCTCAACAGTTTCCTCATTGGGTTTAGTTCGAGTAATGACACCCAATCCTTCTTTCACTTTCTGTGTATTCAACACTTGGATTGTTATCTCCTGATTTTCCTCAACTTTCCCTGGGTAGCAACAATTTCCTCCTTTTCCACAGGTTGTTTGATGTTAATCTTGGAACTAGAAGAGGAGTCATCCTCCTTTTCCTTATGAAAGCCGTAATAAGGTGAGAGATAAGGTCTCACTTCATTATGTCTCGAAAAATTCTGCTTATTTTTTCCAACAAAAGTCCACTCTTTTTCCTCAGTAGCTCCTACTGCACCCTCGTTTTTGCCAATGGTTTCTCTGTGGTATCTAAAAGGTTTGGTTCTAATCCCCCTTAGTGGACAAATTTCATAAGTATGGTCAACACAAGTACAAAAACCACACCCCAAAGAAAAACCCTCAAACCATATAGGGAATTTTTTTGCTTCATCATTTTCATCTGGAATGGGAACGAATTTCTTCCTTTCATCCTCCACATTTAAGTTAATACAAATTTGGGTGAAATTGATTCCTTTACCCCTTTCGGAGAAAGCATCAAGTTTCACAAATTTTCCCACTTTGTTCTTCTATATGATGATTCTAATAGATTGCCTGTTTACATATTCCAGTGGAATGTAAGAGATTCTAATCCAAAGATCAGCAGTAGTGTTACTTTCGGATAGTGCATTAAAATTCGGTTTCAACGGTTATAAGATGAGTAAAAGCCCGAACACATGATAAGGCATATTTTTCCATATAGATTTTCTATCCATGGGGTTGGAGAAAGAGATTTCAAACCAGTGATTTGGTTTGGCCAGGATCCTAACCTCACCCTTCACATTTTTCCATTCATGGAGCAACTTTGTTCTAAGTTTTGCCATATCTATTGGCTCACCAAGGACACACCCCATAAGCGAGGTATCCTTCTGTTTTTGGAAGTCACTCTTAGCTTTGGATAAAGAGCTAAGATAATCAGCAAGATCGGAAATCATTGAAGACTCACCTTTGTTCTTTGAGTCATCAATGCTTTTAGAGCCAAGCTCTTTATTTTCAGCTTTCGCAGTTTCTATTTGTTCTGGGTTTTCACTTTGCTCTGGATTCACTTGTTTTTCAGACGGGGTTTTACAAACTGCTTCCTTGAATGTTGTAATATTTTCCCTCATCTTGTGTTTTAGATACAAAATAGAGTAAAAGTAGTAGAGCGAGGAGAAGAGAAATGGTTGTAATTAGTGTGAGCTACTGTTGTTAATAGACATGCCTTTATATAGGCAAACTACTATGAAATCCAGCACACATAACATCAGAGTATAGACATCACTCAAGGTTAAATTATCTATTCGAAAAGCATGCTGATTTTGTCTATCAAGCCTAATCCGAGAAATTAGAGCATGACAGTTCAACATAAACATAGATTGTAGTAAGTATTTTGGATAGTAGAACCGAAATACCAGGCCAGTTTGACTCCCTTCTTCTGAAAATCACCCAGATGTTCCTTGCCAATAGTACCCGTGACCTCAACTTGTTTCCAGAGACCTTCTTTCCCCTAGCTTTCTCCAGGTGGTGAGCTCCCATCCCACGACAACGTAGGGAAAGCATAAAGTTGGGCCTCCTCTTTCCAGATTCGACCCTATTCCGATGAACCCAAGTGCAGTGCTCTCTTAGCTGCAGCATCAACGAAGTTGTCTTTCCCCTTTTCCATCGTCTTTTTTTCCTTGGCCATTTTCTGGACAACTTTTTCCTCTGGATGTAGCTTTTCCTTTGTTTGCCCAGATTTAGAGGCAGATCTATTCCTGAGAAGCGAGATCTATCGTTTCTTTCGGATTTCATGACTAGTAAAGCTGTTGTGTGTATTGGTGGTTGTGAGGGGTTAGGTATGTGTCTTAGGGTTTTCGTTTGATGGTCGGAACGCTTTGCCATTCCTATGCGTGTGGAGGCGCGTTCTTTTTGCGTGGATAGGATTTTCATTCAACTTTTTTCGCCTTCCTTGATTTATTGCTTTTTCGTTCATCGAGAAACCTTAGATGAACCACTATAAATATGTGTGTGATATCTTTCTTGTTAATTGAATTATGTTATTTCTCAGTAATTCCGCACAACAGTGAGTGAGCTAGCGATAAACAAACCCGAATCTATTTATAAAGGTATGAATGGTTTACTTAAAAAACAAACCTAAAAGCTCAAACACACAAACGAATTTTGGTAATCATTTATTGATTTAGTTAGTTCATTTGAGATTAACGGTTATTTAATTTCGGTAATGATTAGTACATTTAAATATTTAATATGTCCTAGGATTAACGAGTAAAGATATATACATGTTCTACCCACCAACGGTTGGGCATTATATACCACCGAGATCTTTGACTTAGCTCGCAAAGGTTTGGCTTGGTCGAGCGAGCTTTCTTTTCTGTCTGATGGTAATGCGAATCTCTTGCAATCCTTCATCTAGACAATCTTCCCATGATCCAATTTCATCAGCCCAAGTCACTGAGGATTTGCCTTTGCGGAAATATTAGACTTCAAGGCTGCAGGGAGGACTACGCTCTGCAGGTGGGCACCACTATTCATCATGTCAAGACGAAATTCCATACTCCTCATGACGGAACAACATGCCAGAGATGGTAACATGTCGGAGTCGTCGTCTACCAAAAAAAATGAGTGGAGTATATCGTTGCTTCAATCGGTTTCGGATTGAAAGACGCTTCCCTGGCTCAACAGTAGAATAAGAAAGGAGTGAGCGAGGAGCTGAACTATGAGAGAACCTTTTCACATTCATTCGACGGAAAGATCTTTGAACAGAACTTCCACTGCAAGGAATCTTCAACCAAGACTCACTAGTCACTCGCGTGATTCGAACGCGCATTGTTGGTAATGAACCAGAGAATTTCCTATTATTTATTCAAGAGTTACTTTTTTTTTACCCTGGTTTGATCCACCGGAAGGTTCGGATCGGATCTACTCCAGCATGCTGTATCGGTAAACACTTTCAAAATAGGACAGCATTTATCCCTTCATAGTTTCTTTTTACACACGTCTTTTTTTAGGGGGTCGACAACCATTATGCGCCATGGGGGTTACATCTCGTACGAAACTGAATAGTATGCCACTTCGACGAATAGCCCGTAATGCTGCATTCCTTCCAAGATCAGGACCCTTTATCATGACTTCTGCTCGTTGCAAGAACTACGAAAAAAAAAGCATTGAAATCCATTTTCAATGATCAATTAGAATTGCCTCCCAGAATCTATAATTGCCTCCTAAATTCCAATATACATACATTATTGGACCTATTGACTAACAGCCAAGACGATATTATGAAAATTTAGCATTTTAGCATAGAAGATGTAAAACAAATATTGGACACTCTAGAAAAGCATTTCGCAATGAATTTGCCTAAAAAGAAGGTTTAAATTCATTGGATTTCTTTTTTTTTTTAGAATTTAAAGGAAATCGACATTTTAAAAAAATTAGATTTGGGAGAATTTGACATACTAGGCTTTTTTGAGTTTTTTGTTTAAGAAAGTGTACCCCCAAATTTTTTACCACTTTTATTTAATAGTAGGTAAAAATTATTAACCCTTCTATTTAGAAAGAATAAATGATGTTTGTTATTTGTTACATAAGTATAAGTTTTAATTTTAATTACTGAATTTGATTTCATTTATTATTTTTCTTGCCTTTTTTTTATTTTTTTTATTTTTTATTATTTTCTGGACTAAATTTCTCATACCGGAATTATCATACCTGAATTTATCATACCAGAATTTTCATACCAGAAATTATCATACCAGAAATTTAATACCAGAAATTATCATACTAGAAATTTAATACCATAAATTATATACCAGAAATTTTATGCCAGAAATTTAATACTAGAAATTTTATACCAGAAATTTTTCTGCATTAGTTTTTTATATACGAAATTTATGACTAGTAGAACTCATGATTGATTGAGCCAAGACCAATTGAAGGAGATTCAACCTTGTCCACGAACAAGAAAAAAGTCCCATAAGATTGCAACTAATATAATCACAACTTCACAACTTCTATGCAAAATTTCATACCAGAAATTTTTCATACCAGAAATTTTATCATACCAGAATTTTTATCATACCAGAAATTTTATCATACCAGAAATTTATCATACCAGAATTTTATCATACCAAAAAAATTTTCATACCTGAATTTTTATCATACCGAAAAATTTTTCATACCTGAATTTTTATCATACAAGAAATTTATCATACCAGAAATTTATCATACCAGAACTTTTTTCATACCAGAAATTTTTTCATACCATAAGTTTTTTTTTTGTCTTTTTTTATTTTTATAATCTTTTGGTATGATTTTCTAGTATGAAATTCATACCAGAAACTCATACCAGATTTTTTTTTGTTTTCTTTTTGTCTTTTTTTTTATAATTTACATACCGGAAATTCACATACCGGATTCACATACCAGAAATTAAAAAAATATAAACCCTTCTATTAAGAAAGTCCGAGAAGGGCAGAACATTTTCAACAGATCCGACAATGACTTCACCGGAACCATCACCTTCCAAACATGCAACATTTATAAGCACACACTTAATAAAATTCAGCATACCAGAAAGTTCAACAGGATTTGACTTAATCATGAGCACATGATCCGATGAATTGTCATAGTTTACAAATCCGATGAACCAAATCTCATGATCACCAACTGTAACTACCTGTATGTACTTCTCAGATGCGTTCCTTTTGCCCGTCGAAGGAATTACTGATTTCATCTGATTTAGCTGGATTACCACCTGCAAGGACATCAGAAGGCTTTATTTCACGCATACATGAAGCAAGCATCATATTATGAATCTCAAGATTCAAGCATTCATATTATGAATCTTGTATGGTGCAAGATTAAGGTCATGCTAAACACAGCTTAGCTTGGCACTAAAGGGTAAACACAACTTTCAAGATAGGCATAATTGATTCATACAATAGACTACAAATTCATGTACAAAGAAATACTTAAGTTTTTTAGACAAATGTCCCTAGCTAAGTTAACATATAATGTATTATTGCATATTCATACAATCGTCTACAAGCTTGCACTATATAGAAAATTCAAAATATAAATATATAAATATATATACATAAAAGCACTATGACCACTAGATTAAGAAGTAGTGTATTACCTTGAGCGAAAAGCCGTCCAGCACCCAAAGCATTATGACCAACTTCACTGTTGTCCATGTCATTATCAAAATCCACTGAAAAAAATCTCTAAAATCTCTTCTCTCTCCCTCTCTAACAATGGCGACAACAGCGTATGCTTCCACATTTTCCTTGAGCACCGCTGACTGACATGCGGGCAAGAACCGGATATCCCCAACCCAAATTAGGGCTTCCTCGGATGAATCGGATTACAATGCCGAAGAGTGCGCACTTGAGAAGGAGGTATCTCATCTTCATATCTAAAGCTATGAATTCGATTGTATGTGTACTTGCGTATTCTATCTTTCAAACATTGATCAATTTTGATAATCAGCTATCACAACTCACAGCAAGCTATAAGCTGGTGAGTCTATGTGTTGTCTATGGTTTTGGAAATCGTTTAATTCGTCTCTCATCTTGCAAGGATCGGAGGGAAGTCCGAAGGCCATATCATGAGCCTTGATTAGCCTCCATTTCTCAGGTGCCATCTGAAGAACATAATAGAAATGAGAGGAGGAATATAATCCGTAGGTGAAATGAGAGGGAAGAAACCTTCTTAAGAGAATCCATGGCGACGGTGACGGAACTCCGAGCCCGATCAATTGTATCACCAAACTTAAGGGTGTAATACCCGGAAATTTAATTTCCGGTAAATCCCGAGTCATCATAAACCTGGTCATATTATGTGAAGAGTTAAGCACATAAAATTCTTTTATCAACTTCTATAATTTTATGTGAGGCTTCAATCTTCTTACATAATCCTTAGTTTTATAAATTAACACATTTTATCATTTTATGTGAGGACCTTACTATATCCTATGTGACACCGGATTCTTATCCTTTAATCAATTTTATCATTTTATGTGAGGACCTTACTCACATAAAATACACAAGTCAATCTACCTTCTTTATTCTTTAAAATGGACCCATCCGAGCCCATCTGCAGCATGCCTTCCGGGCCTTTACAAAGCTGAGGTATTTTGGGCCTTTGAAACCCTACCATCCGGGCCCGATAAGGAGCTGTTACAGCCAGCCATGTTCTCTCCCTCTCTTACACGTAAAACCCTAAAATATCTCTCTCTTCAGCCTTGCCTCACGTAACATCTCCGCCCTTCTCTCTCACACGTAAATCGCCTCCAGCACCGGCCTTCCCCTGCACAGATATGTTGCACTTGGTGGCTGGGTAGTTCCGCCATGTGTAGGACCGTCGGTATCCTCTCCCGTCGACCCCAAACTAGCACCATGGATGGATCGTTCTCCTGCTGTCGATCCCAACCGCAGCACCCAGTAGACGCTTCAATGAGGTTGGCACGTACAGCAAAACCAGCCGTCCCCTTGGTGCAGCCCACGCAGCAGACACTACTTTCCCTTCTGCAGTGAGGTTGGCACGCACAACAGCAACGAGGCCTTGATCCGACCAGATCCGAAGGGGCGCTGTCCTTCCTGGCCATGAGTGCGTCCGCTGGTACAACTCCTGCAAAGATCTGAACGTGACTCCCCTCTCCCAAGCGACAGCAAACGTGCAACTCCCTCCTTGTCGAGATTTATAGTGAGTATGACCATGCCATCCCTTCCCTCCATTTATATATATGATTAATTGCTGCTAAGCCATCCTAGAACCCATACTTTGCAGCCAAAGGAACAATTACAAGGAGCTGTTACTTCTTTTTCAGCTTTCAAACATTTACGAGCAGTCAACTTCGGGTCCAATTTTGAGTAAGCTATACTCTTCCTTTTTGGCTCGTTTTCGGATATGTTATAGATGGTATTTCAAAGTAAATCATACTAAAATTTCAGAGGAATCCATGTTATGGTTTGAGAGATATGGGGTTTCAAAGTTCAGTTTTATAAATGTGCTGAGTTGAGAAAAACAGCATGGGATGCTGTTTTGTGAGATAGTTTTGAATAGGCTTTTGATCTCTGTTAGGCTTGAATTTTTGATATGATATAGTTGACATCTGGTTGTAGATCATATTAAAATTTGGGAAGAATCGGAGTTACGGTTTGAGAGTTATTGTGTTTCAAAGTTGACGTTTTTATATATGTGCTGAGTGTTGGGGAAAACAGCAAGTGATGCTGTTTTGTGAGATGGTTTTGAATAAGCTCTTGATCTCCGTTGGACTTGAATTTTGGATATGATATGGTTGACATATTGTTGTAGAACATATTAAAATTTGAGATGAATCCAGCGAGTGGTTTGAGATTTATGATATTTCAAAGATGGAGTCGTAAGCAGTTTTTCTGTTGTGCTGAAATTCGGTTTTGTGAGATAGTTTTAAATAGGATTTTGATCTCCTTTGCGTCTGAATTTTGGATATATTAGAGATGAGATTTAATATTAGAACATATCAGAATTTGGGATAAATACAGCAAGTAGTTTAGGAGTTATGATTTTTCAAAGTTAGGACAATGTGCTGCTTGTTAAGTGTTGTACCCAACTTTAAAAATTTTTGTAGAAGCGATGCTTTAACAGTTTTAAGAAATTCTTTCTCCTATGAGTAGATAGGATATCATAGATGAACTAGGGAATTACTTTGGAATTTTTATAAGATTATTCGAATTTTATATTTGAAGCTGTAGTTGGACTTTAGTGACTTTTCGAGAAATAGAAAATGGGTTGTTTTTCTAGTTGTTACATAAAATCATCCTAGGGAGTAGAATATGGTTAGTTAGTCTCAAATAAGAGTTTAAACATAAATTATGAAATTTTTAGAAGTTTCGGGACCAGGGGTAAAATGGTCATTTACCTGTATAAGGTTATTTGGTAATCTCTTGTTGATCGATTTTTATATCTTAGAAGTTGGAGACTTCTAAGAAAGTGGGATACATTATTGATTCCCTTGTCTTGTATAACAAGCAATTGAGTTCCTACGGTTACATACCGAGTTGAGATTAAGAGAGTTGCGACTTGACTCAGGTAAGTCCTTTGGGCTTACTTAGCTGACTTCCGGATATGAGTGTGGATAATGATAGTGGTGTGTGAATAAGATGTTTATATTTATATTTTAGTAATAATTATCTACCGACCTATACTTTGGCCTAAGTGTAACGGGCGGTGGCATTCTGCTCAGTTAGCCTGAGGGCGCTGGGGGTTTCTTTAGGGACTAGTCCACACTCGGTTTGTAGTGATGCTACCGGCGGAGGTAAGCTAGACCTAAACCCAGTTGGATAAGGAACGGAGGCGAGAACTCTTAAGATTTCTCGTGCCACAACTGTAAAATGGAATAAGGTGACTCACTTAATGAACAGATAATAACCGGTTTGTGTGCCAACATGATGATTGTTTTATGTTATCTTGAGTGTGTTTGTGCTATCCTTATCCTGCTTATATTTGGATTGTTAGCTAACGGTTTATCCGTGTTGTAGATTTGTAGAGATAGACAGTTGCAGAGTGATCCGGAACGGATGGTCAGCCGGGTCCACGTACTCATTAGATGGGGACGGGGGAGTCTCCCTTACATCATGCATGTTATGTATATGTATATGTTTTGTAAGGCTGTCACATGTGTACATTCATACAGTAAAAATATTATGTTTTGAAATTGTTTCAAGTACATTTGTGCCTTGTTGTAAGATCCAAGTAAAATTGTTGTCAAACTATGGTCGGGACCCATTGTGAGGTCCTAACCAGTAGCTCTCCGAGTTCTCAGAATTTGGGGTGTTACAACATGGTATCAGAGCCAAGTTGGCAACAATGCCACTTGAAATCTTCTCAAAGACCGAATGTATAATTAGAACCCGAAAGGGGTCTGATAAGTTTTTTTTAAAAAAATGAATTTCTAATTCAAAATCATGTGCATAGTCGGGTTGTTGGGTTAGTAGTACGTTGGACCACCATCGCTCTCCGTGGATCTCTACAACTTAGATCGATATGAGTTAGCATATAGACTTACTATGATGACTATTAATGTATGTTATATATATGTATAAGTGTAGTATGTTAGTATCCTAAAGGATATATTATATCCTTTAGTTATGATATCATGAAGCGATTATCGCCTCATGATAAATCGGTAGTAGACTTGAAGAGTTTTCAACACGAGACAAATGACTCGGACCTCGGATCAAGTATTATACTCGGGTGGGCGTCCTAGTAACCCTTGTTAACCATCCAAAGAACTAATAGGCGAAGAAGTAGTGATGTGGAGATAATTTCGACCATAAGTACAATCAAATGGGGAAGAATTCCCGAGTCAACTCAGATAGAAGAAATAGAAGGTCGTACAAGGGACTAGGTTGTATGAAGCCGAGAGATGAATTATAAGAACCATGCAAGAGACTACAAGAATGCGGAGTAGAGATAACAATATTGGAACGAGCCAAGTAGAATTGAGTACAACCAAGATTGTGGGATCAAGTACATTACTATCGAGGCGGATGCCTCATAGACCATTATGGGCATGAGAAACCAGAAGAGACAAAGTGTCAATCCGGGTGCGAGAATCTAAGGTGCACGGAATGAAGACCTACAATTGAGTGTAAAAGCAAAAAGGCAGACTCCACAAGCGTGGGGAAGTTTTGACCTCCTCAGAGATATAAGTAGTTTGAAAGAAACCGCGACGCTAATATCCAAAGAATGGAAGCCTGTAGCAGGGTCAACGGAGTTTCATGAAGGCAATATTACCACTAACTCCAGTGAAGAAATCTGTATGGGAGAACGGCCATGCTAGACTCGAGAGTCCAGGGTAACCCGAATTATCACGGGACCTAAGCCATCAACACAGATGGTCCATGCAAAAGGAACTGTAAGAGGATGATCATTACGGCCATAAGAATTTCAAAGACGCTTGCAAGCTATCGTGAAAACTTCAAACGACTATTTTGTAACACCCCAAATTTTACAACTTAGGGAGTTACTGGTTAGGACCGCACAATGGGTCCCGACCTTAGTTTGACAACAACTTAACAAGATCTTACAACAAGGCACAGATAAGGAAAACCAGAAATCATAAAATAGTTCTTAACAATGTATGAATGTGACCAGAACAACTAACAGCCAGAAAACGCAATATAACAAAGTACGAAAAGAACGAAAGGAAACAAGGTCCAACTGTAAATCCCACAAATGAAGAAACTGTAAAACATCCTAAAGTACGACACCCCGGCTGACCACTACCGTCTGGATCACTCGGCATCTGTTCTAACCTGTGGCAAATCTACACAACATATCAACCGTTAGCTAACTATCCAAATATAAGTAGAATGACAACATCACAAACACAAACAGAAATAAAAATAAACAAACATCATGCTGGGACTCAACCGTTTATTATCTATTATTTAAGTGATTCACATTATTCAATTTAAGTTGTGGCACGAGAGCTATTAACAGCTCTCGCCTCCGTTCCTTATCCAACTGGGTGTAGGTCTAGCTGGCCTCCGCCGGTAGCATCACTACAAACCGAGTATGGACTAGTCCCTAAAGAAACCCCCAGCGCTCGCAAGCTAACTGAGCAGAATGCCACCACCCGTTACTCTTAGGCCAAGTATAGGTCGGTAATTATATATCACAACCTATCTCTCTAGACATTTCAATCACACACCACTATCATCATTCATGCTCATATTTAGAAGTCAGCTAAGTAAGCCCAAAGGACTTACCTGATATAAAGCTCGACTCTTTGTAACCCACTCGTTCTGTAAACTGTAGCAACTCAGTTGCCTGCCAAAGGCGAAAAGTGCATTAGCACACCCTCACGTAGTTAGAAGTCTAAGACTTCTAAGATCGAATAATGTATTAAGACGTAACTAGTTACAGTATTAATTTAGGGTAAAATGACCATTTTACCCTTGGTCCCGAAATTCCCGAAAACTCTAAATTCATGTCTAAACTCCTATTTGGGATTCTAAATTCATATTCTAACTCCTAAAGTCCCGTTTGGTTCCAAACTGACATTTTTCCTATGTTTCTATTTTCCGGAAGATCGTAAAGGTCTAACTTCGGTTCCAAATATAAAATTCGTAACAGCTTATAATAATTCCGAATAAATTCTCTAGGTTATCTATGATGTTCCATCTACCCCTAGGAGCAAGAATTCCTCAAAACTGTTCAGCCATTATTCTTATAAAAATTCACAAAGTTGGCTATTTCACTCACAATTCCTATACTTAGCCAAATCTTAAGTTTACTAAAAACTGCTCAACTACCTAACTTCGGACGCTTATAACTTCTAATCCGACCGTTCATTTCTTCCCAAATTTTAATAGAGTAAACTACATACATCCCTCTGTCATCTATCAAAATTTTAACGGTGGATCTTCATCCAAATGCTCAAACATTGGTCGGCAAGGTGGTAGTTTCTAACTTAAAAGCTGAGGGAAAAATGAATTTACAGCAGCCCCTTATATATTGTTCATAATTACAGCAGCTCACCTTCTTATGGTCTCTAGCTCGACTTTCCTTAACACATTGATCTATACTTCCTAATACATACATTCTAGGTTCTAAACTTATGAAGATAAAAATTCTATATACATACGTTGCATCTAGGTCAAAAATAGGAGCAGGAGGTAGTGGTTCTCTTACCGGATTGGTGTGTGTCTTGTCTCGTTTTATCAATGATCCAAGAGCAAAACTGCAGCCTATTTCCCCACTGCATCGATGGGAAAACAATCCCGCACAAGAAGGGGAGTATAAGTTGCAGAATTTAACTAAGAAAATGACAGAAGGAATGGAGTGATAGATAAATCTTTACCCGGCTGTACAGAACAGGTTTGAGTGTAGTTCGATGGGGAATCGGTAGAAGGAGGAGGGAAGGATGACGTTGCTGACCTTCTACTCGGAAGAGCCTTGCAGATTCGTGTACTTGCTGTGCAGAAGGGAGGTCTGTTTCGCTGCTGCTTCGTCTGTCGATTGGGAAGTCGGAAGAGAGTGCCGATTGGTGAAGGAAATTGTGTGCAGTCTGTGCGTAATGTCTGGGCTGCAGAATAAAATGTAACCGCTGGAAGAGATGATAATTGAGGCGTTAATCGCAGTAGGAGAGAGAGTAGTTAAGGAGGAATTTGGAAGAGCGTAACAGCCGGCTTCTGCTGCTCCTTCCTGTGGCTGGGCTGGCGCAGGTTCTGGGCTGGACAAGATGATGGCGAGCTTCTGGTGCTGCGGACAAGGTAAGGCAATGGGCTGCTGGGCTGCATAAGCTGGCGCTGCAGAGGCAAGCAGTGGGCTGCTGGAGCTGGCTACGCTGGAGGCTCGGCACTGGGCTGGAGAAGGCAGCAGGCGCTACTGGGCTGCAGCAGCTGGGCTGAAGATGACAAGCTGAAAGGAGATTACGGACTGGGTTGTACCAGGCAAGCAGTGGCCGGTTGGGGCTGGGCTTGCAGGCCTGGATCCGTTGGCTGAAATATAGAGCCATAGATGGGCTGAAACTGGCTGCAGATGAGCTCCTTAAACTGGCGAGTTTCCGGATTGGACAAGATCCCGACCCATGAATATACGGACTAGACGGATACGGAGTTTGTTATAGTTTAGGATCGGTTAAAAATTCTATCATTTTATGCGGAAGTAAACTACATAAAATGATAACTTACTTAAAAGATTCTATCATTTTATGTGAAGGTATCTACATAAAATGATAAGTCCTATAATAATATATCTAACTAAGTAGACGGATATGCATCAACTGATCGAGATCGGGTTTATAACAGAATTAGACGGAATAAAAATTCCGGATATTACATCACTACCCCCTTGAAATAAGTTTCGGCCCGAAACTTAGAATAAGGTACCTACCCCATACATTTCCCTTCGAGAGTTATATTCTAGCATGTAAACTACTCATGTCATCAAGCACATAAACATAAACAATCATTTAAACATATAATCACAGAAGTCATATAAGGTATCGTCTCAGTACTAACCCGTCGGTACTGAGGTAGCGGCTAACTCCGCAAAGAACTCAGGGTAGTTACGTCTAATACTCTCCTCTGTCTCCCAGGTAGCCTCATCAGCTCCTCGTCTAGACCACTGAATCCTCAGCATCGGTATCTCCTTAGAACGCAGGCGCCTAATACTACGCTCTAGGATGGCTACTGGATACTCCACAAAAGTGTGGTCTGGCTCGACTATCAGATCCTCATGACTGATGACGTGTCTAGGATCCGGTATGTACTCTCTCAGCTGAGATACATGAAAAACTGGGTGGACTCCTTCCAGTCTCGGTGGCAGTGCTAGTCGGTAGGCAACCTCTCCGACTCTCTCTAAAATTTCAAATGGGCCGACATATCGGGGACTCAGCTTCCCCTTAATGCCGAAACGTCTAACTCCTCTCGTAGGTGACACTCTCAATCACACCTGTGCACCTACTCTAAACTCCAAAGGTCGACGCCTTTTGTCGGCGTAGGACTTCTGACGACTCTGAGCTGCTAACATCCTCTCCCGGACTAAGGCAATCCGGGCGATGTCATCCTGTATCTGGTCTGGTACTACCCCTTCAGCCTTGCTAGGCTCATCCCAACACAACGGCGTACGACATCTCCGTCCGTACAAAGCCTCATAAGGTGTCATCCCAATAGACGCATGCCAGCTGTTATTATATGAAAACTCTACCAGTGGGAGATGATCTGGCCATACCTGTCCCCAATCTAGCACACATGCCCGCAACATGTCCTCTAAGATCTGAATGGTCCTCTCGGACTGACCGTCCGTCTGTGGGTGGTAGGCAGTGGTAAAGTGGAGACTCGTCCCTAGAGCAGTATGTACCTGCTGCCAAAACCTCGAGGTAAAACGTCCATCCCTGTCGGAGACGATAGTCCTCGGTACTCTATGGAGTCTCACAATGTGCCTGGTGAACTCCTCTACTAGACGACTTACCGGCCACGTTTTCTTAATCGGAATGAAACGTGCGGTCTTCGTCAGACGGTCTACCACTACCCAAATGGCATCAAAACCTCTGCTGAGCCTCAATCCGGTAACAAAATCCATAGAAATATCTTCCCACTTCCAATGTGGTACTGAAAGTGGGTGTAGCTCTCCTCCGGATCTACGATGCTCAATCTTGACCTGCTGACAGGTCGCACACTGGGCTACATATCGGGTCACATCAGGCTTCAAACCACCCCACCAGAAGGAACGTCTCACGTCCTTATACATCTTACTCGCTCCTGGATGTACGGAGTAAGGGGTAGCATGAGCCTCACCTAGTATCCTCTATCTCAGCTCACTGTCTGATGGCACACAGACACGGTCCTGTCGTCTCATCACTCCATCGGCACCGATAGTGAACTGAGGTGCCTCATCTCGTGACATCCGGTCTCGGATCCGGGTCAAAGTCGGACAGGTCTCCTGCTTCTGTCGGATCTCACCCAACAGGTCAGGAAGTAACTCTAAGGTGGCTAACTGATGAGCTGTATCGGGGAACTGGATCTCTACCTCCAACCAAGCTAAGTCTCTCTGTAAATGTGGCTGTACTATCAACCGAGCTATCGCCTTCTCCCGAGGCGTCTTCCGACTCAAAGCGTCAGCAACTACATTCGCCTTTCCGGGGTGGTAGAGAATCTCAAAGTCAAAATCCTTGATCAACTCTAGCCACCGCCTCTGGCGGTTATTCAACTCCCGCTGAGTGAATATGTACTTCAGACTCTTATGGTCTGTGAAGATCTGACAGGTCGCTCCATAGAGATAATGACGCCAGATCTTAAGAGCATGTACTACCGCAGCTAACTCCAGGTCATGGGTGGGGTAGTTCTCCTCATACGTCTTCAGCTGTCGAGACGCATATGCTATGACCTTACCCCTCTGCATCAAGACACACCCCAAGCCCAGCTTGGATGCATCACTGTACACTACAAAGTCCTCTGTACCCTCAGGCTGTGCTAAGATCAGAGCAGACGTCAATCTCCTCTTCAGCTCCTCAAAACTCTGCTGACACGGCTCAGACCAGACGAACCGAGTAGTCTTCCTTAGGAGAGAAGTAAGTGGTCGGGCGATCAGGGAAAACCCTTCCACAAACCGACGGTAATACCCTGCCAATCCAAGGAAGCTGCGAACCTTCTTAACATTCTTCGGAGGTTGCCAAGAGGACACTGACTCAATCTTCGCTGGGTCGACCTTAATCCCCTCAGCAGTCACTACATGGCCTAGGAAAGCCACCTCTGACATCCAGAACTCACACTTGGATAGCTTAGCATATAGCTGGCTATCCTGTAGAATCTGTAACACTGTCCTCAAGTGTCCGGCATGCTCCTCTCGACTTCTAGAGTAAACTAGAATGTCGTCAATAAAGACCACTACAAACTGGTCTAAGAAGTCGATGAAAATCCCATTCATCAACTCCATAAATACTCCTGGCGCATTAGTGAGCCCGAATGGCATCACTACAAACTCATAGTGACCATACCTAGTCCGGAATGCCGTCTTAGGTATGTCCTGATCTCTCACCCTCAGCTGGTGATAACCCGATCTCAAATCTATCCTCGAGAATACTGACGCTCCATGCAGCTGGTCCAGCAGATCATCTATGCGAGTCAGTGGGTACTTATTCTTGATGGTGACCTTGTTCAACTCCCTGTAGTCGATACACAGCCTCATCAATCCATCCTTCTTCCTCACAAATAACACTGGTGCGCCCCAGGGAGAAACACTAGGGCGTATGAAGCCCTTCTCTGCTAACTCCTCTAATTGCTTCTTCAGCTCAAGCAGCTCTATCGGGGCCATGCGGTATGGGGCCTTCGAGATCGGTCTCGTGCCCGGCTCTAACTCGATGCTAAAGTCAACACTCCTTTGTGGAGATAGCCCTGGCAAGTCGTCACTGAATACCTCTGCAAACTCGCAGGCAACTGGTATCTCCTCTACTGTCAGGCTCTTGCGCTCCTTCATGGCATAACACCAGAAGGCCTCGCAACCCTGTGCTATCAATCTGGCTGCTCTTACTGCACTGATAATTGTGCCGGACTTTCCGAGGTCCCAACCTCGGAATATCACTCTGTGACCCTCCTCCGTGGCGACAGTCACAGTCCTCCTACCAATATCCAAGACGGCTCCATGTCTAGTCATCCAATCTATCCCTAATATCACGTCCTCATGTGCTAAGGGCATGAATAGAAAATTTACTAACCAAATCCGGCCTCCCAGGTGAATAGGGCAGTCATAAATCTCTCGAGATCCTCTATCCTTACCCCCATCTGGTAACCCAACCATTAAAGGTACACCCTCTATGGTAGCTAAGGACAACCTATCTACACATGCATCTGATATAAAGGAGTGCGTAGCACCCGTATCAAATAGAACTCGCACAGGTAAGTCATGAATCCAAATAGTACCTATGGTCACAGGTGCTGCAGGCTGCTCAGTGCTCCTTAACTCGAACACTCTCGATGGTCCTCCTCTGGTGTCAGTGGTACTACCACGTCCTCTGCCACGACCTGATCCCTGTGCCGTACTATATGAAGCAGGATGTCCTGGAGCCCGGTACTGTTGCTGTTGCTGACTCGGGGCTCGGTACTGAGGAGGTCTCTGTACACTCTTCTCAGCACCTGCAGGAGAAGATCCCTGCTGAGAAGGGGCCCTACCCTGACGGCAGAAAGTAGCTCTGTGTCCCGGCTTTCCACAAGTGAAGCAAGTGATAGGTGGTCTCTAGCAATCTGTCTTGATGTGATCACGGCTACCACAGTTAAAGCACTGTCGATCTCTACTGGGAGTCTGAACTGTAGAGTGGTAGCTGGACCTCCCCTGAGTCTGTCCTCGACCATAACCTGTTACTGCTGCACTGCTACCAGCATGTCCTGTCCTCTGCCGCTTATCCGGCCCACTAGACTGAGCTGCTTTCCTCGAAGCTGGCCTATCTCTCTCATAAGCAGAGGCCCTATCCTGATAATCAGACAAAGTCTCACAGCAGAATCCAGCCAGATAGGATCGGGTACTCTCTCTCAACCTCCTGGAGAAAAGGTAAACATGCTGCTCTTCTGGAGGTGCAGATGGTCCAAGCAAAGTCAACTCTTTCTGAAACTTCTTTATGGCTGCAGCAATCGGGATATCCTCAAATCCCGCCTCAATGAAATCCTGGAATCTCTCCCTCCTCAGCGAAACAGGGCAGTACCTATCCCTAACAATGTTCCTCATCTGCTCCCAGCTGGTGACTCGGCCACGAATGGTACGCTACCATGAATGAGCATCATTTGTGAAATAGGTCTGCACCAAATCCACCTGTCGATCCTCGGGACAACGTATTGCCTCCAAAGCAGTCTCTATCTTCCCTATCCAGTGCTCCACTTCTAGCCCTATTTCTCCACTGAATGAAGGAACCTTTTGAGAGTTGAAAGCCTTCAACCACTCATCCGGTTTCGGTGCTCTAGACCCAGTAGGCGCTCTATCAGCATTAGCCCTCCTCTCAGATACAGCCGGCACTTGAGACACTCCCTGTGTCACCTGAGCTGACCTAGTCGGTACCACCGGTGGTACCTAGGTAAGCCTCTCAACTCTGGCAGCTTCCTCCATGCGCTCGACGTAGGCTCTGTACTCCCTATACTTCGATGCTCCAATAGAAACACGTCCTGACTCAGTAGAACGTGCTCCTTGCGCTCCAGACCTAGCGGCGGTCTCAGGCCTGACCTCGGGGCCTACACTCTCAGCTACTTCTTCTACAGCAGCCTCTGGTATGCTTGCTCCAGGTGGGTCCTCTCGAGGAACTCGTCCTCGACCTCTCCCTAGTGGAGGTCTACCCCCACAACCACGCCCTCTAACAGTAGGGGTACTATCAGCTCGATCCTGTCTGACTGGGGGAAGGGGGGGACGACCCCTACCTCGGCCAGTCACTTGTGCAGCCCTAGTACGTGCCATCTGCACGAATAGTAACAACTACAGTTATAAACTAGCTAATCTATCATAACAGTAAAAGTCTATAATTATTCTAAGAATACCGAGATCCGCAGAGGTAGTGGTGGTCATCCGTACTTTCTATCCCAACCCGACTCTATATGCATTTTAAAACCAAAATCCTCTTTGGAAAACTCAGACCCCTTTCGGGTTCTGTTTATTTACTTATATGACCTTTTTGAAGATTTGTAGTGCCATTGTTGCCAACCTGCTCTGATACCATGTTGTAACACCCCAAATTTTACAACTTAGGGAGTTATTGGTTAGGACCGCACAGTGGGTCCCGACCTTAGTTTGACAACAACTTAACAAGATCTTACAACAAGGCACAGATAAGGAAAACCAGAAATCATAAAATAGTTCTTAACAATGTATGAATGTGACCAGAACAACTAACAACCGGAAAACGCAATATAACAAAGTACGAAAAGAACGAAAGGAAACAAGGTCCAACTGTAAATCCCACAAATGAAGAAACTGTAAAACATCCTAAAGTACGACACCCCGGCTGACCACTACCGTCTGGATCACTCGGCATCTGCTCTAACTTGTGGCAAATCTACACAACATATCAACCGTTAGCTAACTATCCAAATATAAGTAGAATGACAACAGCACAAACACAAACAGAAATAAAAATAAACAAACATCATGCTGGGACTCAACCGTTTATTATCTATTATTTAAGTGATTCACATTATTCAATTTAAGTTGTGGCACGAGAGCTATTAACAGCTCTCGCCTCCGTTCCTTATCCAACTGGGTGTAGGTCTAGCTGACCTCCGCCGGTAGCATCACTACAAACCGAGTATGGACTAGTCCCTAAAGAAACCCCCAGCGCTCGCAAGCTAACTGAGCAGAATGCCACTGCCCGTTACTCTTAGGCCAAGTATAGGTCGGTAATTATATATCACAACCTATCTCTCTAGACATTTCAATCACACACCACTATCATCATTGATGCTCATATTTAGAAGTCAGCTAAGTAAGCTCAAAGGACTTACCTGATATAAAGCTCGACTCTTTGTAAACAACTCACTCTGTAAACTGTAGCAACTCAGTTGCCTGCCAAAGGCGATAAATGCATTAGCACACCCTCACGTAGTTAGAAGTCTAAGACTTCTAAGATCGAATAATGTATTAAGACGTAACTAGTTACAGTATTAATTTAGGGTAAAATGACCATTTTACCCTTGGTCCCGAAATTCCCGAAAACTCTAAATTCATGTCTAAACTCCTATTTGGGATTCTAAATTCATATTCTAACTCCTAAAGTCCCGTTTGGTTCCAAACTGACATTTTTCCTATGTTTCTATTTTCCGGAAGATCGTAAAGGTCTAACTTCGGTTCCAAATATAAAATTCGTAACAACTTATAATAATTCCGAATAAATTCTCTAGGTCATCTATGATGTTCCATCTACCCCTAGGAGCAAGAATTCCTCAAAACTGTTCAGCCATTATTCTTATAAAAATTCACAAAGTTGGCTATTTCACTCACAATTCCTATACTTAGCCAAATCTTAAGTTTACTAAAAATTGCTCAACTACCTAACTTCGGACGCTTATAACTTCTAATCTGACCGTTCATTTCTTCCTAAATTTTAATAGAGTAAACTACATACATCCCTCTGTCATCTATCAAAATTTTAACGGTGGATCTTCATCCAAATGCTCAAACATTGGTCGGCAAGGTGGCCGTTTCTAACTTAAAAGCTGAGGGAAAAATGAATTTACAGCAGCCTCTTATCTATTGTTCATAATTACAGCAGCTCACCTTCTTATGGTCTCTAGCTCGACTTTCCTTAACACATTGATCTATACTTCCTAATACATACATTCTAGGTTCTAAACATATGAAGATAAAAATTCTATATACATACGTTGCATCTAGGTCAAAAATAGGAGCAGGAGGTAGTGGTTCTCTTACCGGATTGGTGTGTGTCTTGTCTCGTTTTATCAATGATCCAAGAGCAAAACTGCAGCCTATTTCTCCACTGCATCGATGGGAAAACAGTCCCGCACAAGAAGGGGAGTATAAGTTGCAGAATTTAACTAAGAAGATGACAGAAGGAATGGAGTGATAGATAAATCTTTACCCGGCTGTACAGAACAGGTTTGAGTGTAGTTCGATGGGGAATCGGTAGAAGGAGGAGGGAAGGATGACGTTGCTGACCTTCTACTCGGAAGAGCCTTGCAGATTCGTGTACTTGCTGTGTAGAAGGGAGGTCTGTTTCGCTGCTGCTTCGTCTATCGATTGGGAAGTCGGAAGAGAGTGCCGATTGGTGAAGGTAATTGTGTGCAGTCTGTGCGTAATGTCTGGGCTGCAGAATAAAATATAACCGCTAGAAGAGATGATAATTGAGGCGTTAATTGCAGTAGGAGAGAGAGCAGTTAAGGAGGAATTTGGAAGAGTGTAACAGCCGGCTTCTGCTGCTCCTTCCTGTGGCTGGGCTGGCACAGGTTCTGGGCTGGACAAGATGATGGCGAGCTTCTGGTGCTGCGGACAAGGTAAGGCAATGGGCTGCTGGGCTGCATAAGCTGGCGCTGCAGAGGCAAGCAGTGGGCTGCTGGAGCTGGATACGCTGGAGGCTCGACACTGGGCTGGAGAAGGCAGCAGGCGCTACTGGGCTGCAGCAGCTGGGCTGAAGATGACAAGCTGAAAGGAGATTACGGAATGGGCTGTACCAGGCAAGCAGTGGCCGGTTGGGGCTGGGCTAGCAGGCCTGGATCCGTTGGCTGAAATATAGAGCCATAGATGGGCTGAAACTGGCTGCGGATGAGCTCCTTAAACTGGCGAGTTTCCGGATTGCACAAGATCCCGACCCATGAATATACGGACTAGACGGATACGGAGTTTGTTATAGTTTAGGATCGGTTAAGAATTCTATCATTTTATGCGGAAGTAAACTACATAAAATGATAACTTACTTAAAAGATTCTATCATTTTATGTGAAGGTATCTACATAAAATGATAAGTCCTATAATAATATATCTAACTAAGTAGACGGATATGCATCAACTGATCGAGATCGGGTTTATAACAGAATTAGACGGAATAAAAATTCCGGATATTACATATTTATGCCAGATTAATGACACAATCGGACTAGAGAAATGGAGTTAGTCTAAAAGAAGCGGAAAGATGGAAGGTTGAACGAAATAAAGAAGTATAAAAGGAGTGTTGTATGTTTACCTACTAGCTAAGGAAATTTTGACAGATCACAATTTACACGGAATGGAGAGATACAACTTAATGTAAGAGCGAAGGTAGACTTCACAGACCTGGAGACATTTTGTCTTCTTTATAGATAAGAATTCTAAACGGAATCACAACGCCAGTATCGAAAGGATTGAAGCCCTGTAACATAGACAACAGATATTTGGAAGAAAATATTATGAACAACGCCAATTAAGGAACCTGTGCTTGAGAGAATCGTGTGGGGGACTCAAGAGCCCAGGGTAACCGCCATTAATAACAGAACATAGGTCATCAACACCGACGGTTCCTGTAAAGGGACTACGATTGGGATGTAATTAAAAGTCATCGGAACTACAAGACGCTTACCATCTATCGTGGAGTGTGAGGAACGACTTTTAACGTTAAGCGAATGGCACAATGAGACTTGAGAAGGAGAGTTGTCCCAAAGGAAGCAGAAGAGTGAAAGATAAGACGAACTAAAGAAGGATAAACGGATTAATCTAGTAGGTGATGTGCATCAAAAGTTTAATACCAATAGAGGTATGAAATTGAGATAAGTCAATTATTGACTGACCGATGTCAACCAATGACGTGCAAGTATTGTTCGGTATCGACGAGTTATGTGCTGTTAAGAAGAAATATTTGTGATTGTGGATCTATGGAGTAGCTTTACTGACGCCTTAGAGGATTTCCTCAAGTACGCAACAACAATCTTCTTGGATGAATTAAAGGTATAAAGAGAAACGTTTTAAGGGTTACTTCTTGGCTAGTTAAGATCAAACTCCGGTCAAGTCGGGGAGTTTGGATTCGTGGTTGAAGAATTAAGAAAGTAAACGGAAGAAGTTGTTTTTCAATCGTTGTTTTATTTTCTTAAAGCAAGTAAAGAAGGTACTTGGTAATTCATCCGTATAAGACTCATGGTGTAATTGGAAGAAAGAGTTTTGGAGTCAATCATTTTATACTTATAGAAAAGGTTCTTGGGATTTATGAGTGACAACAGGATAATCAGAGTAGCGCAGCGGAAGCGTGGTGGGTCCTAACCCACAAAGCAAGAAGCTCAAGGGTACTGATGGATGTCGTGTCGAGTTTAAGATGGTGATAGTCGGTGAAATGCATTCTAGTTGGAAGAAACGTGAGATAGGCTATGTGAGTGACCGGAAATGTTGTACGGAAACTTATGTGCATGTAGAGGTAATAGAAGGAGACTGGTACCCTATTATGGATCCGAGTGAAGAGTGATGACTTTGTTACATGTTGCCAGACAAGTAGTTTTGGAATTCTATACTAATGGAATACTCTAGAGTGAGTTTTCCGGATGGATTAGAGAAGAATTTACGATGTAATAAAAGTATTGTGCATGGGCTGCACTAGAAAGCTCAAAGTGAGTAAGTACCATTCTGAGTCAAAGATACATAAGAAAGAGAAGCGACCGGAGTATACTTACAACCTAGTAACCGTGCTTAATGAAAGCATAATCTCGGAGCAGATTACGTGTAATGTGATATCGGAACAGATCCGAGTTGCGTTTTGAGTCAGAGGGATACTATCGGGCTGGTAGCCATGGTGGATAAAAGAGTGCATTGCTGATGGTATGCTAACAATTATTGAGTAGTTATGAGCAAGCAATGGTGATGTGAGATCACCTTGTGTCTAGTGTTGTCATTTCGAGCACATTCTATGTCATGTAAGATCCTGGATACTGCGTAAGAAGTTTGAGGTGAGCTAGAGATCTATAAAATAATATGATGATGTCGATAGAACACAAATATTGACCAACGGATTTTGATTGTTATGTTATATCAAGTTTAAGACCAAAAATGAGCAGATGATGATTCTTTAATGGAGGAACCATATGACTGAGTCATATTAGGAGACAAGACCAAGTGAGTTGTGATACAACTAGCCTTAAGCACGTAGTAAAGTGTCTGGAGATGTATAAGGGAGATATCCTAGATCGGATACTCGAAATCTTTTTAGAAGACCAGAAGGAAAGGAATTGGAATAAATTGCCTCACGAAGGTCATCAAAGAATTGGGAGGTGAGTTCTGTAAGACAACCATGTGAGATTTTGACAAGCGGTTTAGGAGTGATTAATGGATTAGCTTTCCTCATTCCATCGGAAAGTGTGACCCTAGTTCTACACGGATTCAATAGGAGGAGATACCTACAAAACACGAGTTAGGTCATCAGATTGGAAGATCGGACAGTTGAGCCGGATGATGTTCTAAACGTTGACAGGTGTATTTCCTTTGAAATTTGCTACCTTGTGCCTGTATGAAGAGTATGAAATATGCAGCTTCATTGGCATTCATTAGTGAAGCTTTATCACCCATAATCCGGAAGCAGTAGAACTAGCTAATACAGAGCCTGCTTTTCCAATCTATCTTTTCTTCTTTCATTAGTCCTGTGATCATGAAGCACAATTGCATCATATTACACAAATTTATTCCAACACACAGTTTCCAGACAATTCTATACAAAGCAACACAAGTATTATTACAATGATTCCAAGTAACCATTTTATGATGTTTATACTATGGCTGATAAAGGTAATTATAATTTGAATAAAAGAAATTCAACTTAGTAAGCAAATTTATCCCAGCAAGCACCTTTACTGTTGCTATTTTTATGCCTGTAAGTGCCATATTCTGCCTTAGTCTTAAATGACTCTTATTTATACTCAACTTAGCAAGGATCAAAAAGCAAAAAAAATAGAAGGTTGCAAACAAGCAGTAGCCATACACAATAAATTTAGTTGCCACATATTGGAAATACCAATTTGGAACCCTTCCTGCGCAGAACAGTCTGTTCAAAAACTCCTGAGCTTTATTAGGACAGTATAGTGTACATCTTACTAGATAGTTGTTCTTCATCCCTTGGATCTTACCCCACATAATGAAGGATTGATGGTTGTTAATGTTGTTCCCTTTAAATCTCCATTGCATAAGACAACAAAAACTTGCAAGAGCATAAAAAGCCTCTGAAAGAAACAAACAGTTCAATTTGCAGTGAATCAAATCAAATTGAAAATCTCTACATATGTTGTAGTTCAGTTTTTCTAAGTAGGCATAAAACAAACATTTTCCCTTAGTCCATTCATTAGTTCGGAAAATTTGGAGATATATCTCCATGGTACATTGAGGGAGACTAACAATGACACAACATAAAAAAGGCAATAGATGCCTCAAACAACTACTACTCATTCTAGTTGACCAAGACAGCGAATAAACTGATTCATGAAAAGAAAAAGCATTCCATAGATTAGACCTATCAAGTAACCAACTGGATTTCCGGAAAAATTTTAAACCCATAATCTTAGTTGATTCTTTGTTCACTTCAGTTTGGAGGATGCCGTATCTTCACTACCCCCTGCCTCTTCCCAAGGCTAGAGTCAGATTTTCCGGATTCGTTGTTGACTTCCATAGCATCCATAAGCCTGTTGGCAGTGTTGTTCATTTCTGTTGAGTGAAAAGTGCTTTCAGTCTGGGATGTCTCCATTTTTTTATCAATAGAGCAGTAAACTAAGCCACTGTCAACTCGTCCTCCTTAATGTCTTCTTGGTCTTCATCATTGTTTAGATGTTCTTCAATCTCTACTACTTTGGTTTTCATTTCTTCATCCTCTTCCATTGGGACGGTAAGGGGGGGCATAGATGTCGGATGCACTCCATATGTGGCATCATTAGGGAGTTGACCCTCAGCAGTTTCCTCATTGGGTTTAGTTCGAGTAATGACACCCAATCCTTCTTTCACTTTCTGTGTATTCAACACTTGGATTGTTATCTCCTGATTTTCCTCAACTTTCCCTGGGTAGCAACAATTTCCTCCTTTTCCACAGGTTGTTTGATGTTAATCTTGGAACTAGAAGAGGAGTCATCCTCCTTTTCCTTATGAAAGCCGTAATAAGGTGAGAGATAAGGTCTCACTTCATTATGTCTCGAAAAATTCTGCTTATTTTTTCCAACAAAAGTCCACTCTTTTTCCTCAGTAGCTCCTACTGCACCCTCGTTTTTGCCAATGGTTTCTCTGTGGTATCTAAAAGGATTGGTTCTAATCCCCCTTAGTGGACAAATTTCATAAGTATGGTCAACACAAGTACAAAAACCACACCCCAAAGAAAAACCCTCAAACCATATAGGGAATTTTTTTGCTTTATCATTTTCATCTGGAATGGGAACGAATTTCTTCCTTTCATCCTCCACATTTAAGTTAATACAAATTTGGGTGAAATTGATTCCTTTACCCCTTTCGGAGAAAGCATCAAGTTTCACAAATTTTCCCACTTTGTTCTTCTCTATGATGATTCTAATAGATTGCCTGTTTACATATTCCAGTGGAATGTAAGAGATTCTAATCCAAAGATCAGCAGTAGTGTTACTTTCGGTTATTGCATTAAAATTCGGTTTCAACGGTTATAAGATGAGTAAAAGCCCGAACACATGATAAGGCATATTTTCCCATATAGATTTTCTATCCATGGGGTTGGAGAAAGAGATTTCAAACCAGTGATTTGGTTTGGCCAGGATCCTAACCTCACCCTTCACATTTTTCCATTCATGGAGCAACTTTGTTCTAAGTTTTGCCATATCTATTGGCTCACCAAGGACACACCCCATAAGCGAGGTATCCTTCTGTTTTTGGAAGTCACTCTTAGCTTTGGGTAAAGAGCTAAGATAATCAGCAAGATCGGAAATCATTGAAGACTCACCTTTGTTCTTTGAGTCATCAATGCTTTTAGAGCCAAGCTCTTTATTTTCAACTTTCGCAGCTTCTATTTGTTCTGGGTTTTCACTTTGCTCTGGATTCACTTGTTTTTCAGACGGGGTTTTACTAACTGCTTCCTTGAATGTTGTAATATTTTCCCTCATCTTGTGTTTTAGATACAAAATAGAGTAAAAGTAGTAGAGCGAGGAGAAGAGAAATGGTTGTAATTAGTGTGAGCTACTGTTGTTAATAGACATGCCTTTATATAGGCAAACTACTATGAAATCCAGCACACATAACATCAGAGTATAGACATCACTCAAGGTTAAATTATCTATTCGAAAAGCATGCTGATTTTGTCTATCAAGCCTAATCCGAGAAATTAGAGCATGACAGTTCAACATAAGCATGCTGATTTTGTCTATGAACCCAAGTGCAGTACTCTCTTAGCTGCAGCATCAACGAAGTTGTCTTTCCCCTTTTCCATCGTCTTTTTTTCCTTGGCCATTTTCTGGACAACTTTTTCCTCTGGATGTAGCTTTTCCTTTGTTTGCCCAGATTTGGAGGCAGATCTATTCCTGAGAAGCGAGATCTATCGTTTCTTTCGGATTTCATGACTAGTAAAGCTGCTGTGTGTATTGGTGGTTGTGAGGGGTTAGGTATGTGTCTTAGGGTTTTCGTTTGATGGTCGGAACGCTTTGCCATTCCTATGCGTGTGGAGGCGCGTTCTTTTTGCGTGGATAGGATTTTCATTCAACTTTTTTCGCCTTCCTTGATTTATTGCTTTTTCGTTCATCGAGAAACCTTAGATGAACCACTATAAATATGTGTGTGATATCATTCTTGTTAATTGAATTATGTTATTTCTCAATAATTTCGCACAACAGTGAGTGAGCTAGCGATAAACAAACCCGAATCTATTTATAAAGGTATGAATGGTTTACTTAAAAAACAAACCTAAAAGCTCAAACACACAAACGAATTTTGGTAATCATTTATTGATTTAGTTAGTTCATTTGAGATTAACGGTTATTTAATTTCGGTAATGATTAGTACATTTAAATATTTAATATGTCCTAGGATTAACGAGTAAAGATATATACATGTTCTACCCACCAACGGTTGGGCATTATATACCACCGAGATCTTTGACTTAGCTCCCAAAGGTTTGGCTTGGTCGAGCGAGCTTTCTTTTCTGTCTGATGGTAATGCGAAAATCTTGCAATCCTTCATCTAGACAATCTTCCCATGATCCAATTTCATCAGCCCAAGTCACTGAGGATTTGCCTTTGCGGAAATATTAGACTTCAAGGCTGCAGGGAGGACTACGCTCTGCAGGTGGGCACCACTATTCATCATGTCAAGACGAAATTCCATACTCCTCATGACGGAACAACATGCCAGAGATGGTAACATGTCTGAGTCGTCGTCTACCAAAAAAAATGAGTGGAGTATATCGTTGCTTCAATCGGTTTCGGATTGAAAGACGCTTCCCTGGCTCAACAGTAGAATAAGAAAGGAGTGAGTGAGGAGCTGAACCATGAGAGAACCTTTTCACATTCATTCGACAGAAAGATCTTTGAACAGAACTTCCACTACAAGGAATCTTCAACCAAGACTCACTAGTCACTCGCGCGATTCGAACGCGCATTGTTGTTAATGAACCAGAGAATTTCCTATTATTTATTCAAGAGTTACTTTTTTTTTACCCTGGTTTGATCCACCGGAAGGTTCGGATCGGATCTACTCCAGCATGCTGTATCGGTAAACACTTTCAAAATAGAACAACATTTATCCCTTCATAGTTTCTTTTTACACACGTCTTTTTTTAGGGGGTCGACAACCATTATGCGGCATGGGGGTTACATCTCGTACGAAACTGAATAGTATGCCACTTCGACGAATAGCCCGTAATGCTGCATTCCTTCCAAGACCAGGACCCTTTATCATGACTTCTGCTCGTTGCAAGAACTACGAAAAAAAAAGCATTGAAATCTATTTTCATTGATCAATTAGAATTGCCTCCCATAATCTATAATTGCCTCCTAAATTCCAATATACATACATTATTGGACCTATTGACTAACAGCCAAGATGATATTATGAAAATTTAGCATTTTAGCATAGAAGATGTAAAACAAATATTGGACACTCTAGAAAAGCATTTCGCAATGAATTTGCCTAAAAAGAAGGTTTAAATTCATTGGATTTCTTTTTTTTTTTTAGAATTTAAAGGAAATCGACATTTTAAAAAAATTAGATTTGGGAGAATTTGACATACTAGGCTTTTTTGAGTTTTTGTTTAAGAAAGTGTACCCCAAATTTTTTACCACTTTTATTTAATAGTAGGTAAAAATTATTAACCCTTCCATTTAGAAAGAATAAATGATGTTTGTTATTTGTTATATAAGTATAAGTTTTAATTTTTAATTACTGAATTTGATTTGATTTATTATTTTTCTTGCCTTTTTTTTATTTTTTTATTTTTTATTATTTTCTAGACTGAATTTCTCATACCGGAATTATCATACCTGAATTTATCATACCAGAATTTTCATACCAGAAATTATCATACCAGAAATTTAATACCAGAAATTATCATACTAGAAATTTAATACCATAAATTATATACCAGAAATTTTATGCCAGAAATTTAATACTAGAAATTTTATACTAGAAATTTTTCTACATTAGTTTTTTATATACGAAATTTATGACTAGTAGAACTCATGATTGGTTGAGCCAAGACCAATTGAAGGAGATTCAACCTTGTCCACGAACAAGAAAAAAGTCCCATAAGATTGCAGCTAATATAATCACAACTTCACAACTTCTATGCAAAATTTCATACCATAAATTTTTCATACCAGAAATTTTATCATACCAGAATTTTTATCATACCAGAAATTTTATCATACCAGAAATTTATCATACCAGAATTTTATCATACCAAAAAAATTTTCATACCTGAATTTTTATCATACCGAAAAATTTTTCATACCTGAATTTTTATCATACAAGAAATTTATCATACCAGAAATTTATCATACCAGAACTTTTTTCATACCAGAAATTTTTTCATACCATAAGTTTTTTTTTTGTCTTTTTTTATTTTTATAATCTTTTGGTATGATTTTCTAGTATGAAATTCATACCAGAAACTCATACCAGATTTTTTTTGTTTTCTTTTTGTCTTTTTTTTTTTTATAATTTACATACCGGAAATTCACATACCGGATTCACATAACAGAAATTAAAAAAATATAAACCCTTCTATTAAGAAAGTCGGAGAAGGGCAGAACATTTTCAACAGATCCGACAATGACTTCACCGGAACCATCACCTTCCAAACATGCAACATTTATAAGCACACACTTAATAAAATTCAGCATACCAGAAAGTTCAACAGGATTTGACTTAATCATGAGCACATGATCCGATGAATTGTCATAGTTTACAAATCCGATGAACCAAATCTCATGATCACCAACTGTAACTATCTGTATGTACTTCTCAGATGCGTTCCTTTTGCCCATCGAAGGAATTACTGATTTCATCTGATTTAGCTGGATTACCACCTGCAAGGACATCAGAAGGCTTTATTTCACGCATACATGAAGCAAGCATCATATTATGAATCTCAAGATTCAAGCATTCATATTATGAATCTTGTATGGTGCAAGATTAAGGTCATGCTAAACACAGCTTAGCTTGGCACTAAAGGGTAAACACAACTTTCAAGATAGGCATAATTGATTCATACAATCGACTACAAATTCATGTACAAAGAAATACTTAAGTTTTTTAGACAAATGTCCCTAGCTAAGTTAACATATAATGTATTATTGCATATTCATACAATCGTCTACAAGCTTGCACTATATAGAAAATTCAAAATATAAATATATAAATATATATACATAAAAGCACTATGACCACTAGATTAAGAAGTAGTGTATTACCTTGAGCGAAAAGCCGTCCAGCACCCAAAGCATTATGACCAACTTCACTGTTGTCCATGTCATTATCAAAATCCACTGAAAAAAATCTCTAAAATCTCTTCTCTCTCCCTCTCTAACAATGGCGACAACAGCGTATGCTTCCACATTTTCCTTGAGCACCGCTGACTGACATGCGGGCAAGAACCGGATATCCCCAACCCAAATTAGGGCTTCCTCGGATGAATCGGATTGCAATGCCGAAGAGTGCGCACTTGAGAAGGAGGTATCTCATCTTCATATCTGAAGCTATGAATTCGATTGTATGTTTACTTGCGTACTCTATCTTTCAAACATTGATCAATTTTGATAATCAGCTATCACAACTCACAGCAAGCTATAAGCTGGTGAGTCTATGTGTTGTCTATGGTTTTGGAAATCGTTTAATTCGTCTCTCATCTTGCAAGGATCGGAGGGAAGTCCGAAGGCCATATCATGAGCCTTGATTAGCCTCCATTTCTCAGGTGCCATCTGAAGAACATAATAGAAATGAGAGGAGGAATATAATCCGTAGGTGAAATGAGAGGGAAGAAACCTTCTTAAGAGAATCCATGGCGACAGTGACGGAACTCCGAGCCCGATCAATTGTATAACCAAACTTAAGGGTGTAATACCCGGAAATTTAATTTCCGGTAAATCCCGAGTCATCATAAACCTGGTCATATTATGTGAAGAGTTAAGCACATAAAATTCTTTTATCAACTTCTATAATTTTATGTGAGACTTCAATCTTCTTACATAATCCTTAGTTTTATAAATTAACACATTTTATCATTTTATGTGAGGACCTTACTATATCCTATGTGACACCGGATTCTTATCCTTTAATCAATTTTATCATTTTATGTGAGGACCTTACTCACATAAAATACACAAGTCAATCTACCTTCTTTATTCTTTAAAATGGACCCATCCGAGCCCATCTGCAGCATGCCTTCCGGGCCTTTACAAAGCTGAGTATTTTGGGCCTTTGAAACCCTACCATCCGGGCCCGATAAGGAGTTGTTACAGCCAGCCATGTTCTCTCCCTCTCTTACACGTAAAACCCTAAAATATCTCTCTCTTCAGCCTTGCCTCACGTAACAGCTCCGCCCTTCTCTCTCACACGTAAATCGCCTCCAGCACCGGCCTTCCCCTGCACAGATATGTCGCACTTGGTGGCTGGGTAGTTCCGCCATGTGTAGAACCGTCGCTCTCCTCTCCCGTCGACCCCAAACTAGCACCATGGATGGATCGTTCTCCTGCTGTCGATCCCAACCGCAGCACCCAGTAGACGCTTCAATGAGGTTGGCACGTACAGCAGAACCAGCCGTCCCCTTGGTGCAGCCCACGCAGCAGACACTACTTTCCCTTCTGCAGTGAGGTTGGCACACACAACAGCAACGAGGCCTTGATCCAACCAGATCCGAAGGGGCGCTGTCCTTCCTGGCCATGAGTGCGTCCGCTGGTACAACTCCTGCAAAGATCTGAACGTGACTCCCCTCTCCCAAGCGACAGCAAACGTGCAACTCCCTCCTTGTCGAGATTTATAGTGAGTATGACCATGCCATCCCTTCCCTCCATTTATATATATGATTATTTGCTGCTAAGCCATCCTAGAACCCATACTTTGCAGCCAAAGGAACAATTACAAGGAGCTGTTACTTCTTTTTCAGCTTTCAAACATTTAGGAGCAGTCAACTTCGGGTCCAATTTTGGGTAAGCTATACTCTTCCTTTTTGGCTCGTTTTCGGATGTTATAGATGGTATTTCAAAGTAAATCATACTAAAATTTCAGAGGAATCCATGTTATGGTTTGAGAGATATGGGGTTTCAAAGTTCAGTTTTATAAATGTGCTGAGTTGAGAAAAACAGCATGGGATGTTGTTTTGTGAGATAGTTTTGAATAGGCTTTTGATCTCTGTTAGGCTTGAATTTTTGATATGATATAGTTGACATCTGGTTGTAGATCATATTAAAATTTGGGAAGAATCGGAGTTACGGTTTGAGAGTTATTGTGTTTCAAAGTTGACGTTTTTATATATGTGCTGAGTGTTGGGGAAAACAGCAAGTGATGCTGTTTTGTGAGATGGTTTTGAATAAGCTCTTGATCTCCGTTGGACTTGAATTTTGGATATGATATGGTTGACATATTGTTGTAGAACATATTAAAATTTGAGAGGAATCCAGCGAGTGGTTTGAGATTTATGATATTTCAAAGATGGAGTCGTAAGCAGTTTTTCTGTTGTGCTGAAATTCGGTTTTGTGAGATAGTTTTAAATAGGATTTTGATCTCCTTTGCGTCTGAATTTTGGATATATTAGAGATGAGATTTAATATTAGAACATATCAGAATTTGGGATAAATACAGCGAGTAGTTTAGGAGTTATGATTTTTCAAAGTTAGGACAATGTGCTGCTTGTTAAGTGTTGTACCCAACTTTAGAAATTTTTGTAGAAGCGATGCTTTAACAGTTTTAAGAAATTCTTTCTCCTATGAGTAGATAGGATATCATAGATGACCTAGGGAATTACTTTGGAATTTTTATAAGATTATTCGAATTTTATATTTGAAGCTGTAGTTGGACTTTAGTGACTTTTTGAGAAATAGAAAATGGGTTGTTTTTCTAGTTGTTACATAAAATCATCCTAGGGAGTAGAATATGGTTAGTTAGTCTCAAATAAGAGTTTAAACATAAATTATGAAATTTTTAGAAGTTTCGGGACCAGGGGTAAAATGGTCATTTACCTGTATAAGGGTATTTTGGTAATCTCTTGTTGATCGATTTTTATATCTTAGAAGTTGGAGACTTCTAAGAAAGTGGGATACATTATTGATTCCCTTGTCTTGTATAACAGGCAATTGAGTTCCTACGGTTACATACCGAGTTGAGATTAAGAGAGTTGCGACTTGACTCAGGTAAGTCCTTTGGGCTTACTTAGCTGACTTCCGGATATGAGTGTGGATAATGATAGTGGTGTGTGAATAAGATGTTTATATTTATATTTTAGTAATAAGTATCTACCGACCTATACTTTGGCCTAAGTGTAACGGGCGGTGGCATTCTGCTCAGTTAGCCTGAGGGCGCTGGGGGTTTCTTTAGGGACTAGTCCACACTCGGTTTGTAGTGATGCTACCGGCGGAGGTAAGCTAGACCTACACCCAGTTGGATAAGGAACGGAGGCGAGAACTCTTAAGATTTCTCGTGCCACAACTGTAAAATGGAATAAGGTGACTCACTTAATGAACAGATAATAACCGGTTTGTGTGCCAACATGATGATTGTTTTATGTTATCTTGAGTGTGTTTGTGCTATCCTTATCCTGCTTATATTTGGATTGTTAGCTAACGGTTTATCCGTGTTGTAGATTTGTAGAGATAGACAGTTGCAGAGTGATCCGGAACGGATGGTCAGCCGGGTCCACGTACTCATTAGATGGGGACGGGGGAGTCTCCCTTACAGCATGCGTGTTATGTATATGTATATGTTTTGTAAGGCTGTCACATGTGTACATTCATACAGTAAAAATATTATGTTTTGAAATTGTTTCAAGTACATTTGTGCCTTGTTGTAAGATCCAAGTAAAATTGTTGTCAAACTATGGTCGGGACCCATTGTGAGGTCCTAACCAGTAGCTCTCCGAGTTCTCAGAATTTGGGGTGTTACAAAGGGAAACCCTAACTCACTCTTCGTTCTCGCAGATTTGGGAAATAAAATCGCTACAGGGATTACTATTCTTGTGACATTAGATCTAGATCTAGCATCAACACGCAGAGGAAGAGGAAGGGTTGAGTCCAGATTCAGATGGGAGAGAAAGGATTGCAAAGCTTCATTGAATCCAGATTCAGATCAATTGAAGGAGAGGAAGGGTTGAGTCCAGATTCAAATGGAAGGAGAGGAAGGGTTGAGAGGCGTGCTGCTCAGCGGAGAGGAGGAAGGTAAACCCTAAAGTGTGATTGAGCGGTAAGTATAATTAGGGGTACATTTACTTAATAAGAAAATAGAAAAGGGCTAGTTAGTAGACAATAATTTAAAACACCCTAGTTACCAAATTTGCCCATTAGATTTTAGAGTAAAAGTGTAAATATAAACATGTATCTATAAACAAATAAATTATAATATACATATTTATTTCTACGCCAATATTTATTATTAAAGTATTATTATTAACTATTTTTTATATATATAACTTGATTTTTTTAATTTAAAATGTTACATCACAAATAAGAAAAGTTTAATATAAGATTATATCCGTACAAAGAGATTATTATATTTTCCACCAAATATTCAAAAGATTGTGCAAGTTAATGTCATACAATGTGGAAGGTATATTTTGAAAAGTTCAAATGACTTATGGTTTGAGGTTGTTGGTAAAGTGTTGGAAGGTGTAGATTGTTAGAACTTATGGGAAGTCAATGACTTTGCATTTCATGATATCTATGTAACTCTAGGTTTCTGCATTGGCGACGAGTGGAGTGCCACAATCCCATTCATCATTTTGGATCTAGAATTCGTAGGTTCAATTCCTATTGGATGCACGCCAATGGGACCCTCCAATAAGAATGTAAAATTCCAAATTCTCAAAATTTGGGAAATTACTAGTTAGGATCTCACAATGGGTCCTGACCTTAGTTTGACAACAACTTTACTAGATCTTACAACAAGACACAAATAAGGAAAACCGAATATCATAAAAACAAGGTTTTAATGTCATGAATATGACGAAAGACCAACAACCAACAAACATCTTAGAATCAACATTTCTAAGAACAACATGAAATTGAAAGGCCACCAATTTACTAAAGAGCCCACCCCCATTCTATTGAGTATGGAAACCCTGCTGACCATTACCTTCCGGATCACTCGACATCAGCTATAACTTGTAGAAAATCTAAACAACAATATAAACAACAGTTAGCTAACTATCCAAATATTAGTAGAGAAATAATAGCACAAATACCCATAGAATAAGAATTTAACACTCAACATGCTAGCACACAAAACTGGTTATTATCTTATATTTAAGTGATTCACTTCAATCCGTTTAAGGTTGTGGCACCGTTTAAGGTTGTGGCACGAGACGTCTAAGACTCTCGCCTCCGTTTCTTATCCAGCAGGTGAGGTTTGGCGTACCTCCCTGTCTACCATGTCCCGAAGATCCTCATAGCCTCCTTCGGGCTACTAAGCAGCTAATGCCACCGCCTTTTACTCTTGGGCCAAATTAAAGGTCAACTGTACTTAAAGCATTAACGTACTTATAAACATATAGGTCAAACACCACTATTATCACTCACACTAAAATCTAGAAGTTATCTAAGTAAGCCCAAAATACCCTCATAAGGATAAATGACTATTTTACCCCTAATCTCAAAACCATAGAAAATTCCAACTCATAGTTTCAAGCTATCCTTTAAAACCCAAAATTAAAATCCAAAACTCAAAAGAAATATTTATCAAGTTGGAAGAATTTTTTCAACTTCTTAACTTTCAAGAAAAATCACTAAGGTCTCAATTTGACCTAACACAAAGCTCTCAAACAGAAATCTAAAAATTCTAATGAAAATATCCCAACCTTCTATCATATGCACTATACTCATAGGAGCAAAGTAATCCCATAGACAACTATCCTCAATTCTTACAAAAAACCCCAAGTTGACTCCTCAACACGGAAATTCCATACTTAGCCAAAAACTGCCTTTACCAAACTGCTCAACTAGTTTCATTTGAGACGATATATCTCTAGATCCAACCATTGGATCGACTCCAAGTTTTGGTACAACAAACAATGCATATCACTCTAAGACATATTAAAAATTGAACAGTGAATAATCATTTTATGATATCGAAACATGGTCCCAAAGATGGTATTGTTTTTTGCAACAAAATCAAAAAACGCAAAGTGGTCTAAGGTTCGATCCTCACCCTTGGCATCTCAAATTGCAAGGCTACCACACGTCCCAAGTTCGATTACTAGCAGGGACAATAGCATACCATACTCAATCTAGTTGTTATTCAAGTATGCAAGCATGGAGAGAGGGTTATGCTCTACCTACTCGACGACTTTGTAAGCGGCTCGAGTCAAAGGGACAAGGTATGATGCACTTGCTATTGTGATGGCTCGTTTCCAGTCTTTGTAGTGGATATCGCTTTGGGGACACTCTTGGCTCAGTTTGGTTCAAGGTATACTCTAAGGAAGGTGAGAAGAGAAAAGATCTGACTCGTCTACTCTAATATTGTCGATGTAGGAGCCCGACGAAAGAATCGTTCCTCTGGCTGGGATCTACGTGATAGAGAAGATGGTCTAGACTGGATCTGTGTTTATCGATCACTAGAAGTGATCCTTGTTGTTGCTCGTCGTGGTGACCCATTAGAGACAAGAATATAGAGGGATGAGAAGAAAGGGAGGATAGACTCACCCTACTGCTCAGCGTCGAGGCAACATATCCTAGTTGTTTGAGTCTGTACGTATGGAGGAAGCGAGGGGAAGAAGAAGGGTTAGCGATGGTTACCAAAAGGAAGAAGCACATGTGTGGGATCCCGTCACTTCTGGTTGCTAGGGTACATACGGTTGTCGTTCTCTTTTTCTCAAGGTAAATGTGTGATCCTAGAGAGGGTTAAGGCAAGGATATCATCTACAAAAGGTATGGGTTAAAATTGGTAAAGTAGGTGAACGTGAAGAGGGGTAGGTGGACATGAAGAGGGCTAGATATCAAAAAGACAATAAAGGCACAAACACATATAAGAACATAAACATATAGCATGCTCGCACACAACCAGTTATTATCTTTTAATTAGTTACCCATTACTAATTCAACTTCTTTTGTCACACGAGAATCTCCAAAAACTCGCCTCTGTTTCCGTTACGGACAGGAATAGATCATATGTATTCTATCCGTGACCTCTGGGCCTGGTCTCAAGAGCGCCTCCACGTCTCCTACAAAACTGGACAAGTGGCCACCGCCCGGTTATAATACACTTGGGCAAATTAAGGTATAAGGTCGTCCTAATCCGGTTTTACGTTACAACAATAAAGGTAAACAAACACCACCAAAACGGTCAAACTAATATACAGAATGCAATAAGTAAGTCCAAGGGACTTACCTCACTGGAAGGTAACTCAAGAATCCGTTAACTGCTTAGCTTCCCGAAGGAAAGGGTAAATGCCTGCTCAGATAAGACATTGGGAATCAGAAACTATACGAATGCTTGAAGTCTACATACTTCTAGTCTCAATGATCTCTAACACATCTACTGTATAGTGCTAGAAGTTCCCTACTTCTAATCTCAATGATCGCTAACTGATCTCAACATGCTACGAGAAGGATTTCTAGTCTCAAGGTTCACAAGGAACATCATCAATAACACAACTCAAGAAGCATAACCAACTCATGGGGATTAACAACCATTAGAGGGCTTTCACACTAATCATTTAGGTCCAGCCTAGCATGATCTAGCATAAGGAAAGGGCAAAAGAAGCAAGGGTAAAATCAATTCACCAAAGACGGGAGTTACTGCAAGTAAACCGCGGGGCGGCATACAAGAGGCGTGGGGGTGGCAGAACTTGCAGCCGCGGGGCGGTTTTGCTATAGAGGCAGCGTTGGTTCTTTTGACAACAATAACACAACAAGAGATCAAAGCTCGACTCCTTCAATCCACACACAACTCTTTAACCAAGGAAGCCTGAAACACATACTCGTCAACAATGAAGGATAAACAAGAATCAACACTCGATCTTGATTCATGTGATGAAGAAGAAGAAAAGAGAAGGAGAAAGAAGAAAGAAGAAGGAAGAAGCGTGCAGTAGGTTCATAAACGTTAGAAGGATCAAGGGGATGAAGAACTTACATGTTCTGTAGATAATCACAAGGAAAGGCCGCAGTTTGCTCGAGGTTGAAGATGAACTAAGCAAGAAGAGAGAAACGGAAGAGAAGGCGGGGATATATAGAGAGCGGTTGTGAAAGAATAAAGGAAGGTCCGATTTAAGGTTAGAAGATAGAAGGAAATTCGACCCAAAATATAGAAGATTGGATCTTTTAAGAAAGGAAAGAAATAAAAAAGAAAGAAAACATATCGGGCGCGATCTGGAGTCAGCCGCAAAGGTGGACTGACCCGGCCGCGACTGGCCGCAGGGGCGGTGAAGCCAAAAAATCGTATCTTACATCAGATCCCCCTAAAAAGAAGTTTTGTTCCAAAACTTTTAGCAAAACACAACACAACGACGTAGCAGAAACACTGATCATAACTCATATTCCCATGTGGGGCATAAAACTCAATCGTCACACAAGCGTATACACAACTCAACAAAAAGGAAACAAAAACTCAACGTCTATGCTATATGTACATCCAGCTCAGCATAAAACTCCGGATAATACTTTTGGATATTATCCTCTATCTCCCAAGTCGCTTCATCAGTTCCTCGCAATGACCACTGAATCCTCATCATCAGTATGTCCTTTGATCGGAAGCGTCTAGTACTATACTCTAAGACAGCTATCGGATGCTCTGCGAACGTATAGTACGTTCTCCTGTAATTGAAACACATAGAAGACCATATGAACACCCTCTAGTTTTGGTGGAAAGGCAAGTCTCTATGTTGCCTCTCCAACTCGCTCAATAATCTCAAAGGGTCCGACATATCTAGGATTCAACATCCCCTTAACGCCAAAACGTCTAACACCTCGTGTCAGGGATACTCTCAACCATACATGAGCTCTGACTCTAAACTCAAGAGGTATGCACCTCTTATCAGCGTAAGACTTTTGGCGACTCTGTGATGCTAGCATCTGCTCACGAATCAACGCCACTCTAGCCATATTGTCCTATAATTGCTCAGGTGCTACACCACTAGCACTACTCGGCTCGTCCCAACATAGCGGTGTGCGGCATCTCTGTCCGTATAAGGCCTCATAAGAAGCCATCCCGATCGATAAAACGTCTAAACAAGCCCCAAAATATAGACTATAATTCATGCTATCAAAATACCCAATACTTATCCCTTGCTTGTCTCGAAGCAAGTTCCGAATATAAAATACAAGATAGAATGGATTATAAGTCATAAAGATCAATGAAAAAGTATTTCAAAACATTTTAATGTTTGCTCCAAACGGTGTGTGCAAGCTTTAAATTTATAACCCTAGATGTAAGCTTAAAACAAGGATGCGAACCCGCAGTGTACGGGTCAATCGTAGTAAAAAGCAAGAAATTCCAGGGGTCGATCACAGGGACTTAGTGAAACAAAGCAGGTATAGGTTGTGAATGCAACTACTAACCACAAAAGCGATTAAAACAATCAAAGATGATAAACAGTCAATTAAGGAAATATGCAATTCTAGGGATTAAAGCATCTAGTTGTGGTTCCAACTCAAGATCTAAAGATAAGCGGACAAAGCTGAGATTTTTGTAAAGGGAAGGTGTTTCTAAAGTGGAATAGATCACCGGGTAAGTCTCACTACTCACTAATCCCAAACCGTAACTCTTATTACCGGGTAAGTCTCAAGGAATTAAGGAAAAGAACTATAACCTCAAACTAACACACCACCTAAGGGAATAGAATCAACCTTTACCGGGTAAGTCTCAGGCTAACTCACAAAGATGGAATGAAAGCACACTCAAACCCCAATAAAGGATAAACCTTTATTACCTACACTTATGATCTTTGGTAAACAAACAAAGGAATTACCGGGTAAGTCTCATCCTAGGCTTGCATTGAACCAGGAAAGGTGTAATAAGAATAGGATTTGGCAAACTCTAACACTTAACTCTCAGTTTCGGATCAGAAAAGGTCACCTCGGTCAGAAGAATTCCACCCCGGCCGAGATGTTCATCGACTGAACGAGATGTTCTAGGGTTAAGGATAAAGACTCGAGCTTTCAGGGTGCTACTGTGATTAAGATTATTCTATCATTGTTTTTCCCACAACCTTCAGCCAATCAACCCTAGAATCACACAAAGAAATTAGCCACTCATCATCATGAACGAAATAATCAAATATATGGGAAGAAGGTGAATAATTGAACAAGAAAACCTTAAGAGAAAGGCTTCAATAACTGAATCAATTATCAAACAAACAAGCGTTCCTTGGATCACAATCCAACAAGACAAATCAACAAGAAGGGAATCTAAGAAAGTCTTACAAAACCCTTCACAAAAGCTATAAAAGCTATCAAATTTCTTCCTTCAATCTTCCTTCAACCTTCAAAAAGGTTCTTCAAATCTCCTAGTTGTAGTGGGATGCTCTAAGCATAAGCGGATGTATGCGGCCCCTCGAGTTGTGGAAAATCCAACCCTTTTTATAGGAAAATTCCCTCCCTAAGATAAGATATCTTAGAAAGATATCTTCCCATAAAAATAGGTAAAATATATGGGCTAAATTATCTTCTTCCTTCCAGGAATCCAGCCTAAAAATATAAGATCCTCTTTCCAAAAATAAAATATCTCATCCAAATAAAATATATCTCTTGCCGCGTCCAAGGTGTTCGCCTCGGTCGAGCAGCTCCTCTGGATCACCTCGGTCGAGATGGTACTGTAGCTGACCGAGGTGAATCACAACTGAATGTGAAATCTCTCAAATCTGGTCCAAAGTAAATCTTCAATCCATTTTCATGATTCCTGGATTCTTCCTTAAGCTCCTAAATGTAGCTCCAATGACTCCTTAGCTCCTTTTGCCTCATTTTGATGCAAAACGTGCCATTTTACCTACGATTACAACGAAACTTGGTGTAGACCTCGATTCCCGCAAAGGTAGATGAAACAAAAATATAATCACATAATATACATTCAAACATGCAGATTATTGAAGATAAAACGTCTAAACAAGCCCCAAAATATAGACTATAATTCATGCTATCAAAATACCCCATACTTAGTCCTTGCTTGTCCCCAAGCAAGTTCCGAATATAAAATACAAGATAGAATGGATTATAAGTCATAAAGATCAATGAAAAAGTCTTTCAAAACATTTTAATGGTGTGCTACAATCATAGATCACTCTAAGAGAATGCTTCATGGAATTCAAAATCAAAACATGCTCAAAACATTTTATAAATATAAGAAAGTTGTTCATCTTTGCATAAAAATCATAGAATGCATAATAAATCATAATCATCGAAATTAATCATGTATAATCCAGTTTAAACCACTAAGTCAATCAACAAGCTCGAGGTCTCAAGGGCTTTTCAAGAGAAGGTCAAGAAACGTGTGAGGGTGGGATGTATATAAGGAATGTGGTGCTAGAATCCGGGAAAAGGATCTTTACTTCACTTGCTTTGAATTTCAACACCTTCCACCAATAAGCTTTGCTTATTTACTTTTTACTTTACTTTTTGGGATGCATGGACAGAGGTGCACAATAACCGAAGCCTAGGAAATGAACAATCATCAATTTCTCGAAATGCCTCAAACCCTTGATGCACATACCATGACCCATTAGGAATATCGCTCGATCCGACTTTGGCAAGACACAAACACCCGGCTATGTGAATGGTGCCGAGTTACTCATCATCATGATTGACTTCCCCAAACCTATTTGTTTCTTTCTAACTTTCAGCCAACATCTCAACTTTTCTGTCACTTGCTTTTCACTTGCTTGCTTCCAAATTCCCGGATAGGTAAAGGGAGGCAAATATATATATGAGGGGCTAAGCATGATCAAGAAGAAGAAGAGAAGAGAATGAATTGCCTTGGTCTTCCCAGGAAGAAAGTGAGAGAACTCATAATATGGTGTCAACCTTCAAATCCAACATAATTTGGATAAAAAACAAAGTATTAAACATGCCACAAATTTCAAACAAAGCATTTAGCAACTTAAACATATCATAAAACCTTTCAAACATATAAAGATTTCAAAACCAGTCAGCAAACAAAAATCATCACTGAGGTCATATCCAGATAAGAAGCACAAAAATCGTTTCGAAATTCTTTTCAGTTAAACCGCCTCGGTCGAGATGTTCTAAGTCAACCGAGGTGAAGTACCTCGTTTGGCCAGAATCACTTCGGACGAGGTCATAAAATTTTTTTTTTTCAAACCAGTTTTTGACGTTTTTCTCAATCAAATAACCTGTATGCATGCATGTAGTCTCAGATAAGCATATAGAGCATAATAAAACATAGATATCCAAATAGAGTCGAGTCATACATCCATAGTCAAATAAAACATCCAAATACCCCATACTTGGGACACATTGTCCCAATGGGTCAAAATAAGTCTAAAGAAACAAAGTACTCACCGGATAAAGCTGATCTGCATAATAAATAAAGAAAGAAAATACTGTAAGCTCTCGATAATCCCGATCCAGTGGTGGTGGTGGTGGCGCGTACGGGTGCTGAGATGGGTTGAAAGGATAACCCATCATATGCTGAAACTGAATCTCAACCATCGTGTGCTGGTAATGTAGTCTCTCCTGCATCTCTCTGATCTCCAGGGACAGGGCAACGCAGGAATCTATCATCTGATCCGTCAGATCGTCGATCCAACGGTGAGCAACTGGATCCCTCTGCCTGCGTACCCTACGCCTAGCGGGACGTGCTGGTGCTGTAGCCAGCTCCTCCTCAGTCTCATCATCATCTAAATCAATGACCGGCGCACTAGTCCCAACTTATCTGTGCCCGTATCCATGGGAGCACCGCCATCCTCATCATCATCATCCTCAGCCTCATCCTCCTCAGCTGGCCCCTGAGCTGCTACTGCCTATCTAGCGTCCTCCATCAGCGGGATCCACGTAGTCTGCTAGTAATGCGGATCATACACGGAGAACTGAGCTGACCACCTAATACACTGGGGTGCAGTCTCCTCCCAGGGCATCACCACATATGGCGTAGTAAGACCACGAGGAACCAGTATCCTCCTGGTGATCATCTCTTCAAGCCCGAGCGGCTTGACAGCCGCCACCATAGTGCATGCACTCAGATCCAAATCCATGTAACTCGCTATATGAGTCACTATCCCTCCGCAACAGATATCTCCCTTGGCCTTCGCCTTTATCCTATGCAAATCCTCAACCAGCATCATCCCAAAGTCCGGAACTCCTCCGGTCACCATGCAGTACAGACTCAGAAGCTCACCCTGTCTGATCTTTTGGGGCGTCTCAGTACGCGCTAGAAGAGTTTCACTAAAGATCTTGTGAGCAAGTCTAAATGCCAGATGGAATATAATCCGCTCCCTGGAATCTCCAGGTCTCCATTTGTCTACGTGCTCAACCACATGAGCAATCTGTCCCTAGAACTCTCGAGCTACAGCTCGAGAAGGAAAATCAGCAACATTAGGGATTGGGCCAAAGATGTCCCGCTAGTGGTCCAAGGGAACTAGATAATTCCGGTTCATCAACCGGTACTTGATGGCGCGCTCGGTGGGCAAGTAGGTGACGGAGTTGACAAACTCCAGGGTCGGCTCTAAGTAGGCCGGAGCTCGGATCTCAGTGAATTGCTCTAGCCCCACAACAGATATCATCCGCCTCAAATCCTCATCCACATGGAGGCAGTCGAAGGCGGAGATGTCCAAAAATCGTGGTGCAACAACTAGACGGGCCGCTATGCGGTCATAGTCGACCTGGTGACGCTCGTGTATCACCGGTCTAGTACGGCGTGAATAAGAAGAAGGAAAATGAGAAGATCTGTCTCTTAGAACCAACTGCCTGTCAGATTTCATCTCACAATCTGTCCGACCACCTCGGTCTCTATAAAAAGTCTCAAGAACACCTCGGCCAATGCGCAGGCCGACTGGACCAAGGCGAAGCGCTGTTCGATTACAACTCTCAAAAATCCAATTCTTTTCCCCCAAAATCACTACCAAAAATTCCTATGGGGTACTTAATCCTTTTTCAGCAGAATGCAGGGGCAACCAAAGTCCAAATCGAAAGGAATAAGTGGAAGAAGAGGGAGTTAGGGTTTTCTCGAATTTTACCCAGATTTGCTCGATTCGGTTCGTTTTCTCTGCAGATTGGTGGTTGCAAATCGGTGATCTACCCTTTCCTTGCAGTTTTGAAGTGAGAATCGTCGAAAACGAGCGAAGAACAAAGGAGCGAGGTGAGGATTTGCGCCGCAGTCGAGAAGAAGGTAAAGGGAGGAGAGAGAAATCTCAGCCCCCTTTTATACCCTTTTCTGGAACCGCTGTCACCTCGGTCGAGATGTTCTCGACTGGACCGAGGTGGATCTTTAAAAACCCTAGTCGCCTCGGTTGCTCAAGAATCATCTCAGTCGAGATGCTGTGACAACAACCGAGATGTGTCTTAGTCAAACTCCGTCTTCTCAAATTCTCGAACTTCTGTCCTTCCAGTTTTGCTCCAGTTGTGCTCCTGGGTTGTATTGCTTCCTTAGATGTCACCTGTTGTCAATCTAGGACGCCAAAAACAAAACAAAGCAAAGCAAAAGCAACTATCTAAAGCTAGACTAGAAAAAGGGAAAAGAAAGCAATAACTTGGGTTGCCTCCCAAGAAGCGCTTGATTTAAGGTCGCTAGCTGGACCGTACGGTGTCTCTAAACGTGATGGGAGGTATCCTCACCCCATACTTCACCTTCATTATGGGGTGAGATAAGTAAGTCTATCAAACGTTCCAACAAGTGCAAGTGCTCATCGGGGAATGAATCGTCTATGGGTGGGTCGTCCTTCTCGTGTGAAGAGGAAGGTAGCCGGCTGAGGTGATCCGCAACAGAATTTCCGGATCCCTTCTTATCGCGGATCTCTAGGTCAAACTCTTGAAGCAAGAGAATCCATCGAATAAGGCGTGGCTTGGCATCCTTCTTAGCAAGCAAGTAACGAATGGCTGCATGGTCGGTGTAGACAATGACTTTTTCCCCTACTAAGTAAGAATGAAACTTCTCGAAAGCATATACAACTGCAAATAGCTCCTTCTCGGTGGTGGCGTAGTTACGCTGGGCTTCATCTAGCGTCTTGCTAGCGTAGTAAATGGCGGTGGTCCGCCCATCCTTCCTTTGTCCAAGCACCGCTCCTACCGCCACATCACTCGCATCGCACATGATCTCAAAAGGTAAGGTCCAATCCGGAGGCTGGATAATGGGAGCGGAGATCAACGCTTCCTTAATCCTGTAAAATGCATCAAGACACTCATGCGAAAACTCAAAAACAACATCTTTATTCAAGAGGTTAGTTAGTGGTTTAGAAATCTTTGAGAAGTCCTTTATGAATCTCCTGTAGAAACCTGCATGCCCGAGAAAACTCCTCACACCTTTAACAGAACAAGGGGGAGGGAGTTTCTCAATGGTCTCGATCTTAGCGCGATCAACCTTAATACCTCGATTAGAAACGAGGTGTCCTAGCACAATGCCTTCATTAACCATAAAGTGACACTTCTCCCAATTCAAAACAAGATTAGTGTCTTCACATCTTTGTAGCACTAGAGAAAGGTTAGATAAGCAATCATCAAAAGAGGAACCATATAATGAAAAATCATCCATAAATACCTCCATGATCTCCTCTATATACTCGGAAAAGATCGCAATCATGCACTGTTGGAAGGTAGCGGGTGCATTGCATAATCCAAATGGCATCCTCCTATAAGCGAATGTCCTCCATGGACAAGTGAAGGTGGTCTTCTCTTGATCATCCGGATGGAGAGGAATCTGGAAGAAACCACTATAGCCGTCTAACTAACAGAAGTGTGAATGCTGGGCTAACCGTTCGAGCATTTGATCAACGAAGGGAAGTGGAAAATGGTCCTTCCGAGTGGCCACGTTCAGCTTCCTATAATCGATGCAAACTCTCCAGCCCGTGTCGGTCCTAGTCGGGATTAACTCGTTGTTCTTATTCTTCACAACGGTCATCCCTCCTTTCTTCGGAACTACATGTACTGGGCTAACCCACTTGCTGTCTGAGATAGGAAATATGATACCTGCATCCAACAACTTAAGAATTTATTTCTTCACAACCTCTTTCATGATCGGATTTAACCGTCTTTGAGTTTCCCGTGAAGTCTTATGATCGTCCGCCATTAGTATTCTATGCATGTAGAAAGAAGGCTTATTGCCAATAAGATCATCAATAGTATAACCCAAAGCCTTTTGATGCTTCCTTAGGACATGCATTAGTTTAGATAATTCAGATTCGGAGAGGGAAGCACTAACAATAACGGGATAAGTAGAATCCGGTCCCAGAAAGACATACCTCAAGTGACTTGGGAGTTGTTTAAGCTCCACAACTGGGGGTGCTTTTTGAGGGGGCTCCTTGCTTCCTTCTTCTAGTGGAGTAGATTGAATAACTGGACTTTCAGAAGTCTCAGTTGACATCATCTCGCTTTCGACCTCGGTCGAGGTCCAGAGAGGTTGACCGAGATGTTCTTCAGTCACCTCACTTGGTTCAGAAAGTGCCTCGGTCGAGGTACTGCAACTGGAACCGAAACTGGAGATATTCTTCTCCTAGATTAGTCTTTCAGTTTTAGCTCCTGGATCTTCTTCCAGCGCCTTTAAGCTCCGTATATCTGCATCACAAGAAGCATTTATACCTTCCTCCATTAAGCTAAAACTAATAACCTTTTCAAGTGGATCTTTAATAAGGATAGAGCTCACCAATTCTCTTGATTCTTCTTCATCATAGATGTTGAAGATATCATCTCCTAGCTGCTCTCCCTTCATTGCCTCAAGTAATGCAAACTCCACTTCATCTCCGCCAATGTTGAATTTTAACTTGGCGTTCTTACAATCCATATTGCAACCCGAAGTTGCTAGAAATGGTCTCACGAGAATGATAGGAACGGGATAATCTGCGGGAATGTCAAGTACAACAAAGTCTATAGGTAAATAAAAGTTACCTAACTTAACCGGAACGTCTTCCAAAATGCCCACGGGATGGGTAATGGAGCGATCAGCCATGTATAACCGTATCTTCACCGGCTTGGGCTCTCCAAGTCCGATCTTAACACATAGCTCAAGCGGGATGATGCTCACGCTGGCTCCTAGATCACATAAGGCTTCACAAGTGACATCCCCAACTTGAATGGCAATGCAAAATGAGCCGGGATCTCTCAACTTGGGTGGCATCTTCTCCTTCATTATTTGAATAAGCTCCGAGGATTTAGATGTCATCCTTACTTGACCAAAGTCTTCCAACTTCCTCTTCCTTGATAGAATCTCTTTCAAGAACTTCCCATAGACGGGCATCCCTAAAATAGCATCAAGGAAAGGGATATTAATGTGTAGTTTATTCATCAAGTCAAGGAACTTACCAAAATGCTTGTCTAGATGTGCTCTGGCCCTTGACCGGGGGAATGGAAGTGGTGGTTTATATGCAGGAGGTGGAATATAAACTTCAGTTTTCTCCTCCGCTTTCTGTGGCTCCACCTCGGTTGGCATCTCGGCCGAAGTGTTCTTCGATTGTACCTGGACCGAGGTGGTCTTCGTCTGTACTGGCATCGACCGAGGCACTGGATCTGCAGTCTTCAGTCCACTTCTCGTCATTATTGCCACAATCTGTCCCTTAGGGTTGCTTTCCGTCCTTGCTGGAAGCTTCCCTGGATCTCTTGGCGCTTCATTCGCCTTGTTAAAAAATTGTTGTTCTAAGGCTTTTTGTACCTTCGAAAATGAAGTCATGGATGTCTCCATAGAGTTGAGCTTGATCAAGATGGCCTCCAGCACCGCATCTTTCTTTTCCGGCTGGGACAAACTTGATCCTTGCTCCTGGCTCTTCAATGGAGTAGAAGAAGAAGAAGAAGAGAAGAAAGGATTAGAGGAGTGTTCGCCACTTAGCGTGCGTGCAAATAAGCTTTAAATTTATAAAACTAGAATCAAGCAAGCGAACCCGCAGTGTACGGATCGATATAGTTAAGCAAGAATTCCAGAGTATCGAACACAGGGATTTGGGGGGAACAAATTCAATTGTAGATTATCAAGCAAGTAAATGTAAGAGCTTTGCAATATATTGGGAAAACAACAACCCTAAAGATCCAGGTATCTAATTGTGGCAATCGATTCAAGATATACTAATGATATAAAGATAGAGTTGAGATATGCAAAGGTATGCTAATGTAAGGTAATCGTACGGTGAAGTTCCAAAGACCTTATGTGACTCACCTACAAGACACTCTCTATACAGGTTGTTGAGGCTTCAATATAGAAAGGTTCTAAAGGCAAGAATTAATGTCAAATACCCAAACTTATAATCCAAGGATCAAGACTAACTAAACCGATTAAGGTTGTGACACTCACAATCGAGGTAGAGGTTGTTGAGGCTTCACTACCACCTAGAAAAGGCAAGCCAAGACTAAGTTAAAGCAAATCTTTAACTTTGGATTAAAGTGAAAGCAAGTTCATAAACTTTAGGGAAATCACGGTTAGTTCTTGAGGTTCCACGGTCGTGGACTCAAGAACAGGCCGTAATTTAGGGTTCGTCGGCGATTCTCTCTAACTCTCAGGGTCCAATCTGTTTACGATCTATCTATCATCATCTAAGCCACAACTATCAACCCTTCACCTTAGAATTGTTAAGCGTTTTTTTAGCCAACAATAGTCATATTGATATCAAATTCAAGAATTAAAAGATTGAAAGATGAAAACTTCCGAAAACCTTCAATAACCCTCAAAGCAGTTTCAAAGTCACAATCAAGAACAATAATCGTCACTAGATTCGGAATAACTCAAACAAACACAAATCTTAGATAAGAAGGAAGAACGGAATGTCAATCCGTCTTCTAAATCAAACCTAAATAAGAAGAGAAATCTTCTTGCGAACAATCTTCCGAATCTTCGATCTTCCGTCAATCCGGAAATCACAATAGCGCTGCGCCAAAATCTCTCAAACACAACTTCCGCCAAAAAGCGAAATTAGGGCAATTCCAAGCGCAAGTGTAAGATGTGTCTACGCGTAAGCGAAGGAGGGTTCTAAGCAAGGGTTGCAAAGATCTCTAAGCGGAGGTGACGGAATCTCTCTTCGTCCGTCCTTTTATAGTGTAAGATAAACTTTCGGCCCGGCCCAATCTTTTAAAAGATCGTCGCTTAAAGTGTGGCGAAAAAGATCGCCAAGATCACGGTCGTGGAAGGTTCCACGACCGTAATTTAGAGCGTGGAAATCAACACGGTTTGAACCATCTTCTCCACGGCCGTAGAAGTTACTGGAATGAACCACGCTTCTCTTGCCTGATTCCACGGCCGTGGACTTGAACGTGGAAAGTAGTACGGCCGTATTTTAGAGCATGGTTTAGGGAAAGAACGTGATTCTTCCCTAGCCTCGTGCATTCTTCAAGTTGACACTCCTTTTGCTCCTAAGAAAGCCCTCAATCCATGGATATGTCAATCAACTTCATCCTTGCTCAATTCCGTTCGGAAATGGCGCTCAATCACCTAAAATCAACATAAAGCTTGTGTAGATCTCTATATCGACATTATAGATAAACTAGCTCACATATGCATCAATGCTCAATCAATGACTATCAATATGGATCAAATACACTTAGAAAACGTGCCTAAAATATCACAATATTTCATGCTAACAAATAACCCCATACTTGCCACTTGCTTGTCCCTAAGCAAGGTCTTTCAAAAGCATTTAAAACAAGAGTTAGGATGAAATATGTGTACCTTCTCAAAACAATACTTCTTTTGGTTGAATGTGCCTTCTAAACAATAGATCATTCTCAAATCTTGCTTCAATCGTTTATAGGACTTTCATACACTTAATCAAAGAGTAAAGAGTAAAGAAAACTCATGGATCAATCAAACTTCCATACAAGCATCATAACCTTCAAACATTATCAAAATCAATCATAAGAAACTTCAATTTAGATCACCAAGCCATATAACATTCTTTTGATCTTAAGGACTTTCAAAGAAGAATGTCTAGAATGTGGAAAGGGAAGGAAACTTTAAGGAATGTGGTGCATGAATCCGGGAAAGTGGACAACTACTCTTTCTTCTTCTCTTGCGGTTTCCGCACACCTTCATCTTAGAGCTTCGCTCTCTCCCTTTCATTTTTCGACTTTACTTTTGGATTTATGGATAGAGGTGCACAAAAACCGAAGCCTAGGTGATTGGCGTTTCTCAATTTTTATGAGATGCCTCAAACCCTTAGCGCACATACCATAATCCGCTAGGAATATCGCTCAATCCGACTTTGGCAAGACACAAACACCCGGCTATGTGAATGGTGCCGAGTTACTCATCGTCATGATTGACTTCCCCAAACCTACAATTTCTTTCTATTCTTTTGATTGCAAATAATTTCTTTCATGGCCCTCCCACATCAAACATGCCTTGTTCATTCACTTCTCCAAATTCCCGGATAGGTAAAGGAGGTCAATAATTCAATGAGGAGCTAAATGATCAAAGAAAGGAGAAAGAAAAATCGAATTGCCTTAATCATCTCAACAAGAAGTATAAGAACTTATAGTGTGATTTCAACTTCAACTCCTCAACATGATTTAAGTAACATTCATCACATTATGAAACTTGCAAAAGAGGTATAATCAACTTATTCAATTTCTTTTCAATTCACTATTCGTTTAAGCATGCAATGGTCATCAAAACTCAATTCACAAGTAGCGATTATCATGGAAATCATCTCAATTCCTTAGAAGCACAAAATTTTCAAAATTTTTCAATTTTTATGGGTTTTTCAAGTTCTTTTTCATGCAATGCAATAATGAAACGTGCAACAATATAATGAACATGCAAGATAGTCTGGATAGAAGCAAACATAGTGAGTAAGAGTTATTACAAACTTTTAGTCACACCCCACCCCATACTTGGAACAAACATTGTCCCTAATGTTCAAATAAAAGAAAGAAAAGAAGAAAAAGAAAGAAAAGAAAAAGAAACTCACAAAATGGCGGTGGAGCGGCTAAAACTGTCGGTCATGCAAATCATCATCACTGCGGCGCTGGTGGAGGCGGGAATGGAGAGAAGCTGGAGTCGTAGTGCCGCCCAAACTGCTGGCGGTAGACGTCCCTCATCATATGATCGAGATCATCCATGCGTCCGTCTCTAGCATCGGCTCGAATCTCCAATGCTCCCACTCTCTCTGAAAGGCCAGTAGCCCAATCCGGCATCTGCTCATACCATCCCGGAGCCTGACTGTACCACCCTGGCGCTTTTGCTGGTGCTGGTGCCGGTGCTGATGACTGCTGTGCGGACCATGGAGGTGGAGCTCCATACCATGTAGGAGGTGTATCCATCCAAGTAGGTCTCTCACTCATGCTGGCGCGGCGGGAGGACGAACCTGAAGCTCTGGATGGACGTGGAGAACGTCTAGGTACATCAGGGGCCGCATCCGGCTGATCCGGAAATGTGTCAAACTCCTGCTCTGCTCCTCCTCCACTCTCATCTCCTCCTCCTCAACTACGGGCGGTGGTGGGACATACGGAGGAGCTGCAATCCTGTTCGCATGCATAGCAGCGAACGTCTCCTTCCAATTATGGCGTCCAGCCATAATGGAGTACTCCTGTAGCCACTCAATACCCCTACCCGTCCTGCTCTCCCAAGGCATGGCCGCATAAGGCGGACCTCTATGTGTGGGGAAGAGAGACCTCTAGTCATGAAGGCCTGGAGTCCTAAGGGTACGGCTGGTATGCGGGTACATGCAGAAAAATCAACCCCCAACGTCCTAGCAAGGTGTGTAACTATCCCACCGTATCCAATGTTGCCCTTCCTCTTGTTCTTAAGCTTGCTCATGGTAGTAGCTAAGAGGGTGACACAGTCAGCTCGGCGCCCATAAAGCATAGAGTATAACAGAAAGAGCTCATCCGTCTTGATCTTTTGAGGTGTCTCTGTCCTAGGGAAGAGACACTCCGAAAGAACACGGTGAGCAATCTTCAAGGCTAAGTGTTACATCAACTTAGCCTTGGTGTCAGCTGGTTGCCAGCGGTCCTCGCTGGCGTAAATCATAGCTACCTCCTCCCAAAAATCTTTGGCGTAAACGCCACTAGGAAAACGACCATTGAAGGTCTCATGGAACCCAAAGAAGGTTCCGAACTCACGGATGGAAAAATCATAGTTTCTTTCCATAAGACGGAAAGAAACGGTCCTATCCACATGGTTGTGCTCAAAAGACGTCACAACCTCTCTCGTAATCTCCTCATAAGCGTCTTCTCGGATAGCCGAGAAGACAACTAGTCCGGCTCTATCCAAGAGCCACGTAAGGTCATCTATAATGTTAAGAGGAGCTAAATCCTCTAACAATAGGTACCTAGGTCCAATCACAACCCTCTCATGGATCCTCTCGAGTGCATCGAGGTGATCCTCATGAATGGTCGGTACTCTAGGGCTAGGAGGTGCGGGTGATGAAGGTGATGATGGAGGTGAAGGGGAGGAAGGTAGTGGTGCTCTAGAGGATGAAGAGGAAGAGGGGTTACCCTTCCTCTTTTTGTTCTGGTCATTCTTCTTCTCCTTAATCCTCCCTGAAACTCTTCTCACAAAATCCATCACTATTCAAAATCACGGTATGTTCTTGGTATTTCCACGGCCGTGGAACTGACAGAGACCGTGATTCGTCTCAGTTTTTCTCAAAACTCAACAAACAGCTCTCAAATTCAGCAATCAGGTAGCCCTAGTCTAATTCCTTCCAGTTTCAAGCAGTTTTCCTATAATTTCTAGCAAAAACGAACCCAAATTGACAAAGATCAAGAAGAGGGAAAAAACCTAGGTTTCGGATTTTAAAATCCGAATTGTGCGTTCCTTGGTGGTTTGCCGCTCGATTTGTTGCTTGGATCTCGTTGGTGGTCGAATTTGCTTCAATTAGGAAAGAAGAATCGTTGAAAACGATTAACGAACGGAGATTTGAGGTGAAGGGCGTGGAATCGGCGATATTGGGTCGTGGAAATGGTTTTGTGAAGTGTTTTTGTGAAGAATCGTGGTTTATATAGTAACAAGCAAAATTTTGAAAATCACGGTCTGTCGGGGGGTTCCACGGCCGTGGAATTGTACGGAACCGTGGTTTTGGTGATTTTTTTAAAGGCTTTTGGAAATTACGGTCATTGTAGCTGTCACGACCGTGGTTTAGGCCGTGGAACTCTATGTAATGCTCCAAAGTCCAAGTTTCGTCACTTTTCTTCAACATTATTCTTCCCTTTTCCTTTTCCATCGTTCCTACATCCAAAAACACGAACATACCGGAAGGAATCGAAGGCAAAACAAAGCAAAAACGTCTAAACTAAGCTAAACTATGAATCGATAACAAAAACAAAAATGCAATACGTTGGGTTGCCTCCCAAGAAGCGCTTTGTTTAAGGTCCGTAGCTAGACCAATCTCGCACTTATTCGAGTGCGGTAGGCGCGAACTCTTCAGCTTGGAGTTCCGGTGTATACTTCTTGAGTCGTTGGCCGTTCACCTTAAAGCTTCCGCCCGCTTCACCCCATACTTCAACTGCACCATGGGGGAAAATACGATTAATTAGAAAAGGTCCGGTCCAACGAGATTTAAGCTTACCTGGAAAGAGGCGAAGCCTTGAATTGAAGAGGAGAACTTGATCTCCTTCTTTGAAGTCCTTTGGAATGATATGCTTATCATGCCAACGCTTTGCTCTCTCCTTATAAATCTTGGCGTTTTCATAAGCGTTCAAGCGGAGTTCTTCAAGCTCATTATGGTCCAAGAGACGCTTCTCTCCCGCTTCCTTCATGCTGAAGTTCAACCACTTGATGGCCCAAAACGCCTTGTGCTCCAACTCTACCGGCAAGTGACAAGACTTCCCATACACAAGGTTGTATGGTGTGGTTCCTATGGGTGTCTTGTATGCAGTCCGGTAAGCCCACAATGCGTCATCAAGCTTCAAAGACCAATCCTTCCTAGTCCTTGAAACCGTTTTCTCTTTCATGGTCGGGTTCAACCGCCTTTGAGGTTGTCTTGAAGTCCTAAAGTCCTCTTCCATTAGTATTTTATGCATGCATAGGGAAGGTTTGATTCCTACTAAATCCTCAATAGTATATCCTAAAGCTTTTCTGTGTTTCCTAAGGACAACCATGAGGTCATTATGTTCATCTATGCTTAGATCGGAACTAACAATAACCGGAAAGGTAGAATTAGATCCTAGAAATGCGTACCTTAGATGAGTAGGAAGTGGCTTTAGTTCCATTGCTTTCGGAGCTTCCAATGGCTCTTGTAGAGCTTCCGATGTTTCCTTAGAAGTGTCTAAGGAAGTAGAAGGTGTGGGAGAAAAATCAAAGGAAGTTGAAGAAGAGGTACGTTCACCCTCTTCCACGGCCAGAATCACGGTTTCTCTGTGTTCTCCACGGCCGTGGTTTAGGGCGTGGAAAGGAAATACGGTTGCTATATTTCCTCCACGACCGTATAACTCTCTGGAGTGGGACACTGTTTTGTTAGTGAAATCCACGGCCGTGGAATATAGTGTATGGCCGTGGATTCTCACGTTTTCTGCCTCGTCGTGGAGCATCTCAAATTCCACTTCACCCACTTCTTCTTGTGCCTCTAAGGCTTCAATTGCCTCATTGCACTCCTCTTCTTCCCCTACATTCGTTAGACTCATAGTAATCACCTTTTGTAAAGGATCGTTGAAGAGAATAGCACTTACCTCCTCCCTAGACAACCCTCCTTCATCTTGGATATTGAATATATCCTCATCAAAGATGGGTTCCTTCATTAGAGTGGAAAGAATGAACTCTACTTTCTCTTCTCCTATATCAAAAGCGAGTCTACCATTCTTGCAATCGACTATACAGACGGAAGTTGCAAGGAACGGTCTTCCGAGTATGATCGGGACCGGACTATCTGCAGGAATGTCAAGCACAACAAAATCAATGGGAACAAAGAATTTACCTAGCTTGACCGGGACGTCTTCTACAATACCGACGGGGCGAGTAATGGATCGATCCGCCATGTACAACGTCATCTTCACCGGTTTAGGGTCGCCTAAACTGATCTTCCTACATAATGCAAGTGGTATGATGCTCACACTCGCTCCCAAGTCACATAATGCATCATATGTGACATCTCCTACTCCTATGGGAATGCAAAACGACCCCGGATCCTTTAGCTTTGGGGGCATTTTCTCCTTCATGGTCCTGATGAGATCCGAAGAATCCGAACTCATCTTAACCTCTCCAAAGTCCTCTAACTTTCTCTTCTTAGAGAGGATCTCCTTTAAGAACTTGCCATAAGCCGGCATACCTACAATAACATCAATCAAAGGTATATTAATATGTAGCTTACTCATGAGTTCTATAAACTTACCAAATTGTTTATCTAGGCGCGCTCTCGCTCTAGATTGAGGGAATGGTAGGGGAGGTTTGTAAGCCGGAGGAGGAACGTAGACATCTTCCTTCTCCTTCCCCTTCTCTTTATCTTTCTCAACGGAGACTTCAACAAACTTAGGCTGCAGATCGGTGGTAGTCACTCCGCTCCTAGTGGTGATTGCCATCACCCTTCCCTTAGGGTTGTCCTCCGTCTTTCCTGGAAGTTTCCCTTGATTCCTAGCAACTTCCTCCGCTTGGCTGAACATTTGGTTTTCTAAAACCTTTTGAGCTTTGTCAACCTTAGAAATTTGATCATCAACCTTAATAATGCGGTTCTCCAACCCTTGAAGCTTTCCCAAAATCGTTTCCAATATGGGATCGGGCTTCTCCTTCCCCGAAGTGCTTCCTCCATTAGATGTTTGCCCCTGGCTTTTCAAAGGAGTAGAGGAAGAGGAAGGTGGAGTTAGTGAATTAGAATTGGAAGGATAAGAGTTACCGGAATTTTGTTGATTGGAGCGCCAATTGTTGTTTTTTGAACCCCTATTGTTGTTCCAATTGTTGTTCCGGTTGTTGTTATTGCCATTCCAACTATTCCGGTTGTTGTTCCGGTTGTTGTTGTTGTTGTTGTTGCGGTTTGTGTTCTCATGCCATTATTGTTGTTGCCCAAATAGCCAACATCCTTTCCTTGTTGCTTTGGAAAGTTGGTCTTGATAGCCTCCTTCAACTCTTTGATTTCATTGTTGAGGGAGAAAATCTGATTTTGAGCTTCATGTGTGTGCTTTGCTCCTTGCTCCACACGATTTCCCTCCACTTTCCGGTGGGAGTACTTCTCTATGACCATTGCTTGCTTCTCAATGAAGTCCCAAGCGTCATCTTCTCTCATGTCCATGAATGTACCACGTGAGAGGGATTGGAGCTTGAATTGTGTCTCCACATCCAGCCCCTTATAGTAAATCTCTAGCAATGCAAGCTTGGATATGCCATGATGAGGGCAATCCAAAAGCAAATCCTGAAACCTTTCCCAGATTGAAAAAAACTTTCATTAGATCTCATGGAAAATGCATTAATCTTACATCTAAGTTCCGCCGTTTTGGATGGTGGAAAGAACTTGGTGAGGAACTCCGTAGAAAGGTCTTCCCATGTGTCTAGTTTCCCATTAGGAAGAGCTTGGTACCAAGATAATGCTTTCCCCTACAAAGAGAAGAAGAAAGGCTTGAGCTTATAGTTGTTGGTAGTCGCGTTCTTCGGTCTCATTGTCTCCATCATGCACTCGAAGTTTTGCAAGTGTTGGTGTGGAGATTCAGCGCTTGTCCCGCCAAATTGATTTTGGCGAACAAGAGTAATAACTCGAGGGTTGAAGCTAAACCCTTGTACATCATCAGCATCAAAGTTCACACCTAGACGGCGTGGTTGATGCGTTGGATCCATCCTTTGGCCAAGAGTCCTTGGCTCATCATCTACACGTTCGATCCTTGCATTCCTAGGTGGAACACGGGGATTAGCAGCTCCCCGTGGATGGAAAGGATTCACATTGATCGTGGGATCAATTTCCTCTAGTGGTGGCATAGGGGAATCGCTATCATCAGTGGATGAATGACTTCTTCTTCTCGATCTTGATGCCCTTCTTGAGGATTTCTTGCTCCCCTTATTCTTAAGATTGCTTAGTTCTATCCTCATCTGGAACATCATATCTTTTAGATCGTTAACTTGAGATTGATGACGATCCATTTCATCCCGGCGAATATTCTCATTCCATTGGAGTTGAGCTTCTTTCTCCGCTAGCTCCGCTTGAAGATCACGTTCGTGTTCTTCAGCCATCTTCTTTTCCTTGCGCTTTTGCCTTAAAGTTCTCTCTAACTCTTGATCAAGAGGTAAGAGATCTTCAGATTCCTAGACCTGCGCATGCACTCAAAGAGATATCAAATAACGAGAGCAAGCTCCCAAGCTTGACAACCGGTTACCGAATTCGGTCTAGACCAAATCCCCGGCAACGGCGCCAAAAACTTGTTCGCTATTTAGTGTGCGTGCAAATAAGCTTTAAATTTATAAAACTAGAATCAAGCAAGCGAACCCGCAGTGTACGGATCGATATAGTTAAGCAAGAATTCTGAAGTATCGAACACATGGATTTGGGGGGAACAAATTCAATTGTAGATTATCAAGCAAGTAAATGTAAGAGCTTTGCAATATATTGGGAAAACAACAACCCTAACGATCCAGGTATCTAATTGTGGCAATCGATTCAAGATATACTAATGATATAAAGACAGAGTTGAGATATGCAAAGGTATGCTAATGTAAGGTAATCGTACGGTGAAGTTCCAAAGACCTTATGTGACTCACCTACAAGACACTCTCTATACAGGTTGTTGAGGCTTCAATATAGAAAGGTTCTAAAGGCAAGAATTAATGTCAAATACCCAAACTTATAATCCAATGATCAAGACTAACTAAACCGATTAAGGTTGTGACACTCACAATCGAGGTAGAGGTTGTTGAGGCTTCACTACCACCTAGAAAAGGCAAGCCAAGACTAAGTTAAAGCAAATCTTTAACTTTGGATTAAAGTAAAAGCAAGTTCGTAAACTTTAGGGAAATCACGGTTAGTTCTTGAGGTTCCACGGTCGTGGACTCAAGAACAGGCCGTAATTTAGGGTTCGTCGGCGATTCTCTCTAACTCTCAGGGTCCAATCTGTTTACGATCAATCTATCATCATCTAAGCCACAACTATCAACCCTTCACCTTAGAATTATTAAGGGTTTTTTTAGCCAACAATAGTCATATTGATATCAAATTCAAGAATTAAAAGATTGAAAGATGAAAACTTCCGAAAACCTTCAATAACCCTCAAATCATTTTCAAAGTCGCAATCAAGAACAATAATCGTCACTAGATTTGGAATAACTCAAACAAACACAAATCTTAGATAAGAAGGAAGAACGGAATGTCAATCCGTATTCTAAATCAAACCTAAATAAGAAGAGAAATCTTCTTGCAAACAATCTTCCGAATCTTTGATCTTCCGTCAATCCGGAAATCACAATAGCGCTGCGCCAAAATCTCTTAAACACAACTTCCGCCAAAAAGCGAAATTAGGGCAATTCCAAGCGCAAGTGTAAGATGTGTCTACGCATAAGCGAAGGTGGATCTAAGCAAGGGTTGCAAAGATCTCTAAGCGGAGGTGACGGAATCTCTCTTCGTCCGTCCTTTAATAGTGTAAGATAAACTTTCGGCCCGGCCCAATCTTTTAAAAGATCGTGACTTAAAGTGTGGCGAAAAAGATCGCCAAGATCACGGTCGTGGAAGGTTCCACGACCGTAATTTAGAGCGTGGAAATCAACACGGTTTGAACCATCTTCTCCACAGCCGTAGAAGTTACTGGAATGAACCACGCTTCTCTTGCCTGATTCCACGGCCGTGGACTTGAACGTGGAAAGTAGTACGGCCGTATTTTAGAGCGTGGTTTAGGGCAAGAACGTGATTCTTCCCTAGCCTCGTGCATTCTTCAAGTTGACACTCCTTTTGCTCCTAAGAAAGCCCTCAATCCATGGATATGTCAATCAACTTCATCCTTGCTCAATTCTGTTCGGAAATGGCGCTCAATCACCTAAAATCAACATAAAGCTTGTGTAGATCTCTATATCGACATTATAGATAAACTAGCTCACATATGCATCAATGCTCAATCAATGACTATCAATATGGATCAAATACACTTAGAAAACGTGCCTAAAATATCACAATATTTCATGCTAACAAGGAGTCAATCAAATTGGAGTTAGAGTAAGGGTTACCCGAATTTTGGTTGTTTGCCCTCCAATTATTGTTGTTGGATCCTCTATTGTTGTTGTAGTTGTTGTTCCGGGCACCGTTGTTGTTGTTCCGGTAACTATTGTTGTTCCTTGATCCTTGATCTTCCTTCTTGGTTTGAGCAACTAAGTGTTCCTTCAATTGTTTTACATCGTTCTTCAAAGTAGTGAGTTGATCATTGTTAGGTGGAGCATCTTGAAAGTTGACTCTTTTAACTCCACCTTCAGCTCCTTGGTGGGAGTATTTCTCCATGTGCAAAGCTTGCTTCTCTATGAACTCCCAAGCTTCGTCAAACGGCATCTCCATGAACGTGCCGGCGGATAGTAGTTGAAGGTTGAACTGGGTGCTTCCGTCCAGTCCCTTGAAGTATATCTCCAACAACTCTATCTTTGGAGTCCCATGATGTGGGCAATCCAAAAGAATGTCTTTAAATCTCTCCCATGACTTGGACAAGCTCTCCTTGTCCTTCATGATGAATGCATTAATCTTCTCTCTCATTTCAGCGGTTTTAGAGGGGGAAAGAATTTAGTCAAGAATTCCGTCGTCATCTCCTCCCAAGCATTGAATTTTCCTCGAGGAAGAGATTGATACCAAGTAAGAGCTCTATCTTTCAAAGAGAAGTAGAAAGGCCTTAGCTTGTAGTTGTTGTTTTCTATTCTTGAAGGTCTCAAGGTCTCCATCAAGATCTCATAGTTTTGTAGATGTTGATGTGGAGATTCCCTCTCTAGCCCTCCAAACTGGCATTGGCGAATCATTGAAAGAACTTGCGGTCGAAGCTCATAATCATGGTTCGTTGGATCACCTAGGTTGACTCCTGGACGCCTCAGTTGTTGATTAGGGTCCATCCTCTACCCTAGGGTTTGTGGAATACCTGGAAAAAGAACATCTCGGACTGGCATCCGAGGTGGAAGTATCTCGACCAGGGCAACAGGTACTGGATTCTGCCTCGGTCGAGGATCTGGAACACGGTCTTGCCTCGGTCGAGGATCTGGGTTCAGTCGAGGTAGATACTGGTCTCGTAAAGCCGCCATATCTACTTCGATCGCCTCAGTCCTTGTGCGAGTTTTTTCCCTTTCCAGTCTCAGCTCTTCCTTGTTGAGGCGTAGTTGTTCTAACGCCTTTTTCAATTTGGCCTCAAGATTGCGATTGTCTTGGTTGGCCATCTTCGCTTCTTTCAAGCGTCTTTTGTATGTCTTTTCTGGTTCGGGATCGTAGGGAACGATTTTCTTCCCAGCGCGGGTTCTTCGCATAAACCTAAGAAAAAGAACCTGCGAAAGTCACTCAAGTAGAGTGGTTAGTAGAAACAGGGGCAAGCGCCCCGAAAGATCACCGCAACTGGCTCGGTCTAGACCAAGTCCCCGGCAACGACGCCAAAAACTTGTTCGCTCCAAACGGTGTGTGCAAGCTTTAAATTTATAACCCTAGATGTAAGCATAAAAAAAGGATGCGAACCCGCAGTGTACGGGTCAATCGTAGTAAAAAGCAAGAAATTCCAAGGGTCGATCACAGGGACTTAGTGAAACAAAGCAGGTACATGTTGTGAATGCAACTACTAACCACAAAAGCGATTAAAACAATCAAAGATGATAAAAAGTCAATTAAGGAAATATGCAATTCTAGGGATTAAAGCATCTAGTTGTGGTTCCAACTCAAGATCTAAAGATAAGCGGACAAAGCTGATATTTATGTAAAGGGAAGGTGTTTCTAAAGTGGAACAGATCACCGGGTAAGTCTCACTACTCACTAATCCCAAACCGTAACTCCTATTACCGGGTAAGTCTCAAGGAATTAAGGAAAAAAACTATAACCTCAAACTAACACACCACCTAAGGGAATAGAATCAACCTTTACCGGGTAAGTCTCAAGCTAACTCACAAAGATGGAATGAAAGCACACTTATGATCTTAGGTAAACAAACAAAGGAATTACCGGGTAAGTCTCATCCTAGACTTGCATTGAACCAGGAAAGGTGTAATAAGAATAGGATTTGGCAAACTCTAACACTTAACTCTCAGTTACAGATCAAATAAGGTCACCTCGGTCAGTCAAGTTCCACCCCGGCCGAGATGTTCATCGACTGAACGAGATGTTCTAGAGTTAAGGATAAAGACTCGAGCTTTCTGGGTCCTATTGGGGTTAAGATTATTCTATCATTGTTTTTCCTATAACCTTCAGCCAATCACCCTAGAATCACACAAAGAAATTAGTCACTCATCATCATGAAAGCAATAATAAAATATATGGGAAGAAGGTGAATAATTGAACAAGAAAACCTTAAGAGAAAGGCTTCAATAACTGAATCAATTATCAAACAAACAAGCGTTCCATGGATCACAATCCAACAAGACAAATCAACAACAAGGGAATCTAAGAAAGTCTTACAAAACCCTTCACAAAAGTTATAAAAGCTATCAACTTTCTTCCTTCAATCTTCCTTCAACCTTCAAAAAGGTTCTTCAAATCTCCCAACTGTTGTGGGATGCTCTAAGCATAAACGGATGTATGCGGCCCCTCAATTTGTGGAAAATCCAACCTTTTTTATAGGAAAATTCCCTCAAATAAGATATCTTAGAAAGATATCTTCCCATAAAATAGGTAAAATATATGGGCTAAATTATCTTCTTCCTTCCAGAAATCCAGCCTAAAAATATAAGATCCTCTTTCAAAAAAAAAGATCTCGGCCAAATAAAATATATCTCTTGCCGCGTCCAAGGTGTTCTCCTCGGTCGAGATGGTATTGTAGCTGACCAAGGTGAATCACAACTGAATGTGAAATCTCTCAAATCTGGTCCAACGTAAATCTTCAATCCATTTTCATGATTCCTGGATTCTTCCTTAAGCTCCTGAATGTAGCTCCAATGACTCCTTAGCTCCTTTTGCTCCATTTTGGTGCAAAACGTGCCATTTTACCTACGATTACAACGAAACTTGGTGTAGACCTCGATTCCCGCAAAGGTAGATGAAACGACAATATAATCACATAATATACATTCAAACATGAAGATTATTGAAGATAAAACGTCTAAACAAGCCCCAAAATATAGACTATAATTCATGCTGTCAGCGGCATCTCAGTCCGTATAAGGCCTCATAAGAAGCCATCCCGATCGATGCGTGCCAACTATTGTTGTATGAAAACTCCACTCAGGGAAGGTGAACTGGCCACACTTGTCCCTAGTCTAGCACGTAGGCTCTCAGCATACCCTCCAAAATCTGGATGGTCCACTCGGACTGACCGTCGGTCTGAGGATGATAAGCAATCGTTAACTGTAACGTCCCATTTTTGTCTTCACCGCCCCTGCAGTGAAGGGGAGCCGTAGGTACGGCTCAACCTCACTGCCACGGTCACGGCCCGGCCCAGCCGCAGGTGCGGCTCGGCCTAGCATGTTTACGAGTTGTTCCATCTCTGTCTTTTTCCTATCTTGTTCTATCTATAGGCTTTGGCCCGTCTTCCTTCTATCTTCTAAACCTAATCTGACCTTCCTTGCTCCTTTCACAACCGTTCCCTTTATAGTCCAGTCGTCTCTTCCTTTTTCTGGTTCATGCTTACGTTCTCTTCAACCTCAAGCAAAGATGCAACCTTTCCCTTGTGACCTTCTACAGAACGTGTAAGTTCTTCTTCCTTTTGATCTTCCTTACGTTCTTGAGCCTTCTGCATGCTTCTCCTCCTACTGTTCCTCTTTCTTTTTCTCGTTTCATTTTCTTCTTTTTTACAAGAAACAAGATCAAGTCTTGATTCTTGTTTGTCTTCCGTTGTTGATACGTATATGATTCCACCCTCTATTTGGTTGAGAAGTTACGTGTGTGAATCAAAGGATCAAGCTTCAGTCTCTTTGTTGTGACATTGGTGTCAAAATAAGTTTTGACGATCATTTTGTCACGCCACCACCCCCGCGCTTCCACCGTTCCACCCCTGCGGCTGCAAGCCCTTCTGCCACCACGCCTTTGTCTGCCACCCCCGCGGTTCACTTGCAGTGACTCCCGTCTTTGGTGAGTTGCTTCCTTCCTTGCTTCTTTTTCCCTTTCCTTATGCTAGATCATGCTAGGTTGGACCTAGATGATTAGTATGAATGCCAGTTAGTGGCTTGTTGTTTCCTTTGAGTTGGTTACGCTTCTTCAGATGTGTTGTTGTTGACGTTCCTTGCGAACCTTGGGACTAAGAATCCTTCTCCTAGCATGTTGAGATCAATTAGCGATCACCGAGACTAGAAGTAGGGAACTTCTAGCACGTTGTTGTAGATCTATTAGACATCATTAAGACTAGAAGTGTGTAGACTTCTAGCATTCGTTCAATGTCTGATTCGTGATGCCTTGTCTGAGTAGGCGTATATCATTTCCTTCAAGAAGCTGAGCAGTAGCTGATTTTTGAGTTCACCTTTGAGTGAGGTAAGTCCCTTGGACTTACTTAGTTGTGTTCCGTATATTGGTTTGACCGTATTGGTTGCGTTTGTTGTTTTTTAACGTTATAATGGAAAACCGAACTAGGATGACCATATACCATAATTAACCCAAGTGTATTATAACCGGGTGGTGACCGCTTGTCCAGCTCAAAATGGGGAAACTGGGAGATGCTCTTGTGACTAGTCCAACACGTGGCAGAGGGATGCATCCGCTCTATTCCTGTTAGTGAAAGGGGATAGAGGCGAGTTTTGAGAGATTCTCGTGTGACAAAAGAAGTTGAATTAGTAAATGGATAACTTAAACAAAAAGATAATAACCAGTTGTGTGAAAGCATGCTATGTCTTATATTCATATATGTGTTTGTGCCTTTATTGTCTTTCCGATATCTAGAATTTTAGCTAACGGTTTACATCGATGTTGTAGATGCCCTGCAGGTTAGAGATGTTGTTAAGCGGTCCGGACGGTGTGGTCACCTGGGGTTTCCGTACGTTATAGGACGAAGATCGGGTTTTATGTTTCTTTTGCTGCCCTTCCCTTTTGTTTTGAACTTGGTTGTGAGTCCTTTGTGTTTCCCTTTGTTATACCTTATGGTTTTTGTATGAGTTTTGGTTTTCATTTATTTGTTCCTTGTTACAAGATCCGATGTTATTGTTGTTACTCTGAGGGTCGAGACCTATTTTGAGGTCCTAGCCCGTAACGCTTAAAGTTTCCAGAACTTGGGGTGTTATAATATGGTATTAGAGGTCTAGGTTTACAACAATGGCACTCGAAATATTCTAAAGGTCGAATAGATAAATAAACAAAAACCGCAAGGAGTCTACGTTTTAAAAAAAGGGGGTTTTGGTTTTAAACTTGTCGGTATGGATAGATGTACGGGCGACCGCCACTACCTGCGCGGATCTCAACAACTTAGTTTTCTTGTATGTTGGCCTTTATGTGCTTTTTTTGGATTTCTGCAGTAGTTAATAGTATGACCTTATATATATATACATGTCCCTATCATAGATGGTGTAGTAGAAGGAGGAGGTGTTAGTGAATTTTCAGCTTGGGAATAAGGATCACCGGGATTATGTTGGTTGGATATCCAATTGTTGTTGAAGTTCCCATTGTTGTTATTGTTGTTATTGTTCCAATGGTTGTTCCAATTGTTATTCCTATTCCCTTGATTATTCTCTCTTCCTAGATACCCAACGTCCTGCTCCTTTTTCGATTGAATATTGGGTTTCAAGAGTTCTTTCAACTCCTTAATCTCATTGTTAAGAGAGAAAATTTGAGCTTGGGTTGCTTGATTCAACCTTGCTCCCGGATCTCCAGAATCTCAATTCCCACCTTCAATCTTCCTATGAGAATACTTATCAATCACTAGAGCTTGCTTCTCAATAAAGTCCCAAGCATCATCATCTCTCATTTCTATAAAAGTTCCCATGAAAGAGAATAAAGTTTGAATTGAGTTTCCACATCCAATCCTTTGTAGTAAATTTCCAACAACTTTAGCTTTGAAATGCCATGGTGAGGGCAATCCAATAGAATATCCTTGAACCTTTCCCAAGACTTATACAAACTTTCATTAGTTTTCATAGCAAAGGCATTGATTTTACCTCTCAATTCCGCCGTCTTTGATGGTGGAAAGAACTCAGTGAGGAATTCCGAAGTCATCTCCTCCCATGTGTTAACTCTTCCAGTTGGAAGTGATTGATACCAAGCTAAGGCTCTGTCCTTCAAAAAGAAAAAGAAAGGTCTCAACTTATAATTGTTGTTGGTTGCTCTTGGAGGTTTCAAAGTCTCCATAAGAATCTCATAATTCTGCAAATGTTGATGCGAAGATTCTGTTTCCACTCCACCAAAATGAATTTGGCGGATCATAGTAATGACTTGAGGGCAAAACTCATAGTCATGCTCATCTGGATCTCCAAGATTCACGCTCAAACAGCGCGATTGCTGATTCGGATCCATACGTTGCCCAAAAGTTCGCGGTTCAGACACGATAGAGCAACTCTCGCATCTCTAACAGGAGCACGAGGATTAAGTGGTGGATTAGGTGGTATATCTTCCAGCTCAGGAATATCATCATTGGATGATTCATCTTTCTTATCTTTGGCGGTTTTTCTCCAAGTTTGGTTGTCATACCATCTCCCGGATTTCATACAATTTAGCTTAAAACGCTCTCTTTCAGTACGAGCTACAACTTTCTCCTCAAGAAGTCTTCTTTCACTTGTATTACGGAGAGCTCGAGTTTCATCCAACTCAGCTTGAAGGTTTTGTTCATTGTGTTCAACAATTTTTTCTCCCTTAACCGTTTTTTGAGAGTCTTCTCCGGTTCAGGGTCAAAAGGAATGAGGTCTTTCTCAGATCGAGACCCTCGCATATACCTAAAGAGAAATCTGCAAAATCACTAAGGTAGATAGATCAAATAGCAAGAGCAAAGCTCCCAAGTCAGACAACCAAAAACCGAATTTGGCCTAAACCAAATCCCTAACAATGGCGCCAAAAACTTGTTGGGTCGAAAGTGTGCATGCAAAGTCTTAAATTTATAATATCTGAAATCAAGCAAAGTGAACCCGCAGTGTACGGATCGGTATAGTAAAGCAAGAATTCCAAAGTCAAACTCAGGGATTTGGGGGATCAAATTCAGTTTGTAAAATCGTCTGGCAAGTAAATAAGCTTTTGTAATGATTAATGGGAAAACAAAAATTCTAAAGATTCAGGTATCAAATTGTGGCAATCGATTCAAGATGTTCTAATGATATAAGGACAGAGTTAGAATTGAAAAGGTATAGATCTAACGTAGGGTGTTGTACGGTGAAGTTCCAAACCTATAAGTCTCACCCAAAGGCTCTCTAAATAAAGGATGATGAGTCTCGTTATAAAGGAAATCTAAGGACAAGATTAAACTCTCAAATACCAATGCCCAAACCCAAGGTAATCAAAGAAAAGCCAAAAAGGTTAAGGTTGTGATACTCATAACCTAAGTAGAGGGTGTTGAGTCTCACTACTACCTTCAAAAGGTAAGCCAAGGCTAGTTTAGGGCCAATCTTTAAATTTGGATCAAATCAAAAGCAAAACACGTCAAACAAAGGAAAACCACGGTCAAATCTTGAGGAACCACGGCCATGGAACTCAATAACAGGCCGTGGAAAGGCACGACGGCGAGGTTTCTCGCAACTCTCAGGGTCCAATCTGTTTGGGTTCAATCTATCATCATCTATGCCACAACTATCAACCCTTCACCTTAGAATCGCTTAAGAGTTTTAGCCAACAACCATTGTCATCAAATCAATAATCAAGATTAAAAGAAAGAAAAGATAGAACCTTGAAAACTCAATAATGAATGTAAAACCAATCTCAATCAATTCAAAGACCGTGCTTATGTTCAATGAATACAGAATAGAGTCAGAAATCTCTTGCAAATATTAAAGAACAAGAAGAACGGGATGTCAATCCGCCTTCAAAGTGAAACCCTAAGATCTTCCAACTCCGAATAGGAAAGTGCGTCTTTCTCCAAATCTTTCTCCAAAATCTCCTCTTCCAATGTGTAGATGAAGATCACAAATGCGTCTTTGTCAATGATCCATCCTCTAGCGTAAGCAAGGTGTCCGTTTCTCTCTTTCTCCCGCCTTCTTATAGGAAAAAGTAGGGCTACGAAAGGTCCATATCAGATGCTGACGTGGCAAAAATTCCACGTGGCAAATCTTGAAACCCCGGTCATCTCAGATTTCCACGGCCGTGGAATTGACCGTGGGTGCTTATGACATGGGTTTCCACGGCCTTAATTAAATTAATTACCAAAACCACGGCCGTGGTTTCATGTACTTGGTCGTGGAATCCCTAAAATTGACGTACAATCCTTTGTTCTTTGAAGCTTTCCAATCATGCTCCTTCCTTAGCTACTCCAATGCATCTACTTGATGTCTAACATGATCAAAAGTGCTCAATGCTCCATTTATGCTCCAATCCAAGCCTTCAATCACCTATAATCACAACAAAGCTTGTTTAGATATCTATACCAACATAATAGATGAATGTGTTCATATATGCTTCAAACTCATATCCATGTACAGAAAAGAAGGGGAAAAACTACCTAAAAAATGTTCCTAAACTAATGTCATATTTCATGCTATCAACCTCCACCAAGAGTGGAGCTAGTCCATTTGTGGGCATTCCACAAACACTTGGGCAATGGATGGATCCGGTCCAGCAAGCTCGCCTTTCGGGATTGCACTTGGGAGATCCAGCTGATCATGAATACGAGTTTAGACCTCCGGTGATTACTATGATCCAACATAATCACTTTGGAGGAATGGAGAGAGAGTCACCGCACCAACATCTTTAGAATTATGAGATCTTAATGGAAACATTGAGACCTTCAAGGTGCGAGAATAACAATTATAAGTTGCGTGTTTTCTTTTTGTCTTTGAAGGATAAAGCACTAGCATGGTACCTATCACTTCCCGCCAGAAGAGTGAACACGTGGGAAGAGATGACCGCGGAGTTCCTTATCAAATTTTTTCCGCCATCAAAGACGGTGGAGTTTAGGGCTAAGATCAACACATTTGTGATGAAAGAGTGGTGAAAGTCTCTTCACCTCATGGGAAATGTTCAAGGACCTCTTATTAGATTGCCCACATAATGGGATTCCAAAGATTGATTTGCTTGTGATCTACTTTAAGGGCTTTGATGCAGAAGTGCAATTCAAGCTGCAATCACTTTCAGGTGAAACTTTTATGGACAAGCCAGTAGATGAGGAGTGGGAATTTGTTGAGAAGCAAACTATCACTGTAGAGAAGTACTCACATAGAGGTGAAGAAGCGGGGAGCCAAAGCTCAAGAGCTCCGGTGTTGAATCTTACCGCCTCTAGTGTCAAGGAGCTGAACACTATAAATAGTGAAATGAAGGCTTTGAAAAACCTTTTGACAGCTCATATGAAGCAGCCCAAGGTGCAAGATGTGGGCTATGTTGGAAGAGGAAACCAACAAGGGAATAGGAACAACAATTGGAACAACATCAATAACAACCGGAACTACAACAATAATTGGAGATCCAATCAACAAAATTTCGGTAATCCTTATTCCCATGCTGAAAATCCACTAACCCCTCCTTCTTATTCTTCCTCTATTCCCTTGAAAAGTAAGGGACAAGCTTCATCGAGTTCAAGCCAGCCAGCAAGGGACAAGCTTGAAGCCGTGATGGAAACAATGATGGGGAAGATGCAAGGGTTAGAGAATTCCGTCACTTCAATTTCCAAGGCATAAAAAGCCTTGGAAAATCAAGTGTTTAGTAAGGCCGGAAAAGCTCCTAGAGATCAAGGGAGACTTCCCGGAAAAACTGAAGAAAACCCGAAGGGGCAAGTGATGTCGATCACTACAAGGAGTGGCACGAAGACCACCGATCCTGCAACAAAGGAGAGTGATAAGGGCGAGCATCCCGTAGAAGTTGAGGTCCCGGCTGAGAAAGAAAAGGAGAAGGTTCCCGTTTACATTCCTCCTTCAGCCTAAAAACCTCCGCTTCTGTTTCAACAAAAAAGAGCGAGAGCACATCTTGATAAACACTTTGGTAAGTTCGTTTAACTCATGAGCAAACTACATATTAACATACCTTTCATTGATGCAATTTTAGGTATGCCAGCTTATGGGAAGTTCTTGAAGGAAATCCTCTCAAACAAGAGGAAGCTAGAGGATTTTGGTGAAGTGAAGATGACTTCCGAGTCATCGGACCTCATGAAAACCATGACAGAAAAGATGCCACCCAGGCTAAGGGATCCGGGTTCATTTTGTGTTTCCCTTGGAAATGGAGAAGGCATGTACAATGCACTTTGCGATCTTGGAGCAAGCGTGAGCGTCAACCCACTTGAGCTATGTGAGATGGTTGGTTTAGGAGAGCCTAGACCGATAAAGATAAAACTCCACATGGCCGATTGATCCACTACCGTTCCCGTCGTCATATTAGAAGACATTCTCGTGGGGCTTGGTAAGTTTTACCTTTGAACATTCCTGCAGATTATCCAACGTCAATCATCCTTGGGAGACCGTTCCTAGCAAAGTCGGGTTGTCAAGTTGATTGCAAAAATGCCAAGCTATGTTTCAATATCGGCGGGTAAGATGTAGAATTTGCTCTCCAAGAACAAGAATCAAAGGAGACAGTGAATTCCATATCACCCAACATTCCAACAAAAGGAGGCAAGAGAACGAGCATTGTGGAGGAAGAACGGAAAGACTCGAAAGTTGGCCAGAACCAAGGTTGCACAGGAGTGGTTTGTGTTAATTACCCCTTGGAAAGGCATGTCGAGGGCAGCCACGGTTGGTTCCATGACCGTGGAAGTAGCAGTGAACCCGTGGAATCCAAAGTTCCCGAGGCCTCTTTCCCTCTTCTTAAAAACATTCTTAAACAATGTTTCACCTTTTCTCCATCCTTACAAACATCTAGAGATGGCTCACGAAGCCATAATAAGGTGACGAGCGCATCGAAAAATGTTCAAGCTTCCAAAGAAATGACAAAGAGGTGGCTCGACAAGCACATCGTTCCGAAGGATTTGAAAGACGGCGATCTTGTCCTTCTCTTTAACTCCCGTGTTCGTCTATTTTCCGGTAAGTTGAAGTCTCGTTGGACCGGACCATTTGTAATTAAACATATTTTGCCCCAAGGTGCAGTTGAAGTATGGGGTGAACAATGTGGAGCTTTCAAGGTCAATGGTCAACGACTGAAGAAGTACATACCAAAAGCTCAGATTGAGGAGCATACACCTGCCCTCCTCACTTAAGCAAGCAAAAGGAATGATCTAGCTACGGACCTTAAACAAAGTGCTTCTTGGGAGGTAACCCAAGGTATCTTTTTCTTTTCCCTTTTTCTTAGTTTAGCTTAGTTAGTTTATTTTTGTCGTTTTCGTTGGTTCGTTCCCGGTTTTTCTTGTGTCTTTAGATGACAAAAACTAGGAAGTCTCTAAAAAGATGTGAAGAAGAATAACAAAGTCGGAATTGTCGATAAAGGACGTAAAAAGGGGATTCCACGGGCATAAATAGGTTTTCACAGCCGTGGTTCCCTATTTTAGGCCGTGGAAGCACAAGTCGAGAAGCGCCACGGTTGGTTCCACGCCAGTGGTTTTTCCAGGAGGTCGTGGTTTTCCAAAATTTCACGAAATTATAAATAGTTGTCTTCACTTAGTTGCAGCGCCAAAAATCCCCAAAGTCATGCCCTAAGCAGCAGAAATCGCCGACCCCTAACCCCGACCCCGATCTTCGCATCCGACAACCGATTGCGACGATTCTTCTTCCTAAAATCGAAGCTCTCATCATTCTTTTGCGGATTCTATGCTCAAACAACACAAACGGACTTGAAATGAGCAAGCATTTTGGATTTCTTAATCCAAAAACCTAGGTTTTTCTCTAAACTTGATATTGGTTCGATTTTGTCGATTTTGTTGATGATTTGCTAGAGAATTGGACGGAATTGGAAGTAGAAATAGCCTAGGACTGTTGTTGCTGAGTTTGTTGTCTAGTGCTGTCGATTTCTGAAAAATTGACAAATTTCAGGGGGTGTTCTTGAGTTCTACGGGTGTGGTTTGTGAAGATCCGGCCGTGGTTTTGCTAGATATGGACAGTTTGCGTAGAAGTGGTCGAAATTTGTTCAAGAAGAGTAAGGGAGCCTCTTCCTCATCCCAACCACCACCACCACAACCCCCACAACAACAACCTCCACCTTCTAGACTCCCCTACATATTAGAAGAACACAAAAAGGCTTACAAAACCATCCAACCTCGAATCATTGTAGCCCCTAGGTACCTTGTACTTGAGGAGCTTGAATGGTTGAACGTTTTGGATGATCTAAATATGATGATTGATAATGCCGGGCTTAGAGAGTTCATCGGTATTAGGGAGCATTGTTCGCTCCAAAAGCTGTGTGCAAGCTTTAAATCTTATAACTCAAGAAGTATGCTTGAACAATATGCAAACCCGCAGTGTACGGATCAATTGTAATAAAAGCAAGAATTACAGGGGTCGAACATAGGGACTATGGTGAAACAAAGCACATAATCAGGTAGTCAAATATTGCCAATAACTACAATTAAAGCAATCAAAGATGATATAAAGTCAAATAAAGGAAATGCAAATTCTAGGGATTAAACCATCTAGTTGTGGTTCCAACTTAAGATCTCAAAGGATAACGCTGACAAAGTTGAGGTTTGCAAAGGGAAGGTGTTTCTAAGGTGGGAATAGATCACCGGGTAAGTCTCACTACTCACTATTCCAAACCAAAGCTCCTATTACCGGGTAAGTCTCAACGTACTAAGGAAAGGAACTATAATCTCAAGCCAACACACCACCCAAGGGAAGAGAATCAACCTTTACCGGGTAAGTCTCAGGCTAACTCTCAAAGATGGAATAAAGGCACACTCAAACCCCAATAACAGATAAACCTTTATTACCTACACTCATAATCTTGAGTAAACAAACAAAGGAATCACCGGGTAAGTCTCATCCTAAGCTTGCTTTGAATCAGGAAAGGTATAATAAGGATAGGATTTGGCAAACTTAGACTCTTAACACAAATAAGGTTCAGGAAAGGGTCACCTCGTTCAGTTATATTCCACCCCGGCCGAGATGTTCAATGACTGAGCGAGGTGTTCTAGGGTTAAGGTAAAGACTCGATCTTTCAGGGTCCTGCTGGGATTAAGATAATTCTATCATTGTCTTTCCCATAACTTTCAGCCAAACCATAATCAAATTAATAGGAAAGGAATCAATATTCGAACAAGAAAACCTTAAGAAAAAAGGTCTCAATAACTGAATCAAACAATCAACAATCAAGCGTTCCTCAATCACAACTCAGCAAGACAACAAACTAAAAGCAATCTAAGAAAGTCTTACAAACTCCTTCAAAAGCCAACTCCTACTATGATTCCTTCCTTCTTTGAACTTCAATCCTTCAATACTTCCTTCAAAACTCCAGAAAACGCTTCAATTGCTGGATGCTCTCAGCATGGTTGAACTTGTGGAAAATCCAACCCTTTATATAGGAGAATTATCTTCCAAAGATAATAATATCTTAAAAAGATAACCTCCTATAAAATATATCTCTATCTCTCAAAATAAATCAGCCAAATATGATATCTTCCTTCCAAAAATCCAGCCAAAAATATAAGATATCCTCCTTCCATAAATAAAAGATCTCAACCAAAAATAAAGATCTCGCCGGCGATAGGGTGTTCGCCTTGGTCGGGACGCTCCTCAAGATCACCTCGGTCGAGGTGGTACTGTAGCTCACCGAGGTGAATCTCAACTGAATGTGAAATCTCTCAAATCTGGTCCAAAGTCAATCTTCTTAATCATTTCCATGCTTCCTGAGATCTTCCTTAAGCTCCAAAATGTAGCTCCAATGACTCCTTAACTTCCTTAGCTCCATTTCGATGCAAAACGTGCCATTTTACCTACAATTACAACGAAACTAGGTGTAGACCTCGATTCCCGCAAAGGTAGACAAAACAACAATATAATCAAAGAATAAACATCCATACATGCAGATTTATGAATATAAAACGTCTAAACTAGCCCCAAAATACATACTATAATACATGCAATCAAGCATGCTTATGAGGAGCTCACCATGGAGTTTCTTAGCTCCTTTGATCATGATGCTAGGGAGACGACGGTTAAGTTCAGGATGATGAATCAGAACTACAACATGTCTATTGGGAGGTTTGCTCAGATTTTCGGGTTTAGTGACACTACTAACGGGACCTTCTCTAGGAACACTAGACCTCAAGCCTTTTGGGAGAGCATTGCTATGGTGGTCAGCTCAGCAGATAGGTGGCATCCGGCTGACTCTAAGGAGAGGTTGATATACAATTTGTCTTTCAAGCTAGCACATCGGATCATATCCGAATGTCTTTTTTCTAGGACCAAGACACCACAACAGCTAAGGCCGACGAGTTGTTCATATTGTTCTGCATGGCTACCAGTACCGCTCCTGATTGTGCCACTATACTAGATGATAGCCTTAAGAAGATCAAAAATAAGGCTAAAAGGGATATTTGTGTGGGAGGTATGGTGACCTACATCGCTCGCCGTCTAGGGGTTGACTTCTCTACTTGTGAGCTTGTTGCAGAGGGTAGGCCTCTTGGTATTAAGCGCTTTATTCATAGGGGTATTCCGATTCCCTGACACAAAGGGCCGCCACATGCAGCTATACCTTGGGAGGGCAAGGGAGATACAAGGATTTCGTAGAAGGCGGAGTACACCATTCGGAACAACGTCAACTGGAAGTTGATATTTGAGGAGATGCATGCTGAGATGGGTGGTCCAGACTATGAGGAGGAAGATGCCGCAGCTGAGACGACAGGAGGATAGAGCCAAGATTACATGGACACTGGAACGAACAACGCCCCCAACGACTACAGGGATGACGGAGAGTTTGGTAGTTCTCAGGAGCTGCCATCTTCATTTCCATCCATGGGAGAGCAGCACGAGCCTCCTAGAAGGTCCACCGCCCGTCGTCCTTAAGCTAGTCCTTCTCAGCCCAGAGCCAGCACTTCAGAGCGCCCCTCATGGTTCGGTGAGCAGCCTCCATGGATTCCCGCATTATAGTAGAGGATAGATAGCATGGATGACCGCCTTGGCACCGTCCAGTAGGGGTAGCAGATGATACGAAACCTTTACCATGCCCAGTTCAACCGCCCCTATGACCCGACATCACATGCATTCCCGCCTCCGCTTTGATGATGACATTGGATCTTTAGCTGCTCTAACAAACTTGTGAGTTTCTGTACTTTTACGACTACTTTTATTACACGTTGAGGACAACGTGTGGTTCAAGTATGGGTGGTTCAATACATATGGTCTGTAATAACTTTGGGATACTTGTTTGCTTGTATGTCCATCGTACTTTGGATCTTTCATTATCTTTGTTGCATGTTTCGTTATTGCATTGTGTTATGCTAGCAATGTACCACGCAAAAGTCTTACAATTTATAACTCGATATATTCTCCTAACTCCTAGCGAACCCACAGTGTATGGATCGTTTTGTAGCAAGGATAGTACTCTAAGGTCGAGCATGGAGACTAAGGTGAAATCAAACCAAACAAGTGATCATGGATAGTGCAAATCTGTTCTAAGAAAAGAGAAAGAAATAAAGAAATGAAAATCATGATATTTTTGGTTGGGTTTTTGTGGTGATCAAACAAAGATCGCAAATCATGCAAGATTTATCGAAAAATCAAGCAACACAAACAAACAACACAAGAGCAAGATATGTGATCAAGTAAGAAAAGTGGATTCTAGGGATTCGGACTTCCGGTTATGACATTGGACTCAAGCTTCTCATAAATCTTGGATAAGCTGCGGTATGTTGGGATAGGGTGTTTCTCCAATGGGATCAATCACCGGGTAGGTCTCATGGTCCCCTAATCCCGCACCTAAGTTCCTATCACCGGGTAAGTTTCTAGGAACCTAAGGTTGGTAATTCTACACAAACCGGATTGCTATCTAGGGGTCAAACCTATCCTTACCGGGTAAGTCTCGGGAAGGCAAGTCCTAATCAACAATCCTAGCACACTCAATCCATTAGCGGCTTGTGAGGCTCACTACTACCTAGAGTTCATCATCTTTGATATCTAAGATCGGGAATTACCGGTAAGGCTCTTCCCTCACTTAGTTTGCAAGCATTAGGTCACCCTAAGCTAGATAAGGCATAACAAACACTAGGATTTCAACAATCTAACATCCTAACATACGGATTTACCAATGTAAGCACAATAGAGCAAAATGACGGGCTGAACATACGAAACCACGGCCGTGATTTAGGAGGAACAAGTCGTGATTATGGTCGGGGGTTAGGATTCGAGCAAGCAAGTCATACAAAGGCACATTCAAGTCTATTCTTTCATAGTCCAAGCCATAACCATCATTCCATCACCCTAGAATCACAACTACTTAGCCAATAACATGCATTTTAAGATCCAAACTCATCATGTAAGCATACATGGTTTCCATAGCAAGAAAGTGAAACAAGATTGAAAAGAAGCAAGTAAACTTAGCTGAATATGAGTATAAACAAGACTTACAACGTTCAAAAACAGCTCCAAGACGTTCCTTACAATGCTTCCAAAAGCTTCTCAACAAAAGTCACTAAAAATCCTTCAAAGTCTAACTCTAGATCTATGTTTTGATGATGTTCTTCTTCTCCAAAAATGAGAGTGTTTTTGTTGTTATTTCAAGTCTCTCCCCACAATGGATGATGAGAGAGAGTCCAAAAGCCAGCCTGCAGGCTTTTCCAAGTCCTCACTCAACCAAGGAAAGCAAAGGTTAGGCAAAGAAATCTCGTGCCAAGTGTCATGGCTATGCTGACAGTAACCATGGGCCAAAACCATGGGCGTGGTATTGCCAGGTAGGCTGTGGTTTTCATTAGAAAGCCCTCCTTGGATCACCAAGTCATGAGTTGGTGCAAGGCATGCACCAACAAGGTCTTTTGTGTTCTTCTTTGCTTCTAGCTTGCTCCTTAGGGAGTACGGAGGTGTGCCACCATGAGGAATGAACCTCGAATGTATCGATTAAGTCCAAAAGCTCTCCAAAATACCTACAAAAACGACAAAACCTCGTGTAGACGTCTTTTCTAGAAATAAGACTCGATTAAGCATAAACGCCACAACCTAATGCCAAACCATGCATGAATAAGGAGAAAAACTATCTAAATAAATGCCTAAACTAGTGTCATAAATCATGTCATCAAAATACCCCATACTTGCCACTTGCTTGTCCCCAAGCAATGCTCAAACCTAAGCTACAAGATGGCATGAGTTATGAATGCGGAAAAACGGAAAATATTTTTGCAATTGTGCTTCTAGTCATAGATCACCTTCATAGTGATATTTCATGGCAAAGGATGAGCAAATGTGTATTAAGAGAACAAATGCACGGAAAGACAATCACACTTAACTTGAAATCATATATGCAAAGTAAATCGAGAACGTCTAGATGATCATGAAGATATCAAATCTAAATAACTTAAGTCAAAACACATGTGCATAGAGGTCTTAAGGACTTAAGAAAGACTAGGCCAAGAAACGTTGTTAAAGGTGGGAATTTTTAGGTCATGTGATGCTAACCCGGGAAAGGAACTAACTCCACAACTTCGTTTTTGCTCAACTCCACCATAAATGTATATTTTTCTCCATTTTTTTCTTTTCTTTTTTTTCTTCTTTTTCTTTCATTTATTTTTGAGACAATGGCATTGGTGTACAAAAGCCGAAACCTTGGTGATTAGCGGACCTCGGGATTTTTTCGAGGTGCCGCACACCGGGCACACATACCAAGGCTCGTTAGGACTATCGGTTAATCCGACTTTGGCAAGACACAAACACCCGATTATGTGAATGGTCGAGTTACTCATCATCAAAACCAACGTCCCCAAACCTTTTTTTTCTACACTTTCTCAACACATTCAACCACTTCATTTATAACATTCATACACTTCCTTCAACACCCCACACTTGCTTTTCTCACAATACACTAGCATGCTCCTATTCCCGGATGGGTCAAATGAGGTCAATTTTTTAATCAATTGAGGTCTTCAAACAAGATGATCAAGATGAGAAGAAGAGAGAAATAAATGCCTTAACCATTCCTAGATGATGTGTAAGAACTAGCATGCGATTTCGATTATCAATTCCTAATCCAACCTAGACAACAATCTTCATCACAATTCATACATGGGATTCAAGAGAAGTATTCAAGTCCACATATGCATAAATTCTTTCAATACACAAGGCCATCCATAGCCAATTCACACAACAAACTCATCATAAGGGTCATATCCAAACTAAGAAGCACAAATTGTTTTTTTAAATTTTGTGATTTTTTGGAATTTTTGAGATGAATATGTACAATGCAAAACATAATAAAACATGTGACAATGATATGAAACTATCCTAGATGCAATCATGCAAATGATTATGAAAACCCCACCCAATACTTAAAACCACATTGTCCCCAATGTGCAAATTAAATAAGAAAGTAAAAGAGAGTCCTGACAATGTAAAAATGGTAGTGTTTTTGGTATTTTGGTTCACTCATGTGGAGTGATGGTGGATGATCAATCAAAGATGGTAGAGAGCTCTTGATGTTCATTATGGCGTTGGGACCTACGATAAGCACCGCAAGCCGTCCAAGTCCCACGTCCGCTCCACCCACGTTCGATTTGGGATCATCACCATCATCTTCATGCCTTGCAAGACTTCTTTGTTACCTAGACTCTAGCACACTAATACAAAACACACACAAACACGCCAAAACAAAAACAAAAGCAAAGAGGAAAACAAAACAAAAAGAAAGGGGAAAAATATGTACCAATGGGTTGCCTCCCATTAAGCACTTCTTTAAGGTCATTAGCTTGACCAAATCCGGGAGTGTTGCACTCAAGGTGAAGTGGGGCAATCATATCCACCGGAGCTTCCGGAATGTACTTCTTCAAATGGTGCCCATTCACCTTGAAATCTCCACAATGCTCCCCACCTATCTCAACCGCTCCATGAGGGAAGACCTTCCTCACCACATAAGGACCCGTCCATCTTGACTTGAGCTTTCCGGGGAAAAGCCGCAACCTTGAATTGAAGTGAAGGACTAAGTAACCTTCACTCAATTCTTTTGGGATTAGACGTTTGTCATGCCAACGCTTGATCCTTTCTTTGTAAATCCGGGCATTTTCATAAGCATCTAACCGGATCTCGTCAAGAGTATTCATGTCTAGCAACCTCTTCTCACCGGCTTCCTTGAGGTCAAAATTCAGCCACCTTATGGCCCAAAATTCCCTATGCTCCATCTTCACCGGAAGGTGGCAAGACTTGCCATAAACTAGCTTGCAGGGAGTGGTGACAATTGATGTCCTGAAGGCGGTTCTATAAGCCCAAAAGGCATCATCAAGCTTCATAGCCCAATCTTTTCGTGTCCTAGAAACCGTCTTCTCAAGTATGCCTTTGATCTCCTAGTTGGAAATCTCCACTTGGCCACTATTGGGGATGGTAAGGTGTGGCCACCTTATGAGTCACCCCATACTTAGCCAAAAGTGTCCCAAAGTTCCTATTGGTGAAATGCTTCCATCCATCACTTATGATTACTCTTGGTGTTCCAAACCTAGGGAAGATGACTCGGTTGAAGAACCGCACCACTACTTTGGCATCATTCGTGGGGGAGGCGATTGCTTCCATCTACCTCAACACATAATCCACCGCCAATAGAATGTAGAGGTTGCCACATGAAGAGGGGAATGGCCCCATGAAGTCTACACCCTAAACGGCAAAGACCTCAACCTCTTGGATATTGTTCAAGGGCATCTCATTCCTTCTTGAGATGTTTCCCGTCCTTTGGCAAGCGTCATAAGCTACTACAAAATTCTACACATCCTTAAACAAGTTAGGCCAATAAAAACCGGATTGCGATACCTTTGCAAGTGTTTTGTGTGAGCTAGTGTGACCTCCACATGGCAAGGAGTGGCAATGATGGTGTAACACCCCGAATCCGCGGGACTCGGGATGCTACGGGTTGGGACCTCACAATGGGTCCCGACCCTTAGCTTGACAACAATTTCACCGGATCTTGCAACAAGGCACAAATAAAAGCCAAAACCGAAATACATTTTTTTATGCAATGAAAGGAAACCCGAAAGAAACAACAAAAGACTTCAGCCGATAAGAAACACCAAGGGTCAAATGCCACCACGGGATATACAATATACATGAATAATATACAACTCGACTCTAACAAAACCCACTCCTAAAATGTACGGAACCCCGGCTGCCCACTCTTCCGGATCTCTCGGCCGCAATCCTATCCCGCAAGGCAATCTACAACAATCGGTATAAAATCGTTAGCTAATATTCGAAGCATTAGAATCAAGGTGAAAGGCACAAACACAAGTAAATAAACATAACACACAATGTACACCAAATCACACAAGTCCGGTTTATTTTCTTTTTATTATTAAGTCGTATCCCGTTCTAATTCAACTTCTTTTGTGACACGAGAATCTCCCGAAACTCGCCTCGGTCCCCACTTACCGCATGGAACGGTGGATGCCTCCGACCGTCTAACCACACGGGCTAGTCGCCAAGAACCTCCTAGCTCTACGCAAGAGCTAGGCAGTGATGTCACCACCCGTTATAATACACTTGGGCCAAATAGTATAAAGGTCGGTGGTCCTATTTCCGGTTTAATTGTTATAACATAAACAATAAACACACACCACCAAACACACATAGAGGCTAATACAAGGAATACGAGCTAAGTAAGTCCGAAGATTTACCTCGTCACCACACTCAACTCACAACACTCTCGCTTCCTTAGGGAAGGAAGCCCATAACCTGCTCAGAAGAAGATAACTATATCAACAACACTCTCAACTCAAGAAGTCTAAGACTTCTACACAAATGATCTACGCGAGATCATTTGACTCACATAATAGGACCGCATCCTAGAATCTCTCATGCTCACATCACACTCAACACAAGCTAGAAGTCTTTAGCCTTCTAGACCCTATGATCTCGCAAGATCATAACCCATAACACATACTAGGTTAAACATGTCTAGTCTCAGCAATCTCAACGGTATCAACAATATGCTAGGATATGTGCATCCTACCCATAATCTCAACAACCATATAACAACAACCTCATGCCTCGGATACTCACAAGATCAACAAACACTCAACGTCTAACAACAATCAACAATCCTCAAAACTCACCTAAGGTTCAAACCACTACTTGGTATTAACTCTAAGTTATGCTAGATTCAACCTAGCATGATACTAATACTAAACATAACTAAATCGAGGTAAGATCATAAGCTCAAGGGGAGAGGGTACTCACAAGATGTCAAAAGACGGAAGACGATCTAAGGATGTCGACTTTGGACTCGTTAGGCCTTTATCGGGATGCTTCCGAACCTAACACCAAAATTAAGCAAATTTAGCTCATATGCTAAATTTGAACGGGATATATAATATATATAAATCTAAGGAAAACTCGTTTTCAAAAGTCAACGTTAAAAACCGGGATTAAATCTTTGAGCCATAACCAAATTAATATATATAAATATAAGATAACCTCGTAATTAAAATCCAAGGTTAGAACCCGTAAAGACAATTTATGGGCAATTATACAATTCCCGAAATATGGGTTGTATTCTGAAATTATGAAGTTTGGCCAAAATCTGCAATTATAAATAAGTAGGGGCATATTTGCAAAAATCCAAACTGTGGGCCAGAAACGTAAAATATAAATATAGGTTGAGGATTGTAATAACATATGAAACTTGGGGGGCCCAATATAATTAAACAAGGGTTCATTTAACCCTATAGATCTCGCGCAGGGCTGGAGAATGAGATGCATAGGTAGCAACAGAGCTTGGCGGAGGAAGACAGCAGAGGCTCCGGCAGGCGGGGCAAGGGCAGGGCTCCTCCTCTCCGGCGGCATTCCTGGCGGCCTAAAGTGGAGGCGGTGGAGTACTCAGTCCGGCGGGGCTCACGTACTAGGGCAAGGCTGCACAGGTAAATATAGAAAAAAAGGAAAGGCAAATGCACAGGTATTGGATCCAGCCGGTGGTGAGGCAAGGGCAAAGCCTGGCGGTCCTAGCGAAGACGAAGCAGGCGATTACCGGTGTGTGGCTTTCGGTCTCCGGAAAGGCGGCGAATTACAAGCCTCTAGTGATGGTGTCGGGATAGAAGAGAGGAACAGAGCAAGATGGAAGCTCGCACAACAACGATGGAGAAGCCCAATCGAGGGAGAAGGCTCGGCGGTGGTGCTAGTGGCTCGGCTTGGCGGCGGCAACATCGGAGGCGGTGAGGTTGAGGAGGGGCTGCCCAGATTGTTTTCTCAGTTCCAGTAGAAGAAGGAACAAAACGAGGCTGGAAATGGTATGGTGTGGAGAAGAAACAAACAGGGGTATGAGGGTACGGGAAGGGTGAGATTGAAGTCTCGTTGTTGCTTGTTACTGCGTGAATGAAGTTAACGAAGAAGAAAGGAGAGGGGCACAAAAGGTTGAGTGTTGCAGATGGCTTCCAAGGGCGAGGGGTCGGGTATATCATCACAATTAGTGACTGGTGGAGTGAAGAAAGGGGAAAGGGGAAAATAAATAAAAGAAAAGAAAAAAAGGAATGAATAAACCGGATCAAAATCAAACGGAACGAGATTTCGGAACGGAAAATTTTCCGAACTAAACTGAAAACACTTTACGGAAAAAAGAAAGTATGATCAAGTATATATTAATATACTCGTAAAATTTTTACTTTTACAACTGAAAACACTCGTAAAAATATATTTAAACTATTAAAGTATCGATAAAATCCGAGAAAATTACAAAACGCAAACGCGCCAAAATTTGGGGCATTACATCAGATCCCCCTAAAAACAAGTTTCGTCACGAAACTTGCCACCCACCGCACTTCTCAGTCCCTATGACCGAGGTAAAAACTCACAACTAGGAAGGTTTAGGCCTTCTAATCTATATTTACAAACTGCTCAACCCACCGTCGCAATATATATATCAGGTCATATAACACATTCCCGCACGGGGCACAAACAACATATAACATGACACAACTCAACTAAGGAAGTATTAGTTCTAACCCGTCGATTTTATCGATGCTACTAGATTCTCGTAAAACTCAACTAAAGATACTACCCTCCGTCTTCCACTTAGCCTCATCGGTTCCTTGTTTGTCACTAAATCCTAATGATTGAGAACATGTCTTGAGTCATGGATATACTCTCTTGACTGATACACTTGAAACACCGGTGAACACCCTCTACTCTCGGCGGTCATGCCAACCGGTAAATCACTTTCCCAACTTGTGCTTAGATCTCAAAAAGGTCCGATATATCGGAACTCCACTTCACTCTCGGGTCATTCTCAAAGCAGCATCTCCATTATTTTCCCTTTGATTTCTTTAACAAAGAAGATCGAACTTCCAATTTACACCGTTGGCTTTAGTTCTTGTCAATCCGAACTTTAATGTTATGTTTTCTTCAATTCTTTAAGTAAGTCCCCAATAATGGAGGAAGTACTTCACTTCCCACTGATTCACTAACGAGACACATATGCTATTACTTTTACATCGTTCCTCAATACTTGATCAAGACCTTGTCTTGAGGAATAACTCGTACAACTCAAACTCATGATACCTCGAGGCAATGTAAAAACAGTTGCACCGATGAATCTCCTCTTAACTCTCAACAACTCTATTGTCAATTCTTCGTCCCATTCAATACTTCGTTGTCATTTGGAAGATACCATAATTGGTGTTATACAACTTCTCTCTTAACATATCTAGTAATGCTCAGCACATCTGAGAAACTTGTAACCTCTTTCACATCTCTCGGGGTTTGCCATCCTGAGACAACTTGTCAAACGCTTCCTCTTTTTTTTTTTTTTTTTCCAGTAGTAGACCCAAGGTATCTTATCCGGGCATTAGTAAGTCTATGTGGAGTAACTACCACTCGTAGTGACCCTGGCTGGTCCCAAAGTGCCGTGTTGGCAATATCCCAGTCTCGAATTCTCAAACGGTGACAATCAAATCTTACTTAATGTTAGAAGAGATTACCGACCCTTGCAACTGATCGAGTAGATCTTCCATTCATTGTAAGGGATACTTGTCCTTCATTGTCATCTTGTTCCACCTATGGTAATCAATGTACAAATGGAGATAATTGTCTCTCTTTTCTCAAGTTGGTGTTCTCCATAACAACTTCAAATCAAGATGTTAAAATATATTCCAATATGAACTTCAAATCAAGAGCTTAAGATAACATTCGGAGTTCTCCATAGCATTTCCCTAAATCTAATGAACTCTTATCAATAAGTTCTTTCAATTATTCATTCAATTGCTTCCACAACTCACGTCTCTTCATAAGGTCATTTATTGATATCATTTTGTACGGTGCTTTGAAAATTGGGGTTGGGCCAAGATCAACCTTAGTGGCAAAATCCACATTCCGATGTATAGGAGTCCGTAATATCTCAGGTTCCATCTTTTCTCGTCTTGTCACATATCGTAATAACCGACACAATCTTGTCTTATCCCTTCACAAATGGTCATGACACATTTGATCTACCTTGATCAATTGATGTGGCGTCTTTAAGACTCGTGTATTGTTCCATCCTCAACTATAATGTCGACCGTCCTCTTTCAAAGATCTTTTATCTCCTGAACTCGAGGGACTTGCTCGAGTTTTCTAACTCTTGGAGTCTTGGTTAAGCAATATTTCAACTTAATCCCCCTTTTTACTTCGAAGGAATGGCGATAATAATATTTATTGGTCTTGCACATATGTTCAGTCACGAAAGTCTTAACTTCAAGACTCAAGCATGCCATATAACAAATCGATACAATCTTTTCCGCTTTCTCTAGCATCCCAACCCATGGGAGGAACTCTCCGTATCCTTGATAAACTTTCGCCATAGACATCCTTTCTTCAAGTAGGCGTAGAGTCAGACGACCCCAGAGGCTCTGACCTCAATCTTTCATGTACTTCTTGTACATCCCATATCGACATCAAACTTCCAAAACCTTAGTTTTCTCTTTCTCTTGTTGGCCACCTTATGCATCTTTTTGTATTCCAAGAACAACTTCACAACCGTACAAGTATGCCCGTGGAAAATGCTAGAAGAAATTATCCATCCAAACCACTGAAATATCAAACTCATTACTTTACCAAGCACTAATCATCATAATTCTAAGCTTGCATCGTTGCCCTAATCTAGATCCCTCGTTTCACGTCATAGCCACTATGGCTTCTCTATGCGAGTCACAACACTTGACTTAGCTTTTGCTCGTGCAAACATGACATCCAGTACCTTAGATAAAAACATAACATACATCCCCTTATATATTCCCCTTTACCTTGATCCGTGTCCTTCCCCATACGACAAACCCATGACCTAAGAAGGTCGCACCAGATCGTTACAATCCCTCCCCACACGGTACGTTACTATCACTTGCTGGAATCGATAATTTGTTACCTGATTAAGATATTTGCACTTCCCTTGGTATACCTCTTTGTTGCCGACATTCAATCACCACGGATATTCCACGTTCTTGTTACCCCTCTTCATGATCCAATCTCCAGGGTTACTCTCCCCACCTACAATCACTAGTATCAACCCGCACATGTGCATTCTTGGTGGTCACCGATTAGCTCATTAATGACCCTTTCCAAGATCAACAACTTACCCTCCTACCACACTTCCATTTTACCATACTCTTGAAGGATACCCTCCTCGGGGTACGTTACCTTAAATTCCGTTAGTTTTTTCTTCATTTCATGCTTCCTCTTCTTTATAAGGTAACTATATATTCTTTGCCTTGTTGTTTCATATAACTCCCTTTCATAGACTTAACCATTCGTCCTTGATGTCTTTCAAGAGCACCTTCCCAAATATTTTAACCCTAGCTAGCATCCACTTGCGTTCCTATTGGATGGTATCTTAAGTCTTTCGATTAAAGCTCCTTGTTTCCTCTCTTATCTTAAACCATCATTTATATGCATTTCCTTCTTCTTGATTTTGCTTTGCCTTCTCACCATATCGAAAAACGGTTGACCCTCTTAAAGACATTCTACTATGTGAACCTTCACCACATGATTCTTCTCGTAGCCTCACATATCCGAAGAAAGTCACCCACTTGGCTTATCGTGAAATAGACGCTTCACCCTCTGATACTTCCGTAAGCTTAACTTAGGGGTCTTTTAAATCTTTTGTGATTGGTTCATCCACACCTCTCATCTCGACTCCCATGCCTAGGAGTGTCTAAGGAAAGCTTCACTTCTCGTAATGGAACACCGCCTTTAACCTTGTTAGAATGCACCAATCTCCTCCTTGATTCGCATCTTTACTTGTACACGCGTCTTTTTGAGGAACTTAAGTTTGTTATCTCTATTGGTCTCGTTGTCATTCAATCATGGCTTCTTTAGAACCACTTCTACACTTTAATGTTGCTCCCGTTTACTTGTATTGCTTCCATCTTGATTCCTCTTAAGTTGCCTCGTAGTGTTCTTTTACTTGGTTGTCCTTCGTTTACGTCATCTCTACTCCTCCTCTTCGACATCCTCTTAAAGGAATCCGAGAACGCCAAGGTATTCGTCCAAACTTAACGCTCAAACACGATACTTAAGCTTATTCCTCCTCGTATGAACGCTATCCTATGCCAACAATATTGTCCTAAAGGTGATGATACCTTATTATCATCTTTTCTATAAGGTCCTACATCTTCATACGCTACTATATAATAAGAGTCCTTTATTAGACTATATAAATCCTATGTTCACATTACTACCATAATATAACACATCTGGAAATCCATAACAACAAAACAAGGTCTAAAACACATTATAATCCACATATATAATTATACATGTATATCAAGTCCATCATACAACAAAAATCTAGATACACATCAAATCCATCATGCATAACTACAAACCTCATATCCATACCAATATATATATATATATACATATATATATATATATATATACATATCAAAATCCAATAAACTATGTTGTCGAGATCCGCGGAAGGAGTGGTGGTCCGTACATTCTACCCCGACTCATGCATGTGATTTTGAAAACGAAAACTCAGAACCCGCGGGGTTCTATTTATTCCTTATTCAGCCTTTAGAAGATTGCGAGTGCCATTGTTGTCAACCTAGGGCTCTGATACCACTTTTGTAACACCCCAAATTCGCGGGACTCTGGATGCTACGGGTTGGGACCTCACAATGGGTCCCCACCCTTAGCTTGACAACAATTTCACCGGATCTTGCAACAAGGCACCAATAAAAGCCAAAACCGAAATACATTTTTTTATGCAATGAAAGGAAACCCGAAAGAAACAACAAAAGACTTCAGCCGATAAGAAACACCAAGGGTCAAATGCCACCACGGGATATACAATATACATGAATAATATACAACTCGACTCTAACAAAACCCACTCCTAAATTGTACGGAACCCCGGCTGCCCACTCTTCCGGACCTCTCGGCCGCGATCCTATCCTGCAAGGCAATCTACAACAATCGGTATAAAATCGTTAGCTAATATTCGAAGCATTAGAATCAAGGTGAAAGGCACAAACACAAGTAAATCAACATAACACACGATGTACACCAAATCACACAAGTCCGGTTTATTATCTTTTTATTATTAAGTCGTATCCCGTTCTAATTGAACTTCTTTTGTGACACGAGAATCTCCCGAAACTCGCCTCGGTCCCCACTTACCGCATGGAACGGTGGATGCCTCCGACCGTCTAACCACACGGGCTAGTCGTCAAGAACCTCCTAGCTCTACGCAAGAGCTAGGCAGTGATGTCACCGCCCGTTATCATACACTTGGGCCAAATAGTATAAAGGTCGGTGGTCCTATTTCCGGTTTAATTGTTATAACATAAACAATAAACACACACCACCAAACACACATAAATGCTAATACAAGGAACATGAGCTAAGTAAGTCCAAAGACTTACCTCGTCACCACACTCAACTCACAACACTCTCGCTTCCTTAGGGAAGGAAGCCCATAACCTGCTCAGAAGAAGATAACTATATCAACAACTCCCTCAACTCAAGAAGTCTAAGACTTCTACACAAATGATCTACGCGAGATCATTTGACTCACATAATAGGACCACATCCTAGAATCTCTCATGCTCACATCACACTCAACACAAGCTAGAAGTCTTTAGACTTCTAGACCCTATGATCTCGCAAGATCATAACCCATAACACATACTAGGTTAAACATGTCTAGTCTCAGCAATCTCAACGGTATCAACAATATGCTAGGATATGTGCATCCTAACCATAATCTCAACAACCATATAACAACAACCTCATGCCTCGGATACTCACAAGATCACCAAACACTCAACGTCTTACAACAATCAACAATCCTCAAAACTCACCTAAGGTTCAAACCACTACTTGGTGTTAACTCTAAGTTATGCTAGATTCAACCTAGCATGATACTAATACTAAACATAACTAAATCGAGGTAAGATCATAAGCTCACGGGGAGAGGGTACTCACAAGATGTCAAAAGACGGAAGACGATCTAAGGATGTCGACTTTGGACTCGTTAGGCCTTTATCGGGATGCTTCCGAACCTAACACCAAAATTAAGCAAATTTAGCTCATATGCTAAATTTGAACGGGATATATAATATATATAAATCTAAGGAAAACTCGTTTTCAAAAGTCAACGTTAAAAACCGGGATTAAATCTTTGAGCCATAACCAAATTAATATATATAAATATAAGATAACCTCGTAATTAAAATCCAAGGTTAGAACCCGTAAAGACAATTTATGGGCAATTATACAATTCCCGAAATATGGGTTATATTCTGAAATTATGAAGTTTGGCCAAAATCTGCAATTATAAATAAGTAGGGGCATATTTGCAAAAATCCAAACTGTGGGCCAGAAACGTAAAATATAAATATAGGTTGAGGATTGTAATAACATATGAAACTTGGGGGGCCCAATATAATTAAACAAGGGTTCATTTAACCCTATAGATCTCACGCAGGGCTGGAGAACGAGATGCATAGGCAGCAGTAGAGCTTGGCGGAGGAAGACAGCAGAGGCTCCGGCAGGCGGGGCAAGGGCAGGGCTCCTCCTCTCCGGTGGCATTCCTGGCGGCCTAAAGTGGAGGCGGTGGAGCACTCAGTCCGTACTAGGGCAAGGCTGCACAGGTAAATACAGAAAAAAAAAGGAAAGGCAAATGCACATGCATTGGATCCAGCCGGTGGCGAGGCAAGGGCAAAGCCTGGCGGTCCTAGCGAAGACGAAGCAGGCGATTACCGGTGTGTGGCTTTCGGTCTCCGGAAAGGCGGCGAATTACAAGCCTCTAGTGATGGTGTCGGGATAGAAGAGAGGAACAGAGCAAGATGGAAGCTCGCAAAACAACGATGGAGAAGCCCAATCGAGGGAGAAGGCTCGGCTTGGCGGCGGCAACATCGGAGGCGGTGAGGTTGAGGAGGGGCTGCCCAGATTGTTTGCTCAGTTCAAGTAGAAGAAGGAACAAAACGAGGCTGGAAATGGTATGGTGTGGAGAAGAAACAAACAGGGGTATGAGGGTACAGGAAGGGTGAGATTGAAGTCTCGTTGTTGCTTGTTACTGCGTGAATGAAGCTAACGAAGAAGAGAGAAGAGGGGCTCAGAAGGTTGAGTGTTGCAGATGGCTTCCAGGGGCGAGGGGTCGGGTATATCATCACAATTAGTGACTGGTGGAGTGAAGAAAGGGGAAAGGGGAAAATAAATAAAAGAAAAGAAAAAAAATTAATAAAAAAAAAGGAATGAATAAATCGGATCAAAATCAAACGGAACGAGATTTCGGAACGGAAAATTTTCCGAACTAAACTGAAAACACTTTACGGAAAAAAGAAAATATGATCAAGTATATATTAATATACTCGTAAAATTTTTACTTTTACAACTGAAAACACTCGTAAAAATATATTTAAATTATTAAAGTATCAATATAATGTGAGAAAATTACAAAACGCAAACGCGCCAAAATTTGGGGCGTTACAGATGGATCACACTCTCCATCTCATCCTCTAGAATACACCTCCTAAAGACTCCATCCGGTCCTCTCTTGAACAAGAGAGGCTCACTCCAATAAAAATGCCTCACATCTTTGAAAAACTTTTTCCTTTGGGCATATGACAAACCGGGAGGCACCCCTTCACACACAAGATAGTTTATTATGTCCGCATACCATGGTTCACTCCCTCTAGACACTTGAAGTAAGCACTCCTCGCAATTGCTCATCCCGGAATGAGTCATCAATCGGGATCTCATCTCTCTCAATCTCCAATAGTGGTAGCCTACTAAGGTGGTCCGCTATTGAATTTTCGGAACCTATCTTGTCTCGAATCTCCAAGTCAAATTCTTGGAGGAGAATGATCCACCGAATGAGGCGAGGCTTGACATCTTTCTTTGTGAGGAGATAACGGATCGCAGCATGATCCATGTACACAATAATCTTTGCTCCAACAAGATATGAGCGGGACTTCTCGAAGGCATACTCCACCGCTAGCAACTCCTCGGTTGTGGCATAGTTGAGTTGGGCATCATCTAGCGTTTTGCTAGCGTAGTGGATGGCATGTATAATCCCGTCCCTTTTTTCCTAAAACAGCCCCAATAGTTACATCGCTCGCATCACACATTACTTCAAATGATAAGCTCCAATCCGGAGGTTGCGTAATAGGGGCGGAGATCAAAGCTTCCTTCAACCTACAAAACCATTCAAGACAATCCTTGGAGAAAACAAACTCAAAATCTTTCATTAGTAGGTTAGTGAGAGGCTTAGAAATTTTAGAAAAATATTTTATAAACCTCCGGTAAAAATCGGCATGCCCTAAGAAACTCCTTACCCCTTTCACCGAGGTAGGTGGTGGCAACTTCTCTATCGTGTATATCTTGGCTCTATCAACCTCAATGCCTCGGTGGGAAACCAAGTGTCCCAATACTATGCCTTCGCTCACCATGAAGTGGCATTTCTCCTAATTCAACGCAAGATTAGTTTCCTCACATCTCCTCAACACGAAAGATAGATTAGCCAAACAATTATCAAATGAAGAGCCATACACCGAGAAATCATCCAGAAACACTTCCATAATATTCTCAATATATTCAGAAAAAATAGCCATCATACACCTTTGAAAGGCGGCGGGTGCATTACACAACCCAAATGGCATCCTTCTATATGCAAATGTTCCCCAAGGACAAGTAAATGTTGTTTTCTCTTAGTGATCCGGGTGAATTGGGATTTGAAAGAACCCATTATAACCATCAAGGTAAGAAAAATGTGAATGTTGAGATAACCTCTCTAGCATTTAATCAATAAAAGGAAGAGGGAAGTGTTCTTTCCTAGAGGCCATATTAAGTATCCTATAGTCAATACACATTCTCCACCCCGTAACCGTCCTAGTTGGGATTAGTTCGTTGTTCTCATTAGTTACTACGGTCATACCACCCTTTTTAGGAACCATATGTACGGGAATAACCCATTTACTATCCGAAATCGGGAAAATGATTCCCGCATCTAGCAATTTTAAGATCTCTTCTTGACCACCTCTTTCATAAAAGGGTTCAATCTTCTTTAAGGTTCAATAGAAGGTTTATGGTTTTCTTCTATCAAGATTTTATGCATCCACAAGCATGGTTTTATGCCAACTAAGTCATCAATGGTGTAACCAATAGCTCTCCTATACAATTTTAATTCATTCAATAATATATCAAGCTCATCATCAATCAAAGATGCATTCACAATCACGGGATAAGTAGAATTTGAACCAAGGAAAGCATACTTTAAATGAGAAGGGAGAGGTTTGAGATCAAGTTTAGGAGGACCTTTCTCGGTTGGATGTGATCCATATAGCTCCACATTAGATGTATCAAAATCCATTGAAGACTCTCCAAGAAACCTTGAAGCTTCACCTTCAGCTAAGGGACTTTCTTCAAAAACCACGGGTAAACTTACAGGATTCACGAGTTCCCTAAAAACCACGGGCATGGTTTTGGCATTATTAGCTACGACATGGTCTTCACGGGTCCATTTAATGAAACCATGGGCGTGGTTTGAAGCCCCAAGCCGTGGTTCTTACAGTTCTTCAACCTTCCTTTGTGCACTTCAAATTCAGCACTTGTCTCCTCTTCTAGTGCATCCAAAGCTTGGATTTCTTCATTGAAATCTTCCTCAACTCCTTCCTCCATTATGCTCATGCTAAGAACCTTCTCTAATGGATCCTTGATTAGGATTGAGCTCACAACTTCCCTAGACACTTCTTCCTCGACAATGTTGAAGACGTCTTCACTAAGGGTTGGCCCCTTCATCATTATGGACAGTTTAAACTTGATATTTTCTTCTCCTATGTTGAAGGAGAGGATCCCATTTTTGCAATCCACTAAGCATCCCGAGGTCGCTAAGAATGGTCTTTCCAAAATGATTAGAACCGGGTAGTCCGCCGGGATGTCCAAAAACAACGAAATCGATCGGCACATAGAACTTCCCAAGATGAACCGGTATGTCCTGTAGGATCCCCACGGGGTGAGTGATGGATCGGCCCGCCATGTAGAGGGTCATCTTGAACGGCTTCAGTTCTCCTAGCCCAACCTTATTGCAAAGTGCAAGCGGGATAATGCTTACACTTTCTCCAAGGTCACATAGGGCCTCATATTGCACTTCTCCACTCCTATTGGCACACAAAATGACCCTGGATCTCACAGCTGAGACGGCATCTCCTCCCTCATGGTTTCAATCAACTCGGAAGACCTCTTTGTCATCCTCATGTCTCCATACTCCTCCAACTTCCTCTTGTTGGAGAGTATTTCCTTTAAAAACTTTCCATAGGCTAGCATACCTAAAATTGCATCCATGAACGGAATGTTAATATGTAATTTAGACATGAGTTCAAGGAATTTAACGAAATGTTTATCCAAGCGAGCTCTTGCTCGTGATTGTGGAAATGGTAGTGGTGGCTTGTATGGAGGAGATGACACATATGTTGGCTCATTATCTTTTCTCTTGCCTCCTTCTTCTTGCAATGGTTCTTCTTCCACCACTACTTGCTTCCCCTTGTCATTCTCCTTGGGTAAGGGATCTTTCATGTTCAGTCCACTCCTTGTGGTAATGGTCAACACTTGGCCTCTTGGATTGTCCTTGGTCCTTCCGAGAAGCTTTCCCGGATCCCTTTGTGCCTCACCCACCTTTTGGAACACTTGTGCTTCTAGCACCTTTTGAGCCTTAGAAATGGATGTCATTGTGCTCTCAAGCCCACTCAACCTCCCTAGCAATTGTTCGAACATCATTTCGGTCCTATCCTTTGGTTGTTAAGCAAAACCGGGTGGAGGCTCTTGTGAAGCCTTAGGTGGTGGAGCTTGGCTTGTTGAAGCGGGAGGGTTTAAGGCACCATTCGGGTTAGAGTAGGAGAACCCGGGATGGTTGTGATTAGGCCGGTAATTGTTGAAATGCCGGTTGTTGTTGCTGTTGAAGTTCCTAGGGCCTTGGTAGTTCTTGAAATTTCCCCTTCCCATGTAGTTAAAATCCTCCTCTTCAAGGTTGTGGTACACAACTCCCTCAAGGACTTAAGCTCAATATTTATTGCATCAAGTTTGTAGTTGCTCATCGTGATTTCACTCACTTCATATGCTCCCGGTTTCCTCCCATCACTCTTCCTAGGGGAGTACTTCTCTATTACCAAGGCTTGTTTTCTACAAACTCCCAAGCCTCATCCACATTCTTCTCCATGATTGTTTCTCCGGAAAGTGATTGAAGCTTGAATTGACTATCCTCATCACGCCCCTTGAAATAAATTTCCAATAGCTCTATCTTCGGTATCTCATGGTGTGGACAATCTAGGAGGAGGTCTTTGAAACTCTCCCAATATTTGAATAGGCTCTCCTTATCCTTCATAACAAAGGCATTGATCTGCCCTCTTAGCTCGTTTGTCTTGGAAGGTGGGAAGAACTTTGTAAGAAACTCGGTTGTCATCTCCTCCCAAGTACCCACACGTCCTAGTGAAATGGATTGGTAGCCAAGGCTTTATCCTTAAGTGAGAAGAAAAAAGCCCTAAGCATGTGGTTGTTGCTCTCCAATCTAGGTGGCCTTAGAGTCTCCATCAAGATCTCTTAATTCATCAAGTGTTGATGAGGAGACTCTCCTTCCATCCCTCCAAATTGATTGTACCGGATCATTTGTAGAACTTGAGGGCGGAGCTCGTAGTCATGGGCTGCGAGATCCCCTAAGTTTACACCCGGACGGTGCACTCTTTTGGCTGGATCCATACGTTGGCATAGCGTTTGCGGCTCCTCAATAATAATAGGCTCATTTCGTACATGTGTCTCCGGCTGCGGTGGTGGTGGTGGTGAAAGTAGTTGAAAATTAACCTCTCTTTGCACAAGAGCTTGCCTAATCTCTTCAATCTCCTCCTAAAAACTTCTTGCCTCTCGTTTGCAACTCTCCTCTCATTCTCAAAAACTTATTCCCTAAGCCTGATTTGCTCCAGAGTTTCTTCTCCAAGTCTTAGTTGCCCTAAAGTTGCATCTAATTCATCCCTAAGGTTTGCTTCAGCCATCCCTTTCTTCTTCTTAGCACCTTTGGATCAATTCTTAAGAGTTTTCTCTAGTTCGAGATCGAATGGAGCTAATTCCTTGCCACGAGATCTTTGCATGCACCTAAAGAGTGAGAGATGTCCTGAAAAATCAAAGACACAAAACAAACAAGATCACAAGCAAAAGAAAGACCTACACTATAAACAATCACACACAAGGATTCAATCTAGACCTAGTCCCCAACAACGGCGCCAAAAACTTGTTACGCTAGAAATGTACCACGCTGATAGCATGAATTATAGTCTATATTTTGGGGTTTGTTTGGACGTTTTATCTTCAATAATCTGCATGTTTGCATGTATAATATGTGATTATATTACCATTTCATCTACCTTTGCGGGAATCGAGGTCTACACCTAGTTTTGTTGCAATCGTAGGTAAAATGGCACGTTTTGCATCAAAAAGGAGCAAAAGGAGATATGGAGTCATTGGAGCTACATTCAGGAACATAAGGAAACATCCAGGAAGCATAGCCATGGATTAAAGATTCACTTTGGACCAGATTTGAGAGATTTCACATTCAGTTGTGACTCACCTCGGTTGACTACAGAGTCACCTCGACCGAGGTGATCCAGAGAAGTCGACTCGACCGAGGCGAACACCTGGGACGCGGCGAGAATATTTTATTCTTGGCTGAGATCTTTTATCTTTGGAAAGAGATCTTATATTTTTGGGCTTGGCTCCTGGAAGGAAGAAGATATGCTAGATCATATATTTTACCTATTTTTATGGGAAGAGATCTTTCTAAGATATCTTATCTTTGGAGAGTAATTTTCCTATAAAAAGGGTCGGATTTCCCACAAATCCGACATCCTGCATATATCCGCTATCACCTTGCTTACACCTACTACACCGCTGCAGCCATACTCCAGTTGGGAGATTTGAAGAACCTTTTTGAAGGTTGAAGGAAGAAAGTCTATAGCTTTTATAGCTTTTGAAGGGTTTTTGTAAGATTATCTTAGATTCCCTTCCTTGTTGTTTGTCTTGTTGGATTTATATCCAAGGAACGCTTGTTGGTTATATAACTGATTCAGTTATTGAAGCCTTCTCTTAAGGTTTTCTTGTTCAATTATTCTCTCTCTTCCAATATATTTGATTAATACTTTCATGATGATGAGTGGCTAATCTTTTTGTGTGATTCTAGGGTGATTGGGTGAAGGTTGTGGGAAAAACAGTGATAGAATGATCTTAATCACAGTAGGACCCTGAAAGTTCGAGTCTTTACCTTAACCCTAAGCATCTCACTCAGTCGATGAACATCTCGGCCGGGGTGGAATTTGGCTGACCGAGGTGACTTATCTGATCCGAAACTGAGAGTTAAGTGTTAGAGTTTGCCAAATCCTATTCTTATTACACCTTTCCTGGCTCAATGCAAGCTTAGGATGAGACTTACCCGGTAATTCCTTAGTTTGTTTACCTAAGATCATAAGTGTAGGTAATAAAGGTTTATCCTTTATTGGGGTTTGAGTGTGCTTTCATCCCATCTTTGTGAGTTAGCTTGAGATGTAACGCCCCAATTTTAGGCGTGTTGGCGACATTTCTCTTTCCGGATGTCATCGATATTTTTAATATCTTAAGTATGTTCTACGAGTATTTTAAGTCGTAAATTTAATTTTTCCGAGTATATATTTAACGGTATTGTAATTATTGTTATGATCTCGTTCTTTATTTATGAGATTTATTTCTATGACACAAAGGTTATTTCGCGAGTTTATTCTATACTCGATCCACATACCTATTTTCTGTATATTGTTTTTTTTTTATTTTATTTTCCGGAACAGTTGGAAAGTTTTCCGATTTAAAAATCCTGTTCCGAGTGCGTTTGATCAAGTCTTCTATATTCTTCTTTTCCATTTTTTTTAAGTATTTTATTCTATTTTATCTCTTTTTTTTTTCATGCCCTTTTCTTTTCTTCTTTTCTCCTTCCCGCTCACCTGGCCTTTTGATGAGCACACCGACCCCTCGACTACCGCTTAGTCCTGCACCCGGCCCCTCGACTGCCTTCCGGATCTGACCCGACCCCTTGGTTCCCTCACCTCAATTCCCTCAACCTTGCACTCTCTACTTCCCTTCTGTTGATAGCCACGCCTGGAGCAGAACAAATCTCAACGCTTCGCTTGCCACCTCTCGGTTCCGTTCCTTCTCTGTTCTCTACCTCCGTCAACCACCAGGAAACCACCGGAAGACCCCACCTCGCTGCAGATCCAACGGCAGTACCCTGCCTCCACTTTCGTTGCCACCGGAGACCGGATCGACACCCGCTTCTCCCGTGTTCCTCTTCTCTGCTCTCTCTCTCCTGCCGCCTGGAAGCAGCCCGTGCGGAGCACCCTGGTGCCGCCACTTCCCCCTCCGTCTGCACCGACGCCGGCAGCCTCCTCTTCCTCCGCATGCTGAGCCGCCGGAAGCCCTCCTCCCCCTTTCCTTCTTCTATAGTCGCGTAACAGTAGGTTGAAGAAGGGTTCATTACACAGTTTATAATTTTTGGCCCTAAAATTTGTTATAATTGCAAACTGTACCCACATCATTATAAATATTGCAGTTTTGAACCAACTGTTTTGGAATTTGCAACTTATGCCCTTGCCGATTTGTATAATCACGGCCTTGACCCATTATTCTTGAGATATGCAGTTTTTGCCCTGGTGAATAAATCATAGTTTTGACCCAAAGAGTATTTCGTAAATATGGCCCGAGTTTGGTGAGTTTCATAGTTGCTCGGAAAAGTCGATTTCGGATTTTGACCCATGTTTATAAAATGGTATAAGCACTCCGGGCAATATTTTGCGGGTTTTTAACCTTGTTTTCAAAGCGGGATTTTCTTAGAATATTCCACGTTGTATTCCGTTCAATTTGGCATACAAGCTAAATTTCCTTAACTTTGGTTTAGGTCCGGAAGCGGCCGTTATAGACGAACAAATTTAATCTTGACGTCCGTAGATCATCTTCAACCTCGGATCGTGTGTGAGTACCTTATTCCTCGATCTAGTTATATTTAGTAGTAGTATCATGCTAGGTTGGATCTTTCATAGCTTAGAGTGAATGTCAAGTAGTGACTTTGAACTTTAGGTGAGGATTTGAGGATGATTTGAACGTTCTAAGTATTGAGGTGTGTATGTTATCATGTGGGCTCTGTTGAGGTTATGAGTATGTGTTCGTTGAGATTGTGGAGTTATGATGGAAGTATCCTAGCATGTGGTTATAGCCGAGATCTTGTGAGTTTACGAGGGCTAGAGTGTATCCTAGATTATGATAGTATATGACCTAATAAGATCATATAGGACTAGAAGTCTAAGGACTTTCTAACTTGTGAGTAGTTGTTGATTATCGTGCCTTGTCTTGAACAGGCTTTAGCTATATTCCTTCGGAGAGTGATATCGGTTTCGTTTAGCTTTGAGACGAGGTAAGTCCTCGGACTTACTTAGCCGCTTTTATGCCTTATTTGGATATATATGGTGGTGTGTGTTTACCGCTTTTAAGCATGAAAATGGATTAGGATTTACTTGACCTTATTTATTGGCCCATCGTTACTACTATTATTATTATCGGGCGGTGACATCACCGCTCAGTTTCCCGAGGGAGACTGGGGGGGATCTTTGCGACCAGGCCATACACGGTATACGGGCGGGCTTCTTCATCACTCCCTCAGGGTATATGGGTTGGGCGCCGCCACACTCCTGTTGGTTACACGGGGACAGAGGCAAGAGTTATAAGACTCTTGTGTCACACTTGAAACAAATCAATTAGATATGGAATAACCTAAAAAGATAATAAGTAACGGATGTGTATGTTTATGATCATGTTGTGTGTTTGTGTTCCTATGTGTGTTTGTGCCATATTATTCTTATAATGCCTAGAATGTGAGCTAACGGTTTTATACCGATTGTTGTAGTTGATGTGTAGGATAGGATGTGGCCGAGTGATCCGGAGGAGTGGGCAACCGGGGTTCCGTAAATCTTATGTTGAGTTGGGTTTTGGAGTCCTTGTGTTGTTGTTATTATATATTATGTTGATGTTGTTGTAAGGACGGCTGAAGTCTTTCATTTCTTTTATTGTCGGGTTTCATAACATTGCATAAAAATGTATTTCGGTTTTGGCCTTTATTTGTGCCTTGTTGCAAGATCCGGTGAAATTGTTGTCAGGCTAAGGGTCGGGACCCATTGTGAGGCCCCAACCCATAGCATCCCGAGTCCTGTGGATTCGGGGTGTTACAAAAGTGGTATCATAGCCCTAGGTTGACAACAATGGCACTCGCAATCTTCTAAAGGCCGAATAAAAATAAACAGAACCCTCAAGGGTTCTGGGTTTTAAAGAAATGACTTTCGTTTTCAAATCATGTGCATGAGTCAGTTGGGGTAGAATGTACGGAACCACCACTTCCTTCGCGGATCTCGGCGACGTAGTTATTGATTATTATATTATGTATATATATGTGTATATATGTAGATATGTATATCTAGACTTAGGATGTTTTGGACTATACTTGTATGTTGAATTGTAAATTATTCATGGACTGATTATGTTTATAGTAGTAGCTTGACGTTTATATCTTTATATTTTTATATATTTATATATAAACATATAGTATGTTAATATCATATTAGTGATAGAGGACCTTATAGCTAAGATGATAGAAAGCTATCATCGGCCCATGGGCAATGCCTTTTGGCTTAAGATAGTATACATACGAAGATAAGTATGCTCAAGTTATCAAGTTAAACATCAAGTTTTCGCAAGCACCCCGGTGATTTCCCGGACTCCTATAAAGGACGTCAAAGAAGAAGATTAGAGATGGCGTAACGAAGGACAAACAAGTGGAAGAGAACCTCGAGTCAACTTAAGCGAAACCAAGATGGAGACTATACCAATATAAAAGCGACATGAAGACATGAGAGTGGTATCAAGAAAACAATGAAGGAGCATCAATGAGGCAACTAGAGACAATGAACTTAAAGTTTTTCCAAGTACGGTGCCGATGAATTGAAGGTGTGAATCAAGTAGAGAGGACTACATTTTCGCTCGAGGATAAAGGTGGCGTTCTAAGTAAGACGAGTTTTCCATAGGCGCTCCTAAGCATGAGAGTCAAGACGAAAAGACCTTGGAAAACTTTACGAGAACCATAAGTTAAGCTTACGGAGGTACCAGAGGGTGAAGTGACGATCTTTGCGAGATCCTTAGCGGAGATTTATTCAGAAATGTGAGAGTTACGAGGAGGATCACAGGAGAAAATTGACATAGTGGAATTACCGTGGGATTCAATCAATTTCTGTCATTGTGATGAGACTGAGCAACGGTAAGAAGGAGGAAGTGTGTGTGGATGATGATCTTCAGAAGATGAAAGAAGAAACAAGAAGGTGGATCGAAGAACTTAAGTTATCAACCAAGAAGGATGCGAGTGGAGGCTAATAAATGTCAGAATATTGGAGGAGTGCATTTGCTAAACATTATGAAGAGCGGTTAAGCCTATAAAGGTGGGACATATGAGACGAGAGAGTTGGGTAGGTATGGTTATCATACAGAAGCGAAAGGAAGAGAGGAGCGTAGAAAGAACTAACGGAGTTGAAGCAGAGTGAAATGAGCTAGTAAAGACAAAGTACCCCGAGAGGGTATCCTTTCAGGAGTACGGTAGCATGGAAGTATGGTAGGAGGGTAAGTCATTAACTTCGGAGAAGGTCAGATACAACTTAATTGGTGACAATTGAGAACACACAAGTGCGGTTTGTCTATTGAGGTGTATAGATGGGAAGAGAAAACAAGACTACGAGAACATATAGGATCGGGAACAAGAGCTTGGAGTATTCGCGGTGGATCAGTTTCAATAGTAAGGAGGTAAATCAATGGATGCGCATTGGTCTTAAATCAAATAAGGTTGAACGAGTTCAAGCAAGTAGTTATAACAAGACCTCCAAGGAGGAGATTGTAATGATCTTACGCGACCTTCTTGGGTCATGGGATTGGTATATGGAGGAACGCCACAGGTTACAACTTTTAAGGTTTGATCATGGTATGGGGAGCTAGTGGATCAACCGTAAGATGAGGCTTCCATTGTAGTTGTACACAGAATACCGAGAAATACATAAGGTGACCAACAATAGTAAGGGAAGACTGAAGTTTTGAAGTTTGAAGTCGATGTGAGATGTACAAAAAGTACATGAAAGATGGAGGATAGAACCTCTACAAGCAATTGAACGTTACATAAGAGAAGAGAGTAAGTTCTACACCTACTCGAAGGAATGATGCAAGCCTTGGTAGAATACGAAGAAGGTAATACTAATATATTATAAGGCGTGATTAAGTCTTGTAGTTAGGACCTTCATGACTTCACATAAGTGTGAAACCTTAAAAGATTATTAGAGCAAGTATCCCTAGTTCTGGAGATGAAGGATCTTTGAAAGAGGACGGTGAACATTGCAACTAAATAAGTATTAAACCACGTGTTCGATGGACGTCACCTCAACAGATCGGGGTGGACCACTTGACCAATGTTAAGACAAGATTGTGCTGATATCTTACGATATGTGAGGGGAGAAGAAAAGTTAGAATCCGAGATAGAACGGATTCCAATGCATCGGAAGGTGGATTTACCATTAAGAAGATTTGAAATTCATGTTGGAAGTGTATCTTGAACTGTTGAATTGAAGTTCATATTGGAGTACGTCATGAACTCTTGATTTGAAGTTCACGTTGGGATATATCTTGAATTCTTGATTTGAAGTTATTATAAAGGACACCAGTCTGCGAAGAGAGAGACGGTTATCTCTGTTGTACATTGATTACTATAAGTTGGCACGATGATAATGAAGGACAAGTATCCCTTACCACGAATGGGGGACCTACTCGATCAGTGGCAAGGGTCGGTAGTTTCTTCTAAGATTAACTAAGATTTGATTGTCACTGTTTGAGAATTCGAGACTCATATATTTCAATTACGGCATTCCGAACCAACCAGGGTCACAACGAGTGGTAGTTATTCCATATGGGATTACTGATGTCCGGAGGGGATATTTTGGGTCTACTCTTGAAAAAGAGAGAAGATGTTGGACAAGTTGTCTCGGGATGACAAACCCCCTAAAGATGTGAAAGAAGTTACAAGTTTTCTTGGGTGTGCTGAACTTTACCAAATCTGTGAAGGGAGAAGTTGTATTACACCAATTATGGTAACCTACTACGGATGACGATGAACTATTGAATGGTACGAAGAATTGACAATAGAGTTGTTGAGAGTTAAGAGGGGATTCATTGGTGCAACTATTTTGATTTACCTAGAGGTATTATGAGTTTGAAGTGTACAAGTGATTCTTCAAGACTAGGTCTTGATCTTGTATTGCAGAGCGATGTAAAAGGAATAGCATACGTGTCTCGTTAGTAGAAGCAGTGTGAAGTGAATCACTTCCTTCATCACTTGGAACTTGTAGCAAGCATTGAAGAAACGTAACATCAGAGTTCGGTTTGACAAGAACCAAAGTCAACAGTGTAAATTGGAAGTTCGATCTTCTTTGTTAGAGACAAGCAAAGAAGAAACCCGAGAAGGAAGTTGAGTTCCGGTACATCGGACCTTTTTGAGATCTTAGCGCGAGTTGAAGAAGTGTATTAAATGTTGGCGTTGCCGCCAAGAGTAGAGAGTGTTCACCCGGTATTTCATGTGCTTCCAGTCATGATGATTTGGTAGTAAACAAGAACCGATGAGGCTAACTGGAAGAAGGAGGGTAGTATCTTTAGTTGGGTTTTACGCGGATCTAGTAGCATTGATAGAATCGACGGGCTCGACCTAGTTCTTCCCCAGGTTGAGTTATCTGCTTGTGTGATGTATGTGTAGTTTGTGCCCCATGCGGAAATGTGCTATATGACCTGATATATCTTGCGGTGGTAGTTTGAGTAGGTTTTGTATATCGATTACAAGGTTTCAACTTTCTTAGAGTGAGAGTTCATACCTCGGCCTTAGGGACCGAGAAGTTCGACGTATAGCAAGTTTCGGGACGAAACTTGTTTTTAGGGGGATCTAATGTAACGCCCCAATTTTAGGCGCGTTGGCGATATTACTCTTTCTGGATGTCATCGATATTTTTAATATCTTAAGTATGTTCTACGAGTATTTTAAGTCGTAAATTTAATTTTTCCGAGTATATATTTAACGGTATTGTAATTATTGTTATGATCTCGTTCTTTATTTATGAGATTTATTTCTATGACACAAAGGTTATTTCGCGAGTTTATTCTATACTCGATCCACATACATATTTTCTGTATATTGTTTTTTTTTTTATTTTATTTTCCGGAACAGTTGGAAAGTTTTCCGATTTAAAAATCCTGTTCCGAGTGCGTTTGATCAAGTCTTCTATATTCTTCTTTTCCATTTTTTTTAAATATTATTTTAAGTATTTTATTCTATTTTATCTCTTTTTTTTCATGCCCTTTTCTTTTCTTCTTTTCTCCTTCCCGCTCACCTGGCCTTTTGATGAGCACACCGACCCCTCGACTACCGCTCAGTCCTGCACCCGGCCCCTCGACTGCCTCCCGGATCTGACCCGACCCCTTGGTTCCCTCACCTCTATTCCCTCAACCTTGCACTCTCTACTTCCCTTCTGTTGATAGCCACGCCTGGAGTAGAACAAATCTCAACGCCTCGCTTGCCACCTCTCGGTTCCGTTCCTTCTCTGTTCTCTACCTCCGTCAACCACCAGGAAACCACCGGAAGGCCCCACCTCGCTGCAGATCCAACGGCAGTACCCTGCCTCCACTTTCGTCGCCACCGGAGACCGGATCGACACCCGCTTCTCCCGTGTTCCTCTTCTCTGCTCTCTCTCCTGCCGCCTGGAAGCAGCCCGTGCGGAGTGCCCCGGTGCCGCCACTTCACCCTCCGTCTGCACCGACGCCGGCAGCCTCCTCTTCCTCCGCATGCTGAGCCGCCGGAAGCCCTCCTCCCCCTTTCCTTCTTCTACAGTCGCGTAACAGTAGGTTGAAGAAGGGTTCATTACACAGTTTATAATTTTTGGCCCTAAAATTTGTTATAATTGCAAACTGTACCCACATCATTATAAATATTGCAGTTTTGAACCAACTGTTTTGGAATTTGCAACTTATGCCCTTGCCGATTTGTATAATCACGGCCTTGACCCATTATTCTTGAGATATGCAGTTTTTGCCCTGGTGAATAAATCATAGTTTTGACCCAAAGAAGATTTCGGAAATATGGCCCGAGTTTGGTGAGTTTCATAGTTGCTCGGAAAAGTCGATTTCGGATTTTGACCCATGTTTATAAAATGGTATAAGTCACTCCGGGAAATATTTTGCGGGTTTTTAACCTTGTTTTCAAAGCGGGATTTTCTTAGAATATTCCACGTTGTATTCCGTTCAATTTGGCATACAAGCTAAATTTGCTTAACTTTGGTTTAGGTCCGGAAGCGGCCGTTATAGACGAACAAATTTAATCTTGACGTCCGTAGATCATCTTCAACCTCGGATCGTGTGTGAGTACCTTATTCCTCGATCTAGTTATGTTTAGTAGTAGTATCATGCTAGGTTGGATCTTTCATAACTTAGAGTGAATGTCAAGTAGTGACTTTGAACTTTAGGTGAGGATTTGAGGATGATTTGAACGTTCTAAGTATTGAGGTGTGTATGTGATCATGTGGGCTCTGTTGAGGTTATGAGTATGTGTTCGTTGAGATTGTGGAGTTATGATGGAAGTATCCTAGCATGTGGTTATAGCCGAGATCTTGTGAGTTTACGAGGGCTAGAGTGTATCCTAGATTATGATAGTATATGACCTAATAAGATCATATAGGACTAGAAGTCTAAGTACTTTCTAACTTGTGAGTAGTTGTTGATTATTGTGCCTTATCTTGAACAGACTTTAGCTATATTCCTTCGGAGAGTGATATCGGTTTCGTTTAGCTTTGAGACGAGGTAAGTCCTCGGACTTACTTAGCCGCTTTTATGCCTTATTTGGATATATATGGTGGTGTGTGTTTACCGCTTTTAAGCATGAAAATGGATTAGGATTTACTTGACCTTATTTATTGGCCCATCGTTACTACTATTATTATTATCGGGCGGTGACATCACCGCTCAGTTTCCCGAGGGAGACTGTGGGGATCTCTGCGACTAGGCCATACACGGTATACGGGCGGGCTTCTTCATCACTCCCTCAAGGTATACGGGTTGGGCGCCGCCACACTCCTGTTGGTTACACGGGGACAGAGGCAAGAGTTATAAGACTCTTGTGTCACACTTGAAACAAATGAATTAGATATGGAATAACCTAAAAAGATAATAAGTAACGGATGTGTATGTTTATGATCATGTTGTGTTTGTGTTCCTATGTGTGTTTGTGCCATATTATTCTTATAATGCCTAGAATGTGAGCTAACGGTTTTATACCGATTGTTGTAGTTGATGTGCAGGATAGGATGTGGCCGAGTGATCCGGAGGAGTGGGCAGCCGGGGTTCCGTACATCTTAGGTTGAGTTGGGTTTTGGAGTCCTTGTGTTGTTGTTATTATGTATTATGTTGATGTTGTTGTAAGGACGGCTGAAGTCTTTCATTTCTTTTATTGTCGGGTTTCATAACATTGCATAAAAATGTATTTCGGTTTTGGCCTTTATTTGTGCCTTGTTGCAAGATCCGGTGAAATTGTTGTCAGGCTAAGGGTCGGGACCCATTGTGAGGCCCCAACCCGTAGCATCCCGAGTCCCGCGGATTCGGGGTGTTACATGAGATATACCCGGTAAAGGTTGATTCTATTCCCTTAGATGGTGTGTTAGTTTGAGATTATAGTTCTTTATCTTAATTCCTTGAGACTTACGTGGTAATAGGAGTTACGGTTTGGGATTAGTGATTGGTGAGACTTACCCGGTAATCTAATCCACTTTAGTAACACCATCCCTATGCAAAAACCTCAGCTTTGTCCGCTTATCTTTAGATCTTTAGTTGGAACCACAACTAGATGCTTTAATCCCTAGAATTGCATATTTCCTTTATTGACTTTTATCATCTTTGATTGTTTTAATTGCTTTGTGGTTAGTGATTGCTAAATCTTACCGTAATTGGACTTTGTTTCACTAAGTCCCTGTGATCGACCCCTGGAATTCCTTGCTTTTTACTACGATTGACCCGTACACTGCGGGTTCGCATCCTTGTTTTAGGCTTACATCTAGGGTTATAAATTTAAAGCTTGCACACACCGTTTGGAGCAAACAAGTTTTTGGCGCCGTTGAGGGGGAAGAACTGAGGCAACCAAGACAATCGCAATCTTGAGGCCGAGTTGAAAGACGCGCTAGAACAGCTACGCCTCAGCATGGAAGAACTGAGGCAAGAGAAAGAGGAAACTCGCACCAGGACTGAAGCGATCGAAGCTGATATGGCAGCCTTACGAGACCAATATCAACTTCGACCGAGGGAAGATCCAGTTCCCGATGCTGGACCGATGTAGGTCCCAGTCGCTGACCCTCGACCGAGGCAGGTTCCAGTACCTGACGCCCCGGCCGAGGTACTTCCACCTCGGATGCCAGTCCGAGGCGCTCTTTTTGCAGGAATCCCGCAAACCCTAGGTCAAAGGATGGACCCCAATCAACAACTGAGGCGTCCAGGAGTTAACCTAGGAGATCCAGCGGACCATGACTACGAACTTCGACCGCAAGTTCTGTCCATGATTCGCCAATGTCAGTTCGGATGGCTAGAGAAGGAATCCCCACATCAACATCTTCAAAACTATGAGATCTTGATGGAGACCTTGAGACCCTCGAGGATTGAAAATAACAACTACAAGCTAAGACCTTTTTACTTTTCTTTAAAAGATAGAGCTCTTACTTGGTATCAATCTCTTCCTCCAGGAAAATTCAGCACTTGGGAGGAGATGACTACGGAATTCTTGACTAAATTTTTTCCCCCCTCTAAGACCGCTGAAATGAGAGGGATGATTAATGCATTCATTATGAAGGACAAGGAGAGCTTGTCCAAGTCATGGGAGAGGTTCAAGGACATTCTTTTGGATTGCCCACATCATGGGATTCCAAAGATAGAGTTGTTGGAGATATATACTTCAAAGGACTGGACGGAAGCACCCAGTTCAACCTCCAACTACTCTCCGCCGTTACGTTTATGGACATGGCGATTGACGAAGCTTAGGACTTCATCGAGAAGCAAGCTTTGCATATGGAGAAGTACACCCATCAGGGAGCTGAAGGTGGAGTTAAAAGAGTTAACTTCCAAGATACTCCGCCAAACAACAATCAGCTCACGTCTTTGAAGAACGACGTGAAGCAATTGAAGGAACTCTTGGTTGCTCAAACCAAGAAGGAAGATCAAGGACAAAGGAACAACAACAATGGATACCGTAACAACAACTGATCCCGGAACAACAACTACAACAACAACAATAGAGGATCGAACAGCAACAATTGGAGGGCGAACAACCAAAATTCTGGTAACAATCATTCCAACTCCAACTCTAACGATTCCTCTAATCCTTTCCTCTCTACCCCTTCTTCTTCTTCTACTCCATTAAAGAGCCAGGGGCAAGGATCAAGTTCGTCTCAGCCGGAAAAGAAAGACGTAGTGCTGGAGGCTATCTTGATCAAGCTTAGTGCTATGGAGACTTCTATGACTTCATTTTCGAAGGCCCAAAAGGCCTTTGAACAACAACTTGCAAGTAGGGCGAATGAAGCGCCAAGAGATCCAGGGAAGCTTCCAGCAAGGACGGAAAGCAACCATAAAGGCCAGATCATGGCCATAACTATGAGGAGTGGACTGAAAATTGCAGATCCAGTGCCTCGGCCGGTGCCAATACCGACGAAGACCACCTCGGTACAGGTGCAGTCGAAGAACACTTCGGCGGAGATGCCAACCGAGGTGAAGTCACAAAAAGCGGAGGGGAAAACTGAAGTTTATGTTCCACCTCCTGCATACAAACCACCACTTCCATTCCCCCAATCAAGGGCCAGAGCACATCTAGACAAGCACTTTGGTAAGTTCCTTGACTTGATGAATAAACTGCACATTAACATGTTTTCCTTGATGCTATTCCAGGAATTCCCGCCTATGGGAAGTTCTTGAAGGAGATCTTATCAAGGAAGAGGAAGCTGGAAGACGTTGGTGAAGTAAGGATGATATCTAAATCCTCGGAGCTTATTCAAATCATGAAGGAGAAGATGCCACCTAAGTTGAGAGATCCCGGCTCATTTTGCATTCCCATTCAAGTTGGGGATGTCACTTGTGAGGCCTTATGTGATCTAGGAGTCAGCGTGAGCATCATCCCGCTGGAGCTATGTGTGAAGATCGGACTTGGAGAGCCCAAGCCGGTCAAGATTCGATTATACATGGCGGATCGCTCCATCACCCATCCCGTGGGAATTTTGGAAGACGTTCCGGTCAAGTTAGGTAACTTCTATTTACCAATAGACTTTGTTGTACTTGACATTCCCGCAGATTATCCAGTCCCTATTATTCTCGGGAGGCCATTTCTAGCAACTTCGGGTTGCAACGTGGATTGTAAGAACGCCAAGTTGAAATTCAACATTGGTGGCGATGAAGTGGAGTTCGCATTACTTGCAGCCATGAAGGGAGAGCAACTAAGCGATGATATCTTCAACATCTACGATGAAGAAGAATCAAGAGAATTGGTGAGCTCTATCCTTATTAACGATCCACTCGAAAGAGTTATTAGTTTCAGTTTAAATGAGGAAGGTATAGATGCCTCTTGTGATGCAGATATACGGAGTTTAAAAGAACTGGAAGAAGATCAAGGAGCTAAAACTGAGAAGCTAATCCAGGAGACGAAGATCTCCAGTTTTGGTTCCAGTTGCAGTACCTCGACCGAGGCACTTTCTGGACTGAGCGAGGCGACTGAAGAACATCTCGGTCAACGCCTCTGCGCCTCGACGGAGGTCGATGGCGAGACGATTTCAACTAAGACTTCCAAAAGTTCAGTTTCTGGATCTACTCTACTGGAAGGAGGAAGCCAGGATTCCCCTCCAAAAGTACACCCAGTTGTGGAGCTTAAGCAACTCCCAAATCACTTGAGGTATGTCTTTCTTGGACCGGATTCCACTTATCCCGTTATTGTTAGTGCTTCCCTCTCCGAATCTGAATTGTCCAAACTAATGCATGTCCTGAGAAAGCATCAATAGGCTTTGGGTTATACTATAGATGATCTTATTGGCATTAAGCCCTCTTTCTGCATGCATAGAATTCTAATGAAGGATGATCATAAGACTTCACGAGAACCTCAAAGACGGTTAAATACGATCATGAAAGAGGTTGTGAAGAAGGAAATTCTTAAGTTGTTGGATGCAGGTATCATATATCCTATCTCGGACAGCAAATGGGTTAGCCCGGTGCATGTAGTTCCGAAGAAAGGAGGGATGACCGCTGTGACGAATAAGAACAACGAGTTGATCCCAACCAGGACCGTTACGGGATGGAGGGTTTGCATTGATTACAGGAAGCTGAACACGGCCACTCGGAAGGACCATTTTCCACTTCCCTTCATTGATCAAATGCTCGAACGGTTGGCCCAGCATTCACACTTCTGCTACTTAGACGACTATAGTGGATTCTTCCAGATTCCTATCCATCCAGATGATCAGGAGAAGACCACTTTCACTTGTCCATGGGGGACATTTGCTTATAGGAGGATGCCATTTGGATTATGTAATGCACCCGCTACCTTCCAGCGATGCATGATGGCTATCTTTTCCGAGTACATAGAGGAGATCATGGAGGTATTTATGGATGATTTTTCAGTATATGGTTCATCTTTTGATGATTGCCTATCTAACCTTTCTCTAGTGCTGAAAAGATGTGAAGACACTAATCTTGTTTTGAATTGGGAGAAGTGTCATTTTATGGTTAATGAAGGCATTGTGCTAGGACACCTCGTTTCTAATCGAGGCATTGAGGTCGATCGCGCTAAGATCGAGACTATTGAGAAACTCCCTACCCCTTTTTCTGTAAAAGGTGTGAGGAGTTTTCTCGGGCATGCAGGTTTCTACAGGAGATTCATCAAGGACTTCTCTAAGATTTCTAAACCTCTAACTAACCTCTTGAATAAAGATGTTGTTTTTGAGTTTTCGTAGGAGTGTCTTGATGCTTTTTACAGGATTAAGGAAGCGTTGATCTCCGCTCCCACTATCCAACCTCCGGATTGGACCTTGCTCTTTGAGATCATGTGTGATGCTAGTGATGTAGCCGTAGGAGCGGTGCTTGGACAGAAGAAGGATGGCCGGACCACCGCCATTTATTACGCTAGCAAGACACTAGATGTAGCACAACGCAACTACGCTACCACCGAGAAGGAGTTATTGGCGGTTGTATATGCTTTCGAGAAGTTTCGTTCCTATTTAGTAGGGGCGAAAGTCATTGTCTACACCGACCATGCAGCCATCCGTTACTTGTTGGCTAAGAAAGATGCCAAGCCATGCCTTATTCGATGGATTCTCTTGCTTCAAGAGTTTGACTTAGAGATCCGCGATAAGAAATGATCCGAAAATTCTGTTGCGGATCACCTCAGTCGGCTACCTGCATCTTCACGCGAAAAGGACGACCCACCCATAGACGATTAATTCCCCGATGAGAACTTACACTTGTTGGAGCGTTTGATAGACTTACTTACTTCACCCCACGATGGAGGTGAAGTATGGGGTGAGCGCACCTCCCATCACGTTTGAGAGACGCATTATGGTCCAGCTAGCGACCTTAAACCAAGCGCTTCTTGGGAGGCAACCCAAGGTATTGCTTTCTATTCCCTTTTTCTAGTCTAGCTTAGATAGTTTTTCTTTTTGCTTTGCTTTGTTTTGTTTTTGGCGTTCTAGATAGATAACAGGTGACATCTAAGGAAGGAGTACAAACCAGGAGCATAACTAGAAGGACAAAAGTTCGAGAATTTGAGAAGACGGAGTTTGACTGAGGCACATCTCGGTTGCTGTCAGAGCACCTCGACCGAGATGATTCTTGAGCAACCGAGGCGACTAGGGTTTCTGAAGAGCCACCTCGGTCCGCACCACCTCGGTCCAGTCGAGACCACCTCAACTAAGGTGACAGCAGTTCCAGAAAGGGTATAAAAAGGGAAAAAATTCTCTTTCTTCTTTTTACCTACACCCTCGACCGCGGCGCTCCCTTTCACCTCGCCCTTCGAATCTTGCTCATTTTCGAAGATTTTCGCTTCCAAACTGCGATTAAAGCGTAGAGGATCCCACTGCAAGCGTCGATCTGCGAAGAAATCGAACCGAAACGGCCTAACGAGGTAAAATAGAACAAAACCCTAACCTCGCTGATTTTTCTTCGATTTGGGCGTGGATTGCCTTACATTTGCTGAGAAATAGATTAAGTACCCCATAGGAACCAGTTGTAGTGATTTTAGGGGAAAAGAACTGGAATTTTGAGGAAATTAGTCGCGCGGTTTTTATCCTCGGTCCAGTCGTGCTGTGCCTCGGGCCTCGGCCGAGGTGTTCTTCACTGTTGTCAGGCCGACCGAGGTGATCTAACAAAGAGAGTTTAGAAAATGAGTTCTGACAGACGGCTTGTCCTTAGGGATAGATCCTCCCCTTCTCCTTCTTCCTCTTCTCCCAGACCTTATCGACCGGTGATCCACGAGCGACACCGGGTCGATTATGACCGTATAGCAGCCCGTCCAGTGATAGCACCTCGCTTCCTAGACGTGTCAGCCTTTGATTGTCTCCATGTGGATGGAGACCTTAGACGGATGATATCGACGGTAGGGCTAGATCAGTTTACTGAGATCCGTGCACCTGCCTATCTGGAGCCTACCCTAGAGTTTGTTAGCTCCTTCACCTACCTCCCCACACAGCGTTCTGTGAAGTACCGGTTGATGAACCGGAACTTCATAGTTCCATTAGAGTATTGGAGAGATATTTTTGGTTTCCCAGCCCCGACCGCTGTCGATTTCCCTTCCCGGACTGTAGCTAGGGAGTTTTGGGGTCAGATTGCTCACGTGGTTGAGCACGCAGACAGGTGGCGCCCTAGAGACTCCAAGGAGCGCATCATATTTCACCTAGCCTTTAGGTTAGCTCACCGTATTTTCAGCGAGACGCTTCTGGCGCGTACTGAGACGCCCCAAAAGGTCCGTGATAACGTGATTTATGACGTTAGTTTAGGCACTTAATTAGATAGTTTTTCCCGTTATTCATGCACGGTTTGACATTGGTTCATGACGTTTTCGCTCAATTCATGCATATTTCTAGAAAAGACGTCTATACGACCTTTTATCAGTTTTGTAGGTAATTCGGGGATCTGTTGGACATTAATCGATACATTTGAGGGTCAAGCCTCATGGTGGTACACATCCAAAGCTTTGAAGGAGCATAATTGGAGCAACAAAGGACACAAAGACAACTATTGGTGCAAGCAATGGAGCAACTCATGGCTAGACGATCATAGCATGCTTCTGTTGAAGAAAATCGGACCAACTACCAGGAAAATCGGCCGATTTATTTGACTAGGTCGATTTTCCTGCCTTTGACAGCTTAAGCCACGTGTCCCACGATCTCTTGATCCGGCCTTGCTCTTGGTGGAGAATATAAGTGGTCCTGCAAGCTGTTGTTGAGATCTCTCCTCTCCCACCTTCTCTCATGGACAGCTCATTCCATTGGGGATAGACTTGGAGGAGAGGAAAACTCTCTCAAATTGAAGGAAGAAGAATAACACCAAACATAGAGTGATAGTGAGGTTTTGAGTGATTTTGAGTGATTTTTGGAGTCTTTGATTGAAGAACTATAGCAAGGATTGTTAGGAACGTTTTGGAACTTCATTTGAAGGGTTGTAAGTCTTACTAAAACTTAGATTCAGCTGAGATTTATTGTTTTTACTTGCTTATCTTTCATCATCCATCTATGAGAACCATGTATGCTTGTATGATGATTTTGGATCTTGATATGCATATTATTGGCTAGTTTATTGTGATTCTAGAGTGATGGATTGATGGTTATGGCTAGGGTGATGATAGGATGGACTTATATGTTAGTTTAGGATGATTTGTATGCACGAAACCATAACAGAAGGAAAAATCGGGCTGTTCTTCAGTCAAATCGGCCGATCTCTACATGATGCACCCGATTTTCCTCTCTGTTGCTCTTTAATTGATGAATCTGTATGTCAGGGTGTTAGGTTTTTGAAATCCTAGTGTTTATTAAGCTTAATTTAGCTTAGGATCACCTAATGCTATGAACCTAAGTGAGGGAAGAGATCTACCCGATGATTTCCGATCTTAGATACCTAAGATGATGAATTCTAGGTAGTAGTGAGCCTCACAAGCCGCTATTGGATTGAGTGTGCTAGGATTATTGCTTGAGACTTCCCTATTCCGAGACTTACCCGGTAAGGAGAGGGTTGCCCCCTTAAGTAGAGTCCGATTTGTGTAGAATTCCCTACTTTAACCCCTTGAGACCTACTCGGTAATAGGAGTTTGATGCGGGATTAGTGAAGTGAGAGACCTACCTGGTAATTGCTTCCATTAGTGAAACGCCCTTTCCCAACACCGCAGCCTTGTCCTAGAATCTTTAGAACCTTGAGTCCAATGCCATAACCGGAAATCTTGACCTCTAGAATCCATTTCTCTCTCTTTGATCACACATTTGAGTTTGTGTTACTTGTTTGTTTTGCTAGCTTGAGTTGTTAGTTTGATCTATTACTTTGCATAAATTGTGATCTTGATTGATCATCTAAAAACCAAATCAAAAACATCGAGATTTTCGTTTCTTTATTTCTTTCTCTTTTCTTAGACTAGTTCTACACTATCATATATATGCTCACTTGTTGATTCGATTTCACCTTAGTCTTCGAGTTCGACCTCGGAATACTATCCCTACTACAAACGTCCCGTACAGTGCGGGTTTGCTAGGAGTTAGGATAAATATAACGAGTATAAATTTAAGGCTTATTGCGTGCATCTATTCCTGAGCGTAACAAGTTTTTGGCGCCGTTGCCGGGGACTAGGTCTAGATTGAGTCTATTTGTGATTGTTTATAGTGTAGATCTTTCTTGTTGCTTTTGATCTCTCTTTGGTTTGTGTCTTTGCTTTTCAGGACATCTCTTACTCTTTAGGTGTATGCGAAGATCTCGTGGCAAGGATTTAGCTCCATTCGATCCCGAACCAGAGAAAACCCTTAGATCTAGATCCAAGAGCATTAAAAAGGGAAAAGAGATGGCCGGAAGAGATCTCCAAGCTGAATTGGATGAGGCTTTAGAGCAAATAAGGCTAAGAGATGAGCTCTTGGAGGAAGAAAGGAGACTTTCCAATGAGAGGCAAGAAGCAACTAGGAGGGAGATTGATGAGATTAGGCAAACCCTTGTACAAGGAGAGCTTAATCGTCAACAACCTCCACCTCCTCCACCACCACAACCGCAGCCGGCGGCGAATGTTAGGGTTGTGCCCATTGCTATTGAAGAGCCACAAACTTTGGGGAGATGTATGGATCCGGCACAAAGAGCACACCGTCCGGGTGTGAACTTAGGAGATCCCGCAACCCACAACTACGAGCTCCGCCCTCAAGTTCTACAAATGATCCGGCATAATCAATTTGGAGGGATAGAAGGAGAGTCTCCTCATCAACAATTGATGAACTATGAGATTTTGATGGAGACTCTTAGACCGCCTAGATTGGAGAGCAACAACCATAAGCTTAGGGCTTTCTCCTTCTCTCTTAAGGATAAGGCCTTAGCTTGGTACCAATCTATTCCACAAGGGCGAGTTGGTACTTGGGAGGAGATGACAACCGAGTTTTTGACTAAGTTCTTCCCACCTTCCAAGACTACCGAATTAAGAGGGAAGATCAATGCCTTCGTGATGAAGGATAGAGAGAGTTTGTTCAAGTCTTGGGAGAGGTTCAAAGATCTTCTCCTAGATTGTCCACACCATGGTATACCAAAAATTGAGTTATTAGAGATCTACTTCAAAGGACTTGATGAAGATAGCCAATTCAAGCTTCAATCTCTTTCCGGTGGGACTTTTATGGAAAAACGTGTGGATGAGGCTTGGGAGTTTGTGGAGAAACAAGCTCTAGTGATTGAGAAATACTCCCATAGGAAGAGTGAAGGGAGAAAGGCGGGAGCATATGAGGTGAGTGAAGTCACCATGAGCAATTTCAAGCTTGACGCCATCAATAACGAGCTAAAGTCTTTGAGGGAGTTGTGTGCTACAACTTTGAAGAACCAAGAAACTCCTCAAGTGCTTCCACAAGCTAACTTATCTTCCAAGGAGGAAGATGTGAACTACATGGGAAGGGGCAACTACAACAACTATCAAGGCCCAAGGAACTTCAACAACAACCGGCAATTCAACAATTACCGGCCCAACCATAACCATCCCGGGTTTTCCTATTCTAACCCGGATGGAGCCTTGAACCCTCCCGCTTCCACAAGCACAACTCCACCACCAAAAGCTTCACAAGAACCTCCACCCGGATTTACTCAACCTCCAAAGGATAGAACCAAAATGATGTTTGAGCAATTGCTTGGAAGGTTGAGTGGTCTTGAGAGCACGGTGACTTCAATTTCTAAAGCTCAAAAGGTTTTGGAAGCACAAGTGTTCCAAAAGGCGGGTAAAGCTCATAGAGATCCGGGAAACCTTCCTAGAAGAACCGAAGATAACCCAAGAGGCCAAGTGTTGGCTATTACAACAAGGAGTGGGCTAAATATGAAAGATCCCTTACCTAAGGGAAATGACAAAGGGAAGCAAGTGGTGAATGAAGAAGAGCCATTGCAAGAAGATGGAGGCAAGAGCAAGGATGTTGAGCCAACATATGTGGCACTGCCTCCATACAAGCCACCACTACCATTCCCACAATCACGAGCAAGAGCTCGCTTGGACAATCACTTTGGTAAATTCCTTGAACTTATGTCTAAATTGCATATTAACATTCCGTTCATGGATGCTATCTTAGGTATGCCGGCATATGGCAAGTTCTTAAAGGAGATACTCTCCAACAAAAGGAAGTTGGAGGAGTATGGGGAGATAAGGATGACAAAGAGATCCTCGGAGTTAATTCAAACGATGAAGGAGGAGATGCCTCCTAAGCTAAGAGATCCGGGATCCTTTTGTGTGCCAATCGGAGTAGGAGAAGTAAAGTATGATGCCCTATGTGATCTTGGGGCAAGTGTAAGCATTATCCCGCTTGCACTTTGCAACAAGGTTGGGCTAGGAGAGCCAAAGCCGGTCAAGATGACCCTTTACATGGCGGACCGCTCAGTCACTCATCCGGTTGGAATCTTGGAAGACATTCCGGTGCAACTAGGGAAGTTCTATGTGCCCATAGACTTCGTTGTTTTGGACATCCCGGCGGACTATCCAGTTCCTATCATCTTGGGGAGACCATTCTTAGATACTTCCGGATGTCTAGTAGATTGCAATAATGGGACTCTCTCCTTCAACATTGGAGAAGAGAACATCAAGTTCAAGCTGTCCACAATGATGAAAGGGCCAACCCTTGATGAAGATGTCTTCAACATTATTGAGAAAGAGGAGTCTAGAGAGGTTGTGAGCTCAATCTTGCTCAAGGATCCACTTGAGAAGGTTCTTAGCTCAAGCTTGATGGAGGAAGGAGTTGAGGAGAGTAGCAATGAAATAATAAGGCCTTGAATGCATTGGACGAGCTACCAAGTGTTGGATATGAAGTCCTAAAGGAAGAGAAAATCACCCAGAAAAATCGGACTGGAGGGGCCAGATCGGCTGAATTTTATACTTATCCTGAAGCTTCAGCAAATTCTGCAAAAACAGAAACTCAGATCGACCTACCCTCAGGAAAATCGGCCGATTTTTCTAACTGGGCTGATTTTCTTGAGTCTTTTCAGCATCAACCAATTGATTGTGAGCAATCATCAAGGGACTTAGGGGAGGCTTCCATGGCTTTGCAATCATCTCAACCTACGTTGTATGGATCATCTCCAACCGAAAAAGTTCCTCCTCAACTTGATCTTAAACCTCTTCCTTCTCATTTAAAGTATGCTTTCCTTGGTTCAAATTCTACTTATCCGGTGATTGTGAATGCATCTTTGAATGATGATGAGCTTAATAAATTGTTGAATGAATTGAAACTGCATAGAAAGGCAATAGGATACACCATTGATGACCTTGTTGAATGAATTGAACATCAAAGAAGATTGAATCCTATAATGAAAGAGGTAGTCAAGAAAGAGATCATAAAGTTGCTAGATGCGGGAATCATCTACCCTATTTCGGATAGTAAGTGGGTTAGTCCCGTACATGTGGTTCCTAAGAAGGGTGGGATGACCGTAGTAACTAATGAGAACAATGAACTAATCCCAACTAGGACGGTTACGGGATGGAGAATGTATATTGATTATAGGAAGCTTAACATGGCCTCTAGGAAAGATCACTTCCCCCTTCCCTTTATTGACCAAATGCTAGAGAGATTAGCTCAACATTCCCATTTTTGTTACCTAGATGGCTATAGTGGATTCTTCCAAATCCCTATCCACCCCGATGACCAAGAAAAAACCACATTTACATGTCCATGGGGAACTTTTACATATAGGAGAATGCCATTTGGGTTGTGTAACGCACCCGCCACCTTTCAAAGGTGTATGATGGCCATATTTTCTGAATATATTGAGAATATCATGGAGGTGTTTATGGATGACTTTTCTGTTTATGGTTCTTCCTTTGATAATTGCCTAGCTAACTTGTCTTTGGTTCTTAAGAGATGTGAGGAGACAAATCTTGTCTTAAATTGGGAAAAATGCCACTTCATGGTAAGTGAAGGTATTGTGTTAGGACACTTGGTGTCTAACCGAGGCATTGAGGTTGATAGAGCCAAGATTGAAACGATAGAGAAGTTGCCACCACCTACCTCGGTGAAAGGGGTAAGGAGTTTCTTAGGGCATGCCGGTTTTTACTGGAGGTTTATCCAAGATTTCTCTAAAATTTCTAAACCTCTTACTAACCTACTAATGAAAGATGTTGAGTTTGTTTTCTCCAAGGATTGCCTTGAGGCTTTTTGTAGGTTGAAGAACGCCTTGATGTCCGCACCTATCATGCAACCTCCGGATTGGAGTCTACCGTTTGAGATCATGTGTGATGCAAGTGATGTAGCCGTTGGGGCTGTTTTGGGGCAAAGGAAAGATGGGCGCACACATGCCATTTATTATGCTAGCAAGACTCTAGATGATGCCCAACTTAACTATGCCACAACCGAGAAAGAGTTGCTAGCGGTAGTGTATGCCTTTGAGAAGTTTCGGTCATACCTTGTTGGAGTGAAGGTCATTGTTTATACGGATCATGTTGCGATCCGTTACCTCCTTACAAAGAAGGATGCCAAACCTAGGTTGATTCGGTGGATCCTTCTTCTTCAAGAGTTTGATTTGGAAATCCGGGACAAGAAGGGATCCGAGAACTCCGTGGCGGATCACCTTAGTAGACTCCCACCATTGGAGCTTGAAAGAGATGACATCCCGATTGATGACTCATTCCGGGATGAGCAATTGCAAATGGTGGAGGAGTGCTTGTTCCAAGTGTCTAGAGGAAGTGAGCCATGGTATGCCGACATTGTGAACTACCTAGTGTGTGAGGAAGTGCCTCCCGGATTGACATATGCCCAAAGAAAGAAGTTCTTCAAGGATGTGAGGCACTACTATTAGAGTGAACCACTTTTGTTCAAGAGAGGGCCGGATGGAGTGTTTAGAAGATGCATACCGGAGGATGAGGTGGAGAGTGTGATCCGCCATTTTCATTCCTTGCCATGTGGAGGGCATGCTAGCTCACACAAGACATGTGCTAAGGTGTTGCAATCGGGCTTCTTTTGGCCAAGTTTGTTCAAGGATGTACAAAGCTTTGTGGTAGCTTGTGATACTTGCCAAAGGACGGGCAACATCTCAAGGAGGAATGAGATGCCCTTGAACAACATACAAAAGGTGGAGATATTTGTTGTATGGGGTGTGGACTTCATGGGACCATTCCCTTCTTCATGTGGCAACCTCTACATCTTATTGGTGGTAGACTACGTTTCAAGATGGGTGGAGGCAATCGCTTCTCCCACAAATGACGCCAAGGTGGTGGTGCGGTTCTTCAACTGAGTGATCTTCCCTAGGTTTGGAACACCAAGGGTGATCATAAGTGATGGAGGGAAGCAATTCACTAATAATAACTTTGGGGCACTTTTGGCTAAGTATGGGGTGACTCATAAGGTAGCAACACCTTACCATCCCCAAACTAGTGGCCAAGTGGAGATCTCCAACCGGGAGATAAAAGGGATACTTGAGAAAACGGTCTCAAGGACGAGGAAAGATTGGGCTATGAAGCTCGATGATGCTTTGTGGGCTTATAGAACCGCTTTTAAGACACCAATTGGCACCACTCCCTACAAGCTAGTTTATGGCAAGTCTTGCCACCTTCCGGTAGAGATGGAGCATAGAGCATATTGGGCTATAAGGTGGTTGAATTTTGATCTCAAGGAGGCCGGTGAGAAGAGGTTGCTAGACATGAACGCCCTTGAGGAGATCCGGTTGGATGCTTATGAGAATGCCCGGATTTACAAGGAGAGGACCAAGCATTGGCATGATAAGCGCCTCATCCCAAAGGAGTTGAATGAGGGCGACTTAGTGCTTCTCTTCAACTCGAGGCTGCGGCTTTTCCCCGGAAAGCTCAAATCAAGATGGACGGGTCCCTATGTTGTGAAGAAGGTCTTTCTTCATGGAGCGGTAGAGATAGGAGGAGATCATTGTGGTGACTTCATGGTGAATGGACACCATTTGAAGAAGTACATCCCGGAAGCCCCGGTGGAAGTGATAGCTCCACTTCACCTTGAGTGAAACGCTCCTGAATTTGGTCAAGCTAATGACCTTAAAGAACCGCTTAATGGGAGGCAACCCATTGGTACATGTTTTTCCCTTTTGTTTTTCTTGTTTTTGTTTGATCTTACTCTTGGTGTGCTTTGTTTTTCTTTCGTGTTTTTGGGTGCTAGATCTTGTTGATTGTCATGTGTGATGAGATGTTGGAGGTCATGTGAAAACCTCATGGAACTATTGAAGGTACAAGATCCAAGCACAAGGACGAGAAGGAAATCACCCAGAAAATCGGCCTATTCTTCAGCCAGATCGGCCGATTTTCCTGGGTTGTTGGGCCGATTTTTCCTTCTGTCAAGGAAAGTGATGATCTCCAATCAAGCATGGGTGGAGCGGACGTGGAGCTTGGACGGCTTACGGTGCCAAGCGCGGGTTCCGACACCATAATGAATATCAAGAGCTCTCTACCATTCTTGATCGATCATCCACCATCATCATTCGATGTGAACCGAAATACCAAAGCATCACCAGTTTTACATTGTGAGGACCCTCTTTCACTTCTCTATTTAGTTTCCACATTGGGGACAATGTGTTTCTAAGTATGGGGTGGGGTTTTCATGATCACTTGCATGATTAGCATCTAGGATAGTTTAATATTGTCACATGTTTCATTATGTCTTGCATTGTACATACATATTTCGAAAAATTCAAAAAAAAATCAGAAAATTTTAAAAATTTTAGTGCTTCTAAAGCTTGGGAATGACCCTCATGATGAAATTGTCTTGTGAATTGGCTATGGATAGCCTTATGTGTTGAATTGATGTATGCATATGTGGACTTGAAGTACTTATCTTGAATCCCATGTGTGAATTGTGATCATGAATGTTTGCCTTGATTGAATTGAGGATTGAAGTCGAAATTACATGCTAGTTCTTGCACATCATTTAGGAGTGATTGAGGCAATTCAACTTTCTCTACTTCTCATCTTGATCATGTTGTTTGAGCACCTCAATTGATGAAAAATTTTACCTCTTTTGACCCATCCAGGACTAGGAGCATGCTAGTGTGTTGATACGTGTGAAAAGCAAGTGTGGGGTGAAGTCGTTGATGAAAGAATGTTGTGAATGAAATGCTGAATTTGATGTAAAAGTGTAGACAAAAATATAGGTTTGGGGACTTTGGTTTAAATGACAAGTAACTCGGCACACTTCACATAATCGGGTGTTGGTGCCTTGCCAAAGTCAAATAAACCGATAGTCCTAACGAGCTTTGGTATGTGTGCCCGGTGTGGATGCACCTTGAAAAATAGAAAAAGTCCGAGGACGGCTAATCACCAAGGTTTCGGCTTTTGTACACCAATGCCATTGTCTCAAAAATAAGTGAAAAGAAAAGAAAAGAAGGAGAAAAATACACTTTGGTGGATGAAGTATAAATGTAAAAGTTGTGGTTGTTTAGTTCCTTTCCCGGATTTGCACCACATGGCCTTAGAAAATTCCCACCTTATCATCACGTTTCTTGGCCTCTTCTTTCCTAAGTCCTTGTGACCTAATTGCATGTGTGTAAGGCTTAGTGATCTAGATTGGACATGCTCATGATCATCTTGACTTCTTCATTTTCACCTCTCATGCATGACTTCTAGTTAAGTAAAATTGTCTTTCCATGCCTTCATTTATTTCATGCATGATTGCTTGTCCATTGCTATGAACATGACTATGAAGGTGATCCAATGCTAGAAGCACAATTCCAAAAAGATTTTGTTGTTTTTCTGCATACATAAATGATGTGATCTCTTAGTCTATAGTTGGATCTTGCTCGGGGATGAGCAAATCTTAAGTATAGGGTATTTTGATAACGTGATTTATGACGTTAGTTTAGGCACTTAATTAGATAGTTTTTCCCGTTATTCATGCACGGTTTGACATTGGTTCATGACGTTTTCGCTCAATTCATGCATATTTCTAGAAAAGACATCTACACGACCTTTTATCGGTTTTGTAGGTAATTCGGGGATCTATTGGACATTAATCGATACATTCGAGGGTCAAGCCTCATGGTGGTACACATCCAAAGCTTTGAAGGAGCATAATTGGAGCAACAAAGGACACAAAGACCACTATTGGTGCAAGCAATAGAGCAACTCATGGCTAGATGATCATAGCATGCTTCTGTTGAAGAAAATCGGAACAACTACCAGGAAAATCGGCCGATTTATTTGACTGGGTCGATTTTCCTGCCTTTGACAGCTTAAGCCACGTGTCCCACGATCTCTTGATCCGGCCTTGCTCTTGGTGGAGAATATAAGTTGTCCTGCAAGCTGTTGCTGAGATCTCTCCTCTCCCATCTTCTCTCATGGACAACTCATTCCATTGGGGATAGACTTGGAGGAGAGGAAAACTCTCTCAAATTGAAGGAAGAAGAAGAACACCAAACATAGAGTGATAGTGAGGTTTTGAGTGATTTTGAGTGATTTTTGGAGTCTTTGATTGTAGAACTATAGCAAGGATTATTAGGAACGTTTTGGAACTTCATTTGAAGGGTTGTAAGTCTTACTAAAACTTAGATTCAGCTGAGATTTATTGTTTTTACTTGCTTATCTTTCATCATCCATCTATGAGAACCATGTATGCTTGTATGATGATTTTGGATCTTGATATGCATATATTGGCTAGTTTATTGTGATTCTAGAGTGATGGATTGATGGTTATGGCTAGGGTGATGATAGGATGGACTTATATGTTAGTTTAGGATGATTTGTATGCACGAAACCCATAACAGAAGGAAAAATCGGGTTGTTCTTCAGTCAAATCGGCCGATCTCTACATGATGCACCCGATTTTCCTCTCTGTTGCTCTTTAATTGATGAATCTATATGTTAGGGTGTTAGGTTGTTGAAATCCTAGTGTTTATTAAGCTTAATTTAGCTTAGGATCACCTAATGCTATGAACCTAAGTGAGGGAAGAGATCTACCCGATGATTTCCGATCTTAGATACCTAAGATGATGAATTCTAGGTAGTAATGAGCCTCACAAGCCGCTATTGGATTGAGTGTGCTAGGATTATTGCTTGAGACTTCCCTATTCCGAGACTTACCCGGTAAGGAGAGGGTTGCCCCCTTAAGTAGAGTCCGATTTGTGTAGAATCCCCTACTTTAACCCCTTGAGACCTACCCGGTAATAGGAGTTTGATGCGGGATTAGTGAAGTGAGAGACCTACCCGGTAATTGCTTCCATTAGTGAAACGCCCTTTCCCAACACCGCAGCCTTGTCCTAGAATCTTTAGAACCTTGAGTCCAATGCCATAACCGGAAATCTTGACCTCTAGAATCCATTTCTCTCTCTTTGATCACACATTTGAGTTTGTGTTACTTGTTTGTTTTGCTAGCTTGAGTTGTTAGTTTGATCTATTACTTTGCATAAATTGTGATCTTGATTGATCATCTAAAAACCAAATCAAAAACATCGAGATTTTCGTTTCTTTATTTCTTTCTCTTTTCTTAGACTAGTTCTACACTATCATATGCTCACTTGTTGATTCGATTTCACCTTAGTCTTCGAGTTCGACCTCGGAATACTATCCCTACTACAAACATCCCGTACAGTGCGGGTTTGCTAGGAGTTAGGATAAATATAACGAGTATAAATTTAAGGCTTATTGCGTGCATCTATTCCTGAGCGTAACAGTCTGACAGGGGGAGCTTTTTAGCCTTTATTGCATGGTGACTGGAGGGATCCCCGACTTTGGCTTGATGCTGGCAGAGGACCTGCACAGGATCAAGGCCAAGGCGAAGGGGGACATCTGCTGCGGAGGACTTGTGACCCACATCGCCAGCTATCAGGATATGGATCTCAGCGCTTGCACTATGGTGGCGGCTGCCAAGCCGATAGGGCTGCAAGAGATGATTACCCGGCGGATTCTGGTTCCCCGAGGACTGACTACGCCATATGCGGCAATGCCATGGGAGCCGACTACACCACAGGGGATCAGGTGGTCAGCCCAGTTTATAGTTTATGACCCTCATTACTGGCAAACCGCTTGGGCCACACTGATGGAGGATGCGAGAGAGGCAGCAGCTGCCGCAGCTGCACCAGCTGAGGAGGAGGATGAGGAGGAGACTATTGATGCTGATGATGACAGGGATGACGGAGTTCCTATGGATACAAGGACGGATACTGCCGGGACGAGTATGCCGGTTATTGATATTGATGACGATGATACCGAGCCTGCACCAGCCACATCTCTAGTGAGACCTGCTAGGCGTAGAGCACGCCGACATAGAGATCCAGAGGCTCATCGTCGGATCGATGATCTGACGGATCAGATGATTGATTCTTATGCCGCTCTATCACTGGATATCCGCGAGATGCAGGAGAGGCATCATTACCAGCATATGATGGCTCAGATTCAGTTTGAGCACATCATGGGCTACCCGTTCGACCCGTCTCAGTATCCATATGTGCCACCACCACTACCACCGGATCGTGACTACTGAGAGCTGCAGACTTTTCTTTGTTATTTATTATGCAGCTCAGCTTTATGTCCGGTGAGTATTTTATCTCCTTAGACTTATTTTGACCCACTAGGGATAGTGTGCCCCAAGTATGGGGTGTTTATTGATGTATTATCTTACTCTTATGGATGTATGACTCGACTTTATATGATATTTATATTTTATTTATGCTTCATTTTGCTTCTATATGTTTATCTAAGATTGCATGCATACATACAGGTTATTTGATTGAGAAAACGTAAAAAAACTGGTTTTAAAAAAAAAAAATTTTGACCTCGACCGGGGCAGTTCTGGCCGAACGAGGTGTTTCACCTCGGTTGACCTAAGAACACCTCGACCGAGGTGGGTTAACTGAGAGTTTTCTAAACGATTTTTGTGCTTCTTATCTGGATATGATCTCAGTGAAGATCTTGCTTACTAACTGGTTTTGAAATCTTTATGTGTTTGAAAGGTTTTATAATATGTTTAAGTTGCTAAATGCTTTGTTTGAAATTTTTGGCATGTTTAATACTTTGTTTTTATCCCAATTATGTTGAATTTGAAGGTTGACACCACGTTATGAGTTCTCTCACTTTCTTCCTGGAAAGACCAAGGCAATTCATTCTTCTCTCTTCTTCTTCTTCATCATGCTTAGCCCCTCATATACATTTTTGCCTCCCTTTACCTATCCGGGAATTTGGAAGCAAGCGAAGTGGTGAAAGCAAGTGAAGTTAAAGTTGAGAAGTTGGCTGGAAGTGAAAGTGTTAGAAAGTAATAATTGGTTTGGGGAAGTCAATCATGATGATGAGTAACTCGGCACCATTCACATAGCCGGTGTTTGTGTCTTGCCAAAGTCGGATTGAGCGATATTCCTAACGGGTCATGGTATGTGCATCAAGGGTTTGATGCATCTCAAGAAATTGATGATTGTTGATTTCCTAGGCTTCGGTTATTGTGCACCTCTGTCCATGCATCCCAAAAAGTAAATTAAAAAGAAAAAGTGTGAAATAAGCAAAGCTTATTGGTGGAAGATGTTGAAAGTCAAAGTGAAAGTGAAGTATATCCTTTTCTCGGATTCTAGCACCACATTACCTTACATACATCCCTACCCTGCACGTTTTTTTACCTTTTTTTGGGAAGCCCTTGAGACCTCGAGCTTGTTGATTGACTTAGTGGTTTAAACTGGATTATGCATGATTAATTTCGATAATTATGACTTATTATGCATTCTAAGATTTTATGAAAAGATGAACAACTTTCTTATATTTATAAAACGTTTTGATCATATTTTGATTTTAAATTCCATGAAGTATTCTCTTAGAGTGATCTATGATTGTTGCACACCATAAAAATGTTTTGATAGATTTTTATTGATTTTCTTGACTTATAATCCATTCTACCTTGCCTTTTATATGCGGAACTTGCTTGGGGACAAGCAAGGGCTAAGTATGGGGTATTTTGATAGCATGAATTATAGTCTATATTTTGGAGTTTGTTTGGACGTTTTATCTTCAATAATCTACATGTTTGAATGTATAATATGTGATTATATTACCATTTCATCTACCTTTGCGGGAATCGAGTTCTACACCTAGTTTTGTTGTAATTGTAGGTAAAATGGCACGTTTTGCATCAAAAAGGAGCAAAAGGAGCTATGGAGTCATTGTAGCTACATTCAGGAACATAAGGAAACATCCAAGATGCATAGCCATGGATTAAAGATTCACTTTGGACCAGATTTGAGAGATTTCACATTCAGTTGTGACTCACCTCGGTTGACTACAGAGTCACCTTGACCGAGGTGATCCAGAGAAGTCGACTCGACCGAGGCGAACACCTAGGACGCGGCGAGAATATTTTATTCTTGGTTGAGATCTTTTATCTTTGGAAAGAGGTCTTATATTTTTGGGCTTGGCTCCTGGAAGGAAGAAGATATGCTAGATCATATACTTTACCTATTTTTATGGGAAGAGATATTTCCAAGATATCTTATCTTTGGAGAGTAATTTTCCTATAAAAAGGGTCGGATTTCCCACAAATCCGACATCCTGCATACATCCGCTATCACCTTGCTTACACCTACTACACCGCTGCAGCCATACTCCAGTTGGGAGATTTGAAGAACCTTTTTGAAGGTTGAAGGAAGAAAGTCTATAGCTTTTATAGCTTGTGAAAGGTTTTTGTAAGATTATCTTAGATTCCCTTCCTTGTTGTTTGTCTTGTTGGATTTCTATCCAAGGAACGCTTGTTAGTTATATAATTGATTCAGTTATTGAAGCCTTCTCTTAAGGTTTTCTTGTTCAATTATTCTCTCTCTTCCCATATATTTGATTAATACTTTCATGATGAGGAGTGGCTAATCTCTTTATGTGATTCTAGGGTGATTGGCTGAAGGTTGTGGGAAAAACAATGATAGAATGATCTTAATCACAGTAGGACCCTGAAAGTGCGAGTCTTTACCTTAACCCTAAGCATCTCGCTCAGTCGATGAACATCTCGGCCGGGGTGGAATTTGGCTGACCGAGGTGACTTATCTGATCCGAAACTGAGAGTTAAGTGTTAGAGTTTGCCAAATCCTATTCTTATTACACCTTTCCTGGTTCAATGCAAGCTTAGGATGAGACTTACCCGGTAATTTCTTAGTTTGTTTACCTAAGATCATAAGTGTAGGTAATAAAGGTTTATCCTTTATTGGGGTTTGATTGTGCTTTTATCCCTGTGAGTTAGCCTGAGACTTACCCGGTAAAGGTTGATTCTATTCCCTTAGATGGTGTGTTAGTTTGAGATTATAGTTCTTTATCTTAATTCCTTGAGACTTACCCGGTAATAGGAGTTACGGTTTGGGATTAGTGATTGGTGAGACTTACCCGGTAATCTAATCCACTTTAGTAACACCTTCCCTATGCAAAAACCTTAGCTTTGTCCGCTTATCTTTAGATCTTGAGTTGGAACCACAACTAGATGCTTTAATCCCTAGAATTGCATATTTCCTTTATTGACTTTTATCATCTTTGATTATTTTAATTGCTTTGTGGTTAGTGATTGCTAAAGCTTACCGTAATTGGACTTTGTTTCACTAAGTCCCTGTCATCGACCCCTGGAATTCCTTGCTTTTTACTACGATTGACCCGTACAATGCGGGTTCGCATCCTTGTTTTAAACTTACGTCTAGGGTTATAAGTTTAAAGCTTGCACACACCGTTTGGAGCGAACACACGCAAAAGTCTTACAATTTATAAATCGATATATTCTCCTAACTCCTAGCGAACCCACAGTGTATGGATCGTTTTGTAGAAAGGATAGTACTCCGAGGTCAAAAACGAAGACTAAGGTGAAATCAAATCAAACAAGTGATCATGGATAGTGAAAATCTAGTCTAAAAAAAGAGAAAGAAATAAAGAAATGAAAAATGATATTTTTGATTGGGTTTTTATGGTGATCAAACAAAGATCAAAAATCATGCAAGATTTATCAATAAATCAAGCAACACAAAAAAACAACACAAGAACAAGATATGTGATCAAGTAAGAAAAGCACATTCTAGGGATTCGGACTTCCGGTTATGGCATTGGACTCAAGCTTCTCATAAATCTTGGATAAGTTGCGGTATGTTGGGATAGGGTGTTTCTCTAATGGGATTATTCACCGGGTAGGTCTCATGGTCCACTAACCCCGCACCTAAGGTCCTATCACCGGGTAAGTCTCTAGGAACCTAAGGTTGGGAATTCTACACAAACCAAATTGCTATCTAGAGGTCAAACCTCTCCTTACCGGGTAAGTCTCAGAAAGGCAAGTCCTAAGCCACAATCCTAGTACACTCAATCCAATAGCAGCTTGCGAGGCTCACTACTACCTAAAGTTCATCATCTTTGGTATCTAAGATCGGGAATTACCGGGTAAGTCTCTTCCCTCACTTAGTTTGCTAGCATTTGGTCACCCTAAGCTAGATAAGGCTTAACAAACACTAGGATTTAACAATCTAACATCCTAACATACGGATTTATCAATGTAAGGACAACAGAGCAAAACCACGGGTTGATCAAACGAAACCACGGCCATGGTTTAGGAGGAGCATGTCGTGATTATGGTCGGGGGTTAGGATTCGAGTAAGCAAGTCATCAAAAGGTACATTCAAGTCTATTCTTTCATAGTCCAAGCCATAACCATTATTCCATCACCCTAGAATCACAACTACTTAGCCAATAACATGCATTTTAAGATCCAAACTCATCATGCAAGCATACATGGTTTCCATAGCAAGAAAGTGAAATAAGAGTGAAAAGAAGCAAGTAAACTTAGCTGAATGTGAGTTTAAACAAGACTTACAACCTTCAAAAACAGCTCCAAGACGTTTCTTACAATGCTTCCAAAAGCTTCTCAACAAAAGTCACTAAAAATCCTTCAAAGTCTAACTCTAGATCTATGTTTTGATGATGTTCTTCTTCTCCAAAAATGAGAGTGTTTTTGCTGTTATTTCAAGTCTCTCCCCACAATGGATGATGAGAGAGAGTCCAAAAGCCAGCCTGTAGGCTTTTCCAAGTCCTCACTCAACCAAGGAAAGCAAAGGTCGGGCAAAGAAATTGCGTGACAAGTTTCATGGTTGTGCTGACAAAACCCACGGGCCAAAACCACGGGCGTGGAATTTCCAGGTAGGTCGTGGTTTTCATCAAAGAGCCCTCCTTGGGTCACCAACTCATGAGTTGGTGAAAGGCATGCACCAACAAGGTCTTTTGTGTTTTTCTTTGCTTCTAGCTTGCTCCTTAGGGAGTCTTGAGGTGTGCCACCACGAGGAATGATCCTCGAATGCATCGATTAACTCCAAAAGCTCCTCAAAATACCTACAAAATCGACAAAATCTCGTGTAGACGTCTTTTCTAAAAATAAGACTCGATTAAGCATAAAGGCCACAACCTAATCCCAAACCATGCATGAATAAGGGGAAAAACTATCTAAATGAATACCTAAACTAGTGTCATAAGTCATGTCATCACATTGCATTCGATAGTGTTGAAAAAACCAAAAAAATTAAAAATTTTGTGCTTCTAGGATTGGAGATGACCTCAAGAAGATAACTACTTGTGGATTTTTGATGATTTTTATGTGTTTAAAATAAATTGTGATTTGGGAAGGATTTGAATGTTTTGTTGAATTTTCTTGCAAGTTTTATAATTTGGAATTTGATTTAAATCATGTTGAGAAATTTAAGGTTGAAACCGCTTTTATAAGTTCTTATGCTTCTTATTGATATGATTAAGGCATTTTGGTTTTTGATTCCTTTCTTCTTCTTGATCACCTTTTAGCTTCTCATGTATATCTATATAATTTCCCCTTCTTACCTATCCGAGAATTAGGATGCAATTGTGCGAAATTTGTGAAGTTTGAAGTTGAAAGTGATGAAGTGTGTTAGAAAATAGGTTTGGGGAAGTCAATCATGATGATGAGTAACTCGGCACCATTCACATAGCCGGGTGTTTGTGTCTTGCCAAAGTCACATTGAGCGATATTCCTAACGAGTCATTGTATGTGCATCACAGTTTGAGGCAACTCAAAAAAATTGAGTTAATATTGATTTCCTAGGCTTCGGTTATTGTGCACCTCCGTCCTTGACCTCAAAAAGTACATTCGAAAAATTATGTTGAAAAAGAAGAGCAAAGCTCCTATTGGTGGAAGTTGAAGTGTGCTTGAAAAGTTTGTGACGTTATTGTCCTCTTTCCCGGATTTGGCACCACATATCCTATACATATCCCACCCTAACACGTTTCTCTGACCATTATTTGAAAGACTTAAGATCTTTAAGATTGGTGTTTGGCTTTGTGGTCCAAATTGGATTTTTCCCATGATTGATTTTAATTTTGTTTCAGGTTATGATGCTTGTTTTGAAATTTTTGCAAGATGTGATTGTTCTTTTCTAGACATGAGTCTTTTTGTTCACATAACGGTTTTCGGAAAGCTATGAAACAAGTGTAGGAAGCGATCTTTGAATAGAAGCACTAATCCAAAAATATTGTGTTTTTTTTGTCTTCGCATTCATATTTCATACATCTTTGTATTCTAGACTTTGAACCTTGCTTGGGGACAAGGAAGAGGCAAGTATGGGGTATTTTGATGGCATGAAATATGACGTAGTTTAGATGTGCATATAGGTAGTTTTTCCCTTTCTTTTGAGTACAAGGACAGGCATTCATAGCATTTATGGAGTATATTCACATATTGTCTTGGAATCGAGATCTACACAAGCTTTGTTGTGATTTTAGGTGAATGGGAGCTGAAATGGAGTGGCAAGAGACTATTCACTGAGCATTGGTCGATGAGGATTTCATCAGGAAGCATTGGAACGTCATTGGAAGAAGTATGAAGTGAATCAAAGATGAAAAGCGTCGAAAAGGAAGAACCGCGGCCAAGAAGGAAGTTCCACGGCCGGGGTTTTGATAATTAATTTAATTTCACACGTGGAAACGAAGGTCGAGAGTCGCCACAGGAGGAACCACTTGTCCAGTTCAAAATAGTGAACTTGGAGGTGCTCTTATGACCAGTCCAGCACGTGATAGAAGGATGCATCCGCTCTATTCTTGTTGGTGAAAGGAGACAGAGGTGAGTTTCGAGAGATTTTTGTGTGACAAAAGAAGTTGAATTAGTAAATGGATAACTTAAAAAAAAGATAATAACCAGTTGTGTGAAAACATGTTGTGTGTTATATTCTTATATGTGTTTGTGCCATTAGTGTCTTTCCGTTATCTATAATGTTAGCTAACGGTTTATATCGATGTTGTAGATGTCCTGCAGGTTAGAGATGTTGTTGAGTGATCCGGACGGTGTGGTCAATCGGGGTTCTCATACGTTATAGGACGGGATCGGGTTTTATGTTTCCGTTGTTGCCCTTCCCTTTTGTTTTGAACTCGGTTGCGAGTCCTTTGTGTTTCCCGTTGTTATACCTTATGGTTTTTGTATGAGTTTTGGTTTTCATTTATTTGTTCTTTGTTACAAGATCCGATGTTATTGTTGTTACTCTAAGGGTCGGGACCCATTTTGAGGTCCTAGCCTGTAACGCTTCGAGTTCCCAAAACTTGGGGTGCTACAATATGGTATCAGAGGTCTAGGTTTACAACAATGGCACTTGAAATCTTCTAAAGGTCGAATAGATAAATAAACAGAACCCGCAATGGGTCTACGTTTTAAAAAAGGGGGTTTTGTTTTAAACTTGTCGGTATGGATAGATGTACGGGCAACCACCACTACCTCCACGGGTCTCAGCAGCTTAGTTTTCTTTTATGTTTGCCTTTATGTGCTTTTTCTAGGATATCTACAGTAGTTGATAGTATGACCTTATGTATATATCCCTATCATAGATCGCGAGTACTATAACTACTTCTGCTATAGGGCGAGGAAGGGGTCAGCCACCTCTTCTACCTGCTGTCCGCGGACAAGGATGTGTAGGAAGACATCCACTAGCTAGAGGTCGGGGCCAAGCCCTTGTTTCAGACCCGCCTATCGTTGAGGCGTTCGTTGAAGAAGTTACGCGTGTTGTTCCCAAGGCAAAGAATGGAACCGCTGCTAGGTCATGCGCATAGAGAACACAGCCGACCGAGTCCGGTCGAGTGTCTATCGGAGTATTTGCATACCGCGACTATGTCCAGAGAGTCAAGGAGGCTATCAGGGCTGGAGGACCTGCCCCAGTTCCGTCAATATGTGTGAGAGCTATTGAGGATGTCAGAGTTAAGGATGAGGCGAGAGAGCCAAGACCCATGGTTGGTTGAAGTCTTTTAACCAACTGAAGGTTCCTCCTTTCGAAGGAAAAGCAAGATTAAAGGTAGAGTTTTGGCTAGGCCATGTTGACTCAACTTTGGAATCGACAAGGAGTATGATCCGGAATCGAGCGGATCCCAGGAGAGCTTCTCAAGCTAATGGTTTCTAGAAAAGATGATGGCATGAAATATGACGTAGTTTAGATGTGCATATAGGTAGTTTTTCCCATTCTTTTGAGTACAACAACAGGAATTCATTGCATTTATCGAGTATATTCACATATTGTCTTGGAATCGAGATCTACACAAGCTTTGTTGTGATTTTTGGTGATCTGGAGCTGAAATGGAGTGGAAAGGGACCATTCACTGAGCATTGGTCAATGAGGATTTCATCGAGAAGCATTGGAACGTCATTGGAAGAAGTATGAAGTGCATTAAAGGTGAAAAGCATCGAAAAGGAAGAACCACGGCCAAGAAGGAAGTTCGACGGCCGGGGTTTTGAAAATTAATTTAATTTCACACATGGAAACGAAGGTCAAGAGACACCACGGGACGAACCACAGCCGTGGTTTTATGATGTCACCCGTGGTTTTCTTCGGAAAAGAACGTTACGTTAATTGCCACATCAGCAAGAAAGAAAGAAGCCTTTTAACCTAATTTTATGTTATAAAAGGAGGTTGACGACTGCATTTTGGATATCGCACTTTGGACGAAGATCACGCTTGGGACGGAGATCCCGCTTACGCTAGAAAGACCGCGTTCTTGGATTCCATTTTCCGTACATCGGAAAGCATCGCTTCACCATTGGAGGATATTGAAGAAGTTCTTGATTCCACCTTAGAGATTTGTGAGATTGTTCTAGTCTTTAATTTTTGTCTTTGAGAACACATTCTGGGATTATATATTCTTTGATTGAGTTATTGATTCTTTGAAAATTGGTTTTATTCATCTTTGTGTTCCTGATTGCATGTCCTTCTTGATTTATTTTCTTAATCTTGATTTGATTATGATGATGATTGTTGGATAAACCCCCTGTGATTCTAGGGTGAAAGGGTTGATGGTTGTGGTATAGATGATGATAGATTGAACCTTAACAGATCAGACCTTGAGAGTTGTGAGACGAAACCCTCGAACGAGGATTTCCACGGCCTATTGTTCAGGAACCACGACTGTGGTTTCTCAAGATCTGCCCGTGGTTTCCTTTATCTTGCACGTTTCGCTTTTGCCTTTATCCAAAGTTAAATATTGCTTAAATCCTACCTTTGTTAACCTTTTCTAGCCTTAGCCTTGCTGATTGTAAGTGTTTACGAGTTCTAGGTAATAGGGGGATTCAAAACCCTCTGATAGCATGTATTATAGTCTATATTTCGGGGCTAGTTTAGACGTTTTATCTTTATGAATCTACATGTATGGATGTATATTCTGTGATTATATTGTTGTTTTATCTACCTTTGCGGAAATCGAGGTCTACACCTAGTTTCGATGTAATAGTAGGTAAAATGGCACGTTTGGGACCAAAATGGAGCTAAGGAAGCTATGGAGTCATTAGAGCTACATTCTGGAGCTTAAGGAAGACCTCAGAAAGCATGGAAATGATTAAGAAGATTTACTTTGGACCAAATTTGAGAGATTTCACATTCAGTTTAGATTCACCTCGCTCAGCTACAGTACCACCTCGACCGAGGTGATCTTGAGGAGCGTCCCGACCGAGGCGAACACCCTGTTTCCGGCGATATCTTTATTTTTGGCTGAGATCTTTTATTTTTGGAAAGAAGATATCTTATATTTTTGGCTGGATTTCAGGAAGTAAGATATTATTTTAGGTTGATTTATTTTAAGAGATAGAGATATATTTTATAGAAAATTATCTATTTAAGATATTTTATCTTTGGAAGATAATTCACCTATATAAAGGGTTGAATTTCTACAATTCAGCAATCTTCGGATCAAGAGATTTCTGGAGTATTTTCTAAGAGTTTTGAAGGAAGTTTGAAGGAATTATTGAAGGATTGAAGTTCAAGGAAGGAATGAATCATTGTTGGAGTTGCTTTTAAAGGAGTTTATAAGACTTTCTTAGATTGTCTTTGGTTTGTTGTCTTTGCTGACTTGTGATTGAGGAATACTTGTTTGTTGATTAATTGATTCAGTTATTGAGACCTTTTCCTTAAGGTTTTTTTTGTTTGAATATTGATTCCTTTTCCATTAAATTGATTATTGTTATCATGATGATTGTTGGCTAAGTTTCTTATGCGATTCTAGGGTGATTGGCTTAAGGTTATGGGAAAGACGATGATAAAATGATCTTAATCCCAGCAGGACCCTGAAATCTCGAGCCTTTACCTTGACCGACGAACACCTCGGTCAGCTGTGGAGCATCTCGATCGAGATGGTACATAAAGTGAACGAGGTGAACCTTTCCTGAACCTTATCTGAGTTAAGAGTTTTAGTTTTCCAAATACTATCCTTATTACACCTTTCCTGGTTCAACGTAAGCCTAGGATGAGACTTACCCGGTGATTCCTTTGTTTGTTTACCCAAGATCATGAGTATAGGTAATAAAGGTTTATCCTTTATTGGGATTTGAGTGTGCCTTCATTCCATCCTTGTGAGTTAGCTTGAGACTTACCCGGTAAAGGTTGGTTCTATTCCCTTGGGTGGTGTATTGGTTTGAGTTATAGTTCCTTTCCTTAGTACCTTGAGACTTACCCGGTAATAGGAGCTTTTGTTTGGGATACTGAGTTGTGAGACTTACCCGGTGATCTATTCCCACCTTAGAAGCATCTTCCCTTTGCAAACCTCAGCTTTGTCCGCGTTATCCTTTGAGACCTTGAGTCGCAACCACAACTAGATGCTTTAATCCCTAGAATCCGCATTTCCCCTTACTTGACTTTTACATCATCTTTGATTACTTTAATTGCGTTTAGTTAATTGTAATATTTGACAACCTGATTCTATGCTTTGTTTCACCTAAGTCCTTGTGATCGATCCCTGAAATTCTTGCTTTTATTACAATTGACCCATACACTACGGGTTCTCATATTTGTTCAAGCATACTTCTTGGGGTATAAATTTTAAAGCTTGCACACACCTTTTGGAGCGAACAAGTTTTTGGCGCCGTTGCCGGAGACTTGGTCTAGACCAAGCCGGTTTTGGTTGTCTTTCAGGGGCAATTGTCCTTGTTGCTTTTGACCACTTTACTTGAGTGTTTTCGCAAGATCTTTTCTTAGGTTTATGCGAAGAACCCGTGCTGGAAAGGAAATCGTTCCTCACGATCCCGAACTAGAAAAGACTTACGAGCGAAGATTAAGAGAAGCTAAGATGGCCAATCAAGACAATCGCGATCTTGAGGCTGAATTGAAGGAGGCATTGGAACAGCTACGCCTCAATAGAGAAGAACTGCAGCAAGAGAGAGAAGAAACTCGCACAAGGACATAAGGAATAGAAGCAGATATGGCCGCTCTAAGGGCCCAGTTTCTACATCGACCGATCCAAGATCCTCGACCGAGGCAGGACCTAGTCCCAGTTGCCCCGGCCGAGATACATCCACCTCGGATGCCTATCCGAGATGTTCTTTTTGCTGGAGTTCCACAAACTCTAGAACAGAGGATGGACCTCAACCAGCAAGTGAGGCATCCAGGAGTCAACCTAGGTGATCCAGCTGAGCATGATTATGAACTTCGACCGCAAGTTCTAACCATGATCCGACAATGTCAATTTAGAGGTTTGGAGAGCGAGTCTCCGCATCAGCATTTCCAAAACTATGAGATTCGGATGGAGACTTTGAGACCTTCAAGACTGGAAAAATACAACTACAAGTTGATGCCTTTCTATTTCTCTTTGAAGGACAAGGCGCTTGCTTGGTATCAATCTCTTCCGGCCGGAAAAATCAACACTTGAGAAGAGATGACGACGGAGTTTCTTACTAAGTTCATTCCTCCCTCTAAGACCGCTGAAATGATGGGAAAAATCAATGTTTTTATTAGGAAGGACAAGGAGAGTTTGTCCAAGTCATGAGAGAGATTCAAGGATATTCTATTAGATTGCGGACATTATGGGATTCCAAAGATCGAGTTGTTGGAAATCTATTTCAAAGGTTTGGATGGAGCTACTCAATTCAATCTCCAACTATTTTCTGCCGGCACATTCATGGATATGCCGATAGACGAAGCTTGGGATTTCATTGAAAAGCAAGCTTTACACATGGAAAAGTACTCCCATCAAGGAACGGAAAATGGAGTAAGGAGAGTTAGCTTCCAGGAAACATCATCAAATGGAGCTCAACTCACCTCGCTTAGCAATGAGGTAAAGGCATTGAAGGATCTTTTAGTAGATCAAACAAAGAAGGAGCAAGATGGAGGATACCAAGGAAGAAACAACTATCAAGGGCCGCGGAACAACAATTACAACAACAATAGAAACTCCAACAACAACAATTGGAGATTTAATCAACAAAAGCTGGGTAACCCTTATTCTCATGCTAATAATGCTTTTAACCCCTCCTCTTCTTCTTCTACTCCATTGAAAAGCCAGGAGCCTGGATCGAGTTCGTCCCAGCCAGAGAAGAAGGATGCAGTGCTGGAGGCAATTCTGATCAACCTCAACGCTATGGAGACATCAATGACTTCATTTTCAAAGGCATAAAAAGCCTTAGAGAAACAATTCTTCAACAAGAAGAATGAAGCGCCAAGAGATCCAAGGAAGTTCCCAGCAAGGACCGAGAGCAACCCTAAGGGACAGATTATGACAATAACGACACGAAGAGGACTGAAAACTACAGATCCAGTACCTCGGTCGAGCCAAGACCAGAAGAACACTTTGGTCGAGGTGCCAACCGAGGTGGAACCCAGAAAGCGATGGATAAATCTGAAGCTTATGTTCCACCTCCCGCTTATAAACCACCACTTCCATTTCCCTCAATCAAGGGCGAGGGCGCATCTAGACAAGCATTTTGGTAAGTTTCTAGATCTTATGAATAAACTACATATTAACATCCCTTTCTTTGATGCCATTCAAGGGATGCCCGCCTATGGGAAGTTTTTCAAAGAAATCCTATCAAGGAAGAGGAAGCTGGAAGACTTTGGAGAAGTGAGGATGACATCTAAGTCCTCGGAGCTCATTCGAATCATGAAGGAGAAGAAGCCACCCAAATTAGAGATCCTGGTTCATTTTGCATTCCCATTCAAGTTGGGGATGTAACTTATGAAGCATTGTGTGATCTAGGAGCCAGCGTGAGTATCATTCCGCTGGAGCTATGTGAGAGAATCGGACTTGGAGAGCCCAAACCGGTGAAGATAAGGCTATACATGGCGGATCGCTCCATTACCCATCCCGTGGGCATCTTGGAAGACGTTCCCGTCAAGTTAGGTAATTTCTATTTACCTATAAATTTTGTTGTACTTGACATTCCCGCAAATTATCCCGTTCCTATCATTCTCGGGCGACCATTTGAAGCAACTTCGGGTTGCAACGTTGATTGTAAGAACGCCAAGTTGAAATTCAATATTGACGGAGATCAAGTGGAATTTGCATTGCTTGCTGCAATGAAGGGAGAGCCGTTGGAGGATGATATCTTCAACATCTATGATGAAGAAGAATCAAGAGAATTGGTGAGCTCTATCCTTATTAATGACCCTCTTGAAAGAGTTCTTAGTTTTAGTTTAATGGTTGAAGCTATAGATGTTTCTTGTGATGCAGATATACGAAGCTTAAAAGCATTGGAAGCAGATCCAGGAGCTAAGATTGAAAAACGAATTCAGGGGAAGAAGAGCAATTTAGGTTTCGGTCCCAGTTCCAGTACCTCGACCGAGGCACTTTTTGGACCAAGCGAGGTGTTCTTATCTGAAGAACATCTCGGTCACCCACCTTGGACCTCGACTGAGGTCACAAGCGAGATGATGTCAACTGAGACTTCTGAAAGTCCAGTTCTTCAATCTAAGTCTACTCCATTGGAAGAAGGAAGCACGGATCCACCTCAAAAAGCACCCCAAGTCGTGGAGCTTAAACCACTTCCTAGTCACTTGAGGTATGCTTTCCTTGGTCCGGATTCTACTTATCCCGTTATCGTTAGTACTTCCCTTTCTGAAACTAAATTGTATAAACTGATGCATGTCCTGAGGAAACATCGAAAGGCTTTAGGTTATACTATTAATGATTTTATTGGCATTAAGCCTTCTTTTTGCATGCATAAGATACTAATGGAAGATGATCATAAGACTTCACGGGAACCTCAAAGACGGTTAAATCCGATCATGAAAGAGGTTGTAAAGAAAGAGATTCTTAAGTTGTTGGATGCAGGTATCATATTTCCCATATCGGATAGCAAGTGGGTGAGCCCGGTGCATGTAGTTCCGAAGAAAAGAGGGATGACCGTTGTGACGAATAAGAACAACGAGTTGATTCCAACTAGGACCGTTATGGGCTGGAGGATGTGCATTGATTATAGGAAGCTGAACGTGGCCACTCGGAAGGACCACTTCCCACTCCCCTTTTTCGATCAAATGCTTGAACGGTTAGCTCAACACTCTCATTTTTGATATCTAGATGGTTATAGTGGCTTCTTTCAGATTCCTATCCGGATGATCAAAAGAAGACCACTTTCACTTGTCCATGGGGGACATTCGCTTATAGAAGGATGCCATTCGGATTGTGTAATGCACCCGCAACCTTCCAGCGTTGTATGATGGCTATCTTTTCTGAGTACATTGAGGAGATCATGGAGGTATTCATGGATGAATTTTCGGTATATGGTTCCTCTTTTGATAATTGTTTGACTAACCTTTCTCTAGTGCTACAACGTTGTAAAGACACTAATCTTGTTTTGAATTGGGAGAAGTGTCACTCTATGGTTAGCGAAGGAATTGTTCTAGGACACCTCGTTTCCAACCGAGGTATTGAGGTCGATCGAGCTAAGATCGAGACTATTGAGAAACTTCCTCCCCCTTGTTTTGTTAAGGGTATGCGGAGTTTTTTCGGGCATGTAGGTTTCTACAGGAGGTTCATCAAGGATTTCTCAAAAATCTCTAAACCACTCACTAATCTTTTGAATAAGGATGTTGTTTTTGAGTTTTTGCAGGAATGCCTTGATGCTTTTTACAGGACAAAGGAATCATTGATCACCGCTCCCATCATTCAACCTCCCGATTGGACCTTGCCCTTTGAGATCATGTGTGATGCTAGTGATGCTAGTGATGTGGCCGTGGAAGCGGTACTTGGACAAAAGAAAGATGGCCGGACCAACGACATCTAGTATGCTAGCAAGACGCTAGATGAAGCTCAACTGAATTGCACCACCACTGAAAAAGAGCTCTTGGCGGTTGTATATGCTTTCGAGAAGTTTCGCTCTTACTTAGTGGGAGCGAAAGTTATTGTTTACACTGACCATGCAGCTATTCGATACTTGCTCGCTAAGAAGGATGCGAAGCCGCGTCTTATTCGTTGGATTCTCTTGCTTCAAGAGTTTGACCTGGAGATTCGCGATAAGAATGGATCCGAGAATTCTATTGCGGATCACCTCAGCCGGCTACCTTCCTCCTCGCTCGAGAAGAACGACCTACCCATAGATGATTCATTTCCCAATGAGCACTTGCATTTGCTGGAACGTTTGATAGACTTCTTTATCTCACCCCATGATGAAGGTGAAGTATAGGGTGAGGACACCCTCCAGCATATTTAGGGATGATGTACGGTCCAGCTAGCGACCTTAAATCAAGAGCTTCTTGGGAGGCAACCCAAGGTATTGCTTTCTTTTCCCTTTTCTAGCTTAGTTTTAGATAGTTTGCTTTGCTTTTCTTTTGGCGTCCTCTAGACAGAACTAGGTATTTTCTAAGGAAGGATTACAGCTCAGGAGCTACACTGGAAGGACAGAAGTTCAAGAAATTGAGAAGACGAAGCTTGACTGAGACACATCTCAGTTGCTGTCATAGCAGCTCGACCGAGATATTGTTGGGGCAACCGAGGCGACTAGGTTTGACATCAAGTCAAACACCTCGGTCCGTTCGGGATCACCTCGACCGAGGTGAAATCAAATTCAGCGAGGGGTATAAAAGGCGAGACATTTTTTCTCTCTCTACACCTTTCCCTCCTATATCGAGCCTCGACCGCGGCGGTGCCCTAGCCTCGTTTTCTCGTTTCTTGCTCGTTTTCCATGATTTTTTATTAGATTACACCGGAGGAGGCAAGAGGATTGGTTTTCAAACATCAAACAGTGAGAAAAACGCTCCAATTCTGCAAAATCTGGGTATTTTGTCCAAAAACCCTAACTCTCTTTCTTTCACTGATTTAGGACAGATTTGGCTCTGGTTGCCGATTATTATTGCTGAAAAGGATATAAGTACCCCATAGGAAGCATTTGGTAGTGATTTGGGGGAAAATAACTCGAAAATCAAAGAGTGAAATCGAACAGCACTTTGCCTCGGTCCGGTCGGTTGTGTCTCAGCCGAGGTGATTGTCAGAGAAACCGAGGTGATCATCTGTCAGAAGTCATGAGTAGCAGATCTGGTCGCCAGCTTGTTTTGCGAGATAGACCCAGTAGTTCCTATCCTTTTTAGGCATCTCATCCTACTATACTAGTGATCCATGAGCGTCACCAGGCCGATTTTGATGGCATTTGCGGGCATCCCATTATTGCCCCGCGGTTTTTGGATGTTACTGCCTTCAAGTGCCTCCACGTGGCGGAGGACTTGAGGAAGATGATCTTCATGGTGGGACTGGAGGAGTTCATGAAGATCCGAGTGCCGGCTTACTTAGAGCCGACCATGGAGTTGGTGAGTTCTGTCATTCACGTCCCGGAACGCAACAACATCAAGTACCGGTTGCTGAACCGGAACTACATAGTGCCGATGGACCAGTTCAGATAGATCTTTGGCTTCCCGACCCCCACCGTGACTGATTTCCCTTCCAGAGCCGTAGCTCGAGACTTCTGGGGTGAGATAGCCCATGTGGTGGAGAACAGTGACAAATGAAAACCTGGAGACTCCAGAGAGCGCATCATCTTTGTAACGCCCCAATCTTTAGGCGCGTTTTCGATATTTATTTCTCTGGTTTTATCGATATCTTAATAGCCTAAATATCTTTAACGAGTATTTTCACGTAGTAAATTAAATTTTTGAGAATTTATATAATTTATATTTATATATATTCCGTATCTATGTTCGGAAAAATTCGAAATATTTTTCCGAATCCGACAATTCCGTTCCGTTATTTTAACAAGTTGAGTTAATTGCCATCTTCCCCATTTGTCTTATTTAATTTTAGTTATTCCTTTCTCTTTTATTTATTTCCCCCCTTTCCCGCTTCCCTTCCTAGTGAAGAGACCCACCCATGCTTTTGTTTTGTGCAGCCCATTCTTTTGTTCTGTGTAGTCCTACACCTAGCCCTGCACACTCTACCCCTTACGACCTCTCGATCTCTCTCATCAGGCTTTGCTTACGAGAAACTATCCACTCCCTCATTGATCACTCCTACTCTCACGCAGCCCCAACTATCTCTTCCCTCTGCTGCATCTCAAACTCTCCTTCCCTCACCTTCTTTGGATAGTGACATTGCCGGAAGCGAAGAAGATCTCGAGCCACCTTTGTCGAGCCTCGGCCCTGTCAACCACCGGGAGCCCTCTGCAGACAGCCCCGCCGTACTGTGAGCGCCACCACCTCCAATCTGTGCCACCAGGAATGCCGCCGGAGAAGGAGCCTGCCTCGCCAGCCTTCCGGAGCACTAGCACAGCTTAACCGCCGCTTCTCCTTTTCTTATTCTCTGTTCGCCTCTATCACCGGGAGCGCCGGATTGCGGACAGTCTCTTGGCAGCATCCTCGCCTGCGTCGCCTTCAAGGCCCGTCTCTAGAGAGATCGCCCTGCCTCGCCTTCTCGCCGTCATTGGAGCTGTCGAAGCCAGATAGCGCGTCGAACAGATCCGCGCCTTAATCCTGTGCCATGCTGAAGGAAGCGTTCGAACTAGGCCGCCGGAGACCGAGGCTGCTGTCGCCCTGTGCCTTCACCCTCGACGGAGCCTCGCCGCCGCTAGTGTTGCCTCCAGCCGCCGTCGGTGCTCTTTCTCATTCCCCAGCCCTGCATTGTGTTTCAAAGGAAGGAGAAACCCTTGTGGGTTAATTATTTTGGCCCCTTGATTTTTGGATAATTACAATTTGTGCCCCACTTTTGATTATTACAAATTTGTTCTCCAGTTTCTGGTTTATTGCAAATATACCCCTGCAGAATTTATTTTGGAAAAATGGCCAAGTTCTTGAATATTTATTTTACGGTTTTCGGAAATGGCTTAAGTTCTTGAGTTGCATATCTTGCCCGGAAAAGTTGATTTGCGGCTTATGACCAACTCCTTTACTTTGTATAGTTTGTCCCGGAAAACGTTTTAACGAGTTTTTAACCTTTGTTTTGAAAACGGGTTTTACCTTAGATTTTATATACGTTATATATTCCGTTCAAATTTATCTTATACGCTAAATTTGTTTAGTTTGGTGCTAGGTTCGGAAGCGTCCCGGTAAATGCCTAACGAGTCCAAGTCGACATCCGTTGAACGGCTTTCGTCTTTTGACGTTGTGTGAGTATTCTTTCCCCTCGATTTAGTTATGTTAAGTTTTAGTATCATGCTAGGTTGGATATAACATAACTTAGGGTGTATACCAAGTAGTGGTTTGAACTTTAGGTGAGTTTTGATGTTTGATTGTGCTCAACCTTGAGGTGCTTGGTTATCTTTTGTGGATTGTAAGGCGTTGAGTGTTTGATTGATCTTGTGAGTATCCGAGGCTTGAGGTTGTTGTTATATGGTTCTTGAGATTATGGGTTAGGATATGCGTCCTAGCATAGTGTTGATACCATTGAGATTGTTGAGACTAGACATGTTATCCTAGTAGTGTTGTGAGTATGATCTTGCGAGATCCGAGGGTTTAGAAGTCTTAGGACTTCTAGCTTGTGTTGAGTGTGATGTGAGCATGAGGGATTCTAGGGTACGGTCCTAGAATTGAGAGTCAAATGGTCTTGCATAGATCATTTGTATAGAAGTCTAAGACTTCTATTGTGAGTGGGTTGTTGTTGATATAGTTATCTTCTTGTGAGCAGGTTATGGACTTCCTCCCTAAGGAAGTGAGAGTGTTGTGAGTTGAGTGTGGTGACGAGGTAAGTCTTCGGACTTACTTAGCTCATATTCCTTGTATTAGCATTGATGTGTGTTTGGTGGTGTGTGTTTATTATTTATTGTTTATAACAACTAAACCGGAAATAGGATTACAGACCTTTATATTATTTGACCCAAGTGTATGATAACGGGTGGTGACATCACTGCCTAGCTCTTGCGAGAGCTAGGAGGTTCTTGGCGACTAGCCGTGCTGGTTAGACGGTCGGAGGCATCCGTACCGTTCCATGCCGACAATGGGGACCGAGGCGAGTTTCGGGAGATTCTCGTGTCACAAAAGAAGTTGAATTAGAACGGGATACGACTTAATAATAAAAAGATAATAAACCGGACATGCGTGATTTGGTGCACATTGTGTTTTATGTTGATTTACTTGTGTTTGTGTCTTTCACCTTGATCCTAATGCTTGGAATATTAGCTAACGGTTTTATACCGATTGTTGTAGATTGCCTTGCAGGTTAGGAATGCGGCCGAGAGATCCGGAAGAGTGGGCATCCGGGGTTCCGTATATTTTAGGATTGGGTTCTGGTTGGAGTCGTGTTGAGTTTTGTATTCATTGTATATAGTATGCCGCGTGTATGGCATTTGGTCTTTCGGTTGTATCTCGGTTGGAGTCTTTTGTTTGTATGGTTTCGGGTTTTATTGCATTGCATAAAATGTATTTTGTTTTGGCCTTTATTTGTGCCATGTTGCAAGATCCGGTGAAATTGTTGTCAGGCTAAGGGTCGGGACCCATTGTGAGGTCCCAACCTGTAGCGCCCCGAGTCCTGCGGACTCGGGGTGTTACAATCTTCCACTTAGCTTTCCTCCTAGCTTGATGTGATCCGGGAAACCAATGCAAACGGCTTCACTTTAATTTGTTCCTTCAGTATTTTGGTCATAACAAATGCTACGTTTATCCAATGAAGGTCCGTAAATATTTGTTGGAAAGCTGATTTCAAGGGCTACAATATTAATGAAGACTTCAAGAGCAGATTCGTCCAAGAGATGAGTCTTAATTTCAGTTCTTCCAACAGCCGGATTTATGGTCAAGATGTGAAGAGTCCAAAACCAATGCCTCATTATGTGGATCTTTAAGGCCTATATTTTTATTATGACTTTTGGCCTTGTTTTTGATCTTTCATCTAGCCTTATTTTCCCTATTTAAAGGCTTGATTGATTCATAGAAAAAATAAGTGAGAGTTGATAATATTTGTAAAACAATTTGGTTACTTGGTTTTTGGTGAGATGCCGAAACCTCCTCCTTAGTGAGATGCCGGGTAGGTTGCCTTTGTGAGATGCGAGGGCGAAGGCATTAGTTCTCATAGGTGTGAGGCTTGTGAGAGTTGATGCGATTATTGTAGAGTTGATGGTGAGATGCTTGAAGTTCTAGCAATACATATCTTGTACTTAATTTTCAATTATCACAAATACAAAACACATGTGTATGTTTTCTTTAGTTTTTCGTTTGTCTTGCATCGTTGGATCCTTGGGCTGGGGCGTATCATTTGGTATCAGAGCCTTATTCGATGCAATTCAATAAGAGGCATGAAGATTCGAGGACGAATCTTTTTGAAAGGTTGAGAGGATGATGTGATCCGGGAAACCAATGCAAACGGCTTCACTTCAATTCGACCCTTCACTATTTTGGTCATAACGAATGCTACATTTATCCAATGAAGGTTCGTAAATACTTGTTGGAAAGCTGATTTCAAGGGTTACAATATTAATGAAGACTTCAAGAGCATATTCGTCCAAGAGATGAGTCTTAATTTCAGTTCTTCCAACAGCCGGATTTATGGTCAAGATGTGAAGAGTCCAAAACCAATGCCTCATTATGTGGATCTTTAAGGCCTATATTTTTATTATGACTTTTGGCCTTGTTTTTGATCTTTCATCTTGCCTTATTTTCCCTATTTAAAGGCTTGATTGATTCATAGAAAAAATAAGTGAGAGTTGATAATATTTGGAAAACAATTTGGTTGCTTGGTTTTTGGTGAGATGCCGAAACCTCCTCCTTGGTGAGATGCCGGGTGGGTTGCCTTTATGAGATGCGAGGGCGAAGGCATTAGTTCTCTTAGGTGAGAGGATTGTGAGAGTTGATGCGAGTATTGTAGAGTTGATGGTGAGATGCTTGAAGCTCTAGCAGTACATATCTTGTACTTTATTTTCAATTATCACAAATCCAAAACACATGTGTATGTTTTCTTTAGTTTTTCGTTTGTCTTGCATAGTTGGATCCTTTGGCTGGGGCGTATCATTTGGTATCAGAGCCTTATTCGATGCAATTCAATAATAGGCATGAAGATTCGAGGACGAATCTTTTTGAAAGGTGGAGAGGATGATGTGATCAGGGAAACCAATGCAAACGGCTTCACTTTAATTCGACCCTTCAGTATTTTGGTCATAACGAATGCTAAGTTTATCCAATGAAGGTCCGTAAATAATTGTTGGAAATCTGATTTCAAGGGCTACAATATTGATGAAGACTTCAAGAGCATATTCGTCCAAGAAATGAGTATTAATTTCAGTTCTTCCAACAGCCGGATTTATGGTCAAGATGTGAAGAGTCCAAAACCATTGCCTCATTATGTGGATCTTTAAGGCCTATATTTTTATTATGACTTTTGGCCTTGTTTTTGATCTTTCATCTTGCCTTATTTTCCCTATTTAAAGGCTTGATTGATTCAAAGAAAAAATAAGTGAGAGTTGATAATATTTGGAAAACAATTTGGTTACTTGGTTTTTGGTGAGATGCCGAAACCTCCTCCTTGGTGAGATGCCAGGTGGATTGCCTTTGTGAGATGCGAGGGCGAAGGCATTAGTTCTCGTAGGTGAGAGGCTTCTGAGAGTTGATGCGATTATTGTAGAGTTGATGGTGAGATGCTTGAAGCTCTAGCAATACATATCTTGTACTTTATTTTCAATTATCACAAATCCAAAATACATGTGTATGTTTTCTTTAGTCTTGCATCATTGGATCCTTTGGCTGGGGCGTATCATAGCTCACAGGATATTCAATGAGACACTTCTGGCGCGTACTGAGACGCCCTAGAAGGTCCATCAGAGGGAGCTTTTGAGTATGTTTTGTATGGTTAATGGTGGAGTGCTTGACTTTGGAGGGATGTTGGCTGAGGACTTGCATAGGATAAAGGGCAAGTCCAAGGGAGATATATGTTGTGGAGGATTGGTAACCCATATTGCTACTGCCATGGGTTTAGATCTGAGTGCATGTACAGTGGTTACGGCTTGCAAAGCCGCTTGGACTTCAAGAGATGATCATGAGGCGTATTCTCGTCACTCGTGGTCTCAATACGCCATATGTAGATATGCCTTGGGAGACGACAACTCCACAGGGTATTCTATGGTCATCATAGTTTTTAGTCTTTCGACCGACAGTACTGGTCGCAGGTTACCAATCCTCCACAACATATATCTGCTATGGAGACCGGTATTGATACCGGCGGCCCTAGTGTTCCAGTTGTCGACCTTAATGACGAGGCGACAGAGGAGGAGGCAACACCACCACCACCACCCCAGCGCATGTTACGTCGCAGGTTCAGAGATCAGTAGGCACACTAGAGGATTGACGAGCTGGTTTGAAAAAAAAAATTTATGATCTCGAAAGGGATGTTCTTGACTGGACGACGTAGACACCTCAGATGACGTCAGAACACCTCGACCGAGGTGGGTTCTTAACTGAGAGTTTTTCAAAATGATTTTGTGCTTCTCTCTGGATATGACCTTAGTGATGATTCTGTTTGCAGATTGGTTTTGAAATCTTTATATGCTCGAAAGGTTTTATGATATGTTTAAGTTGCAAAATGCTTTGTTTGAAGTTTTAGCATGTTTAATACTTTGTTTTTATCAAAATTATGTTGAATTTGAAGGTTGACACCACATGATGAGTTCTCTCACATTCTTCGTGGAATTATTAAGGCAATTCAATCTCTTCTCTTCTTCTTCTTGATCATGCTTTAGCCCCTCATATACATATTGCCTCCCTTTACCTATCCGGGAATTTAGAAGCAAGTGAAAAGCAAGTGAAAGTGAAGTTAAGATGTTGGTTGAAAGTTTTAGAAAGAAACAATTAGGTTTGGGGAAGTCAATCATGATGATGAGTAACTCAGCACCATTCACATAGCCGGGTGTTTGTGTCTTGCCAAAGTCAGATTGAGCGATATTCCTAACGAGTCATGGTATGTGCATCAAGGGTTTGAGGCATCTCGAAAAATTGATGATTGCTGATTTCCTAGGCTTCGGTTATTGTGCACCTCTGTCCATGCATCCCAAAAAGTAAAGTAAAATAAGTGAAGCTTATTGGTGGAAGATGTTGAGTTTCAAAGAAAGTAGAGTTATATCCTTTTCCCGGATTCTAGCACCACATACCCTTTATATATCCCACACTTACACGTTTCTTGACCTCTTTTGGAAGCCCTTGAGACCTCGAGCTTGTTGATTGACTTGGTGGTTTAAACTGGATTATATGTGATTGATTTTGATAAATATGATTTATTATAATTCTATGATTTTATGCAAAGATGGACAGCTTTCTTATATTTATAAAATGTTTTTATCATGTTTTGATTTTATTTGCCATCAAGCATTCTCTTAGAGTGATCTATGAGTGGACACACCACCAAAAATGTTTTGAATTGCTTTTCATTGATTTTTCTGACTTATAATCCATTATATCTTATACTTAAGATTTGGAACTTGCTTGGGGACAAGCAAGGGACAAGTATGGGGTATTTTGATAGCATGTATTATAGTCTATATTTCGGGGCTACTTTAGACGTTTTATCTTCATGAATTTGCATGTATGGATGTATATTCTTCGATTATATTGTTGTTTTATCTAACTTTGCGGAAATCGAGGTCTACACCTAGTTTCGATGTAATTGTAGGTAAAATGGCACGTTTTAGACCGAAATGGAGCTAAGGAAGCTATGGAGTCATTAGAGCTACATTTTGGAGCTTAAGGAAGACCTCAGGAAGCATGGAAATGATTAAGAAGATTTACTTTGGACCAGATTTGAGAGATTTCACATTCAGTTGAGATTCACCTCGGTCAACTATAGTACCACCTCGACCGAGGTGATCTTGAGGAACGTCCCGACCGAGGCAAACACCCTGTCGCCAGTGAGATCTTTATTTTTGGCTGAGATCTTTTATTTTTGGAAAGAAGATATCTAATACTTTTGGCTGGATTTCTCCTATATAAAGGGTTGGGTTTTTATTTAAGAGATAGAGATATATTTTATAGAAAATTATCTTTTTAAGATATTGTATCTTTGGAAGATAATTCTCCTATATAAAGGGTTGGATTTTCTACAATTCAGCCATCTTCGGATCAAGTGATTTTTGGAGTATTTTCTGAGAGTCTTGAAGGAAGTTTGAAGGAAATATTGAAGGATTGAAGTTCAAGGAAGGAAGGAATCATAGTTGGAGTTGCTTTAAAGGAGTTTGTAAGACTTTCTTAGATTATCTTTGGTTTGTTGTCTTTGTTGACTTATGATTGAGGAACGCTTGTTTGTTGATTAATTGATTCAGTTATTGAGACCTTTTCCTTAAGGTTTTCTTGTTTGAATATTAATTCCTTTTCCATTAAATTGATTATTTTTATCATGATGATTGTTGACTAAGTTTCTTATGCGATTCTAGGGTGATTGGCTGAATGTTGTGGGAAAGACGATGATAGAATGATCTTAATCCCAACAGGACCCTGAAAGCTCGAGCCTTTACCTTAACCGACGAACACCTTGGTCAGTTGTGGAACATCTCGACCGAGATGGTACATAAACTGAACGAGGTGAATCTTTCGTGAACCTTATCTGAGTTAAGAGTTTAAGTTTGCCAAATCCTATCCTTATTACATCTTTCCTGGTTCAACGCAAGCCTAGGATGAGACTTACCCGGTGATTCCTTTGTTTGTTTACCCAAGATCATGAGTGTAGGTAATAAAGGTTTATCCTTTATTGGGGTTTGAGTGTGCCTTCATCCCATCCTTATGAGTTAGCCTGAGACTTACCCGGTAAAGGTTGATTCTATTCCCTTGAGTGGTGTGTTGGTTTGAGTTATAGTTCCTTTCTTTATTACCTTGAGACTTACCCTGTAATAGGAGCTTTGGTTTGGGATAGTGAGTAGTGAGACTTACCCGGTGATCTATTCCCACCTTAGAAACACCTTCCCTTTGCAAACCTTAGCTTTGTCCGCGTTATCCTTTTTAGATCTTGAGTCGGAACCACAACTAGATGCTTTAATCCTTATAATCCGCATTTCCCCTTACTTGACTTTTACATCATCTTTGATTACTTTAATTTCTTTTAGTTAATTACAATATTTGACAACCTGATTTTGTGCTTTGTTTCACCTAAGTCCCTGTGATCCATCCCTACAATTCTTGCTTTTATTACAACTGACCCGTACACTACGGGTTCGCATATTTGGTGAAGCATACTTCTTGAGTTATAAAGTTTAAAGCTTGCACACACCTTTTGGAGCGAACACCCTCTATTAGGGGAGGAGTGTCATAGCCTTTGCCTTTATCTTTCTTTTCCTTGGGTTTTGGTTGGTATGAGAGCTAAATCCTGTCCTTGTGACCTCTTCTTGACGAGACTCAACATCCGTTAAGTAGAATCCTTTGGTTGGGATAAAGGAAAGTTGGATCTTCACCGGACGACATCCTACCGAAGAACATATACCTTTGCTATCCAGCTCTGTCCGTACACATCCTTAGACATCTTGAATCGAATACCGCAACCGGATACTTGGATCTTTAGAATATGCATTCCAATTATTATTGCTTCTATATTCTTTATTATGATCATTGCATTGTTTGCTACCCAAGTTGGATTACCTTTACTGCTTTGTTCTCACTGATTCCCTAAGATCGACTCCGGAATATCAGCCCATTCTATGATTGATCCGTACACTGCGGGTTCGCTATTGTTAGACTTAATTCTTGGATATAAATTTAAAGCTTATTTGCGCACACACCTTTTGGAGCGAATAAAAGACAGAAGACTATACCAACTAGTAATGGAGCTAGAGCTTCTGGATTTGGGCATACTCAGACGTCCGGACATTGTGATCTCTCGTAGGTAATGCAGAGTTTTGAGAGAGGACGGCGAAGTGATAACTACAGAAGGGTTGGACATATGAAAGCTGATTGTTAGAAGGCTACATGGACTTGCTTTTCTTGTGGCAAGCTCGGACATAGAGTTGTGTTTTGCTATCAAGGCAAGGAGCCATCACAACCGGGCTCATCACCTATTGGCATGTGGGCAGATGCCGCCTCAGTATCAGTCTCAGCAACAGCGGAGAGTTCCAAGTTATACCGCTCTTCAGGGTTCCACTCAGGGACAGGGGAGAGGTAGAGGACGAGGTGGTGGTACTTTCGACACTAGAGGTGCCTCATCTAGAGTTTACGAGGTGAGGAGTGCAGAAGAGCCGGCATCTCCAACGAACACAAGTACTATTCATAATAATGGTTTTCTTGTCAAAGTTCTTTCCGATACCGGTGTTACGCATTCTCTTATATCTGATGCCTGTGTAGATAGACTGGCCTTAGTTACCGTAGAGGGGAGACCTTTCTTTATAGGGTCACTCGACGGGGTAAGATTAGAGGTACACGGGAAGTTCGCAATTACCCTATTAGATTGGGAGGTCGTGATTGGTCAGCTGACTTCTTCGTCATGTACTTAGTACATGAAGAGGTTAACTTAGGCATGAATTTGATGGATCGGGATCAGGCCGTTTTGGACTTCAGCAAGAGGACAATGACAATAACTACAAAGTCAGGCCATGTAGAGATTATCCGAGGATGGGATCTCGGAAAGACCGGTACAGTCATCAGTGCAGTTCGAGCTGCGAGACTTATTGGTCAGGGTTGCAAGGCTTTCTGGTGCTATGCCATGAAGGATGCGAGTTTACCGATGTTTTCGGAGAGCCATTAAGTTTACCTCCACATTGAAGTGTGCACTTTGGCATTGAGTTAGAGCCTTGGACGAGACCAATCTCGAAGGCTCCTTACCGCATGGTGCCTATCGAGATGCTTGAGCGAAAGGAGCAACTCGAGGAGTTAACTGAGAAGGGTTTTGTCCGCCCTAATGTATCTCCTTGGGGCGCACCAGTACTCTTCGTCAGGAAGAAAGACGGGTCTATGAGGTTATGTATTGACTACCGAGAGCTTAACAAGGTGACGATCAAGAATAAGTACCCACTGCCCCGTATCGACGACCTTTTGGACCAGCTACACAAAGCTTTGGTGTTTTTGCGGATCGATCTAAGATCCGGTTATCACGAGTTGAGGGTGAGAGAGCAGGACATAGCCAAGACGGAATTTCGGACCAGGTATGGCCACTACAAGTTTGTAGTGATGCCATTTGGGCTCACGAATAAGCCGCCGTGTTCATGGAGTTGATGAACAACATCTTCATCAACTTCCTAGATCAGTTCATGGTTGTCTTCATCAATGATATTCTGGTAAACTCTCGCAGCAGAGAGAAGCACGGAGGACACTTCAGGATTGTACTCCAAAGTCCTAAAAGATAGAGAGCTTTACGTCAAGCTCTTTAAGTACGAGTTTTGGATGCTTGAGATGGCCTTTCTTGGCCACATTGTTTCCGCCAAAGGGATCAAGGTAGATCCGGCAAAGATTGAGTCCGTTGCATCCTGACTGTGACACACCTATTTCATTTCTAGTTGATTACCAGTTAATTAACCCTGTTTAAAATAATAAGCGGAAAAGCGGAAAACGTAAATTTTTAAAACTTTATCTTACAACCATATTCACAACATATATACATACTAAGATACGTCATAAACTCCGTTTAACCAAAACACAACTGTTTTAAAACCATGCAAAACATCCTAGGCGGTAGCATCCCATAACAGCCCACCTGATATGATCTCAAATCCAGGTGTTGGGTCCAACGTCCTTGTCTTGATCAGGCCGAGTCTGAGCAGCTGAAAAATATGTGGATATAAAAACAATGAGCCACACGCTCAGTAAGGGTATACAAATCGCGCTCTCCCAATATATATAAGTATCTAATATCCCGTCCCCAAAGGACACTCTATACCATTCCTTACATTTCAAAGCACACATACATATCCACATTCACATATAATTCCACAACCATTCATATCACATTTCACATAAACCTTCAAGCATGTTATCACACATCACATATAAACATATAATATCATCACATAAAAATAATCATAACATAACACATAACATGTTAGACTCAATTGCATCGATGCATAGGTGATAATTAACTAACTAGCCCAACTGATCGTACGATATATTTTCTCATTGCTTTCGTATTTCTTTTCTTTCTTCCTTTCTTTTTTTTTTCTTTTCGGTTGGCCAACCCCATAGCGTCCTAGGCCCCCTGTAGATCAGGTAGCGACCTCGGCTATCTTGTCCTAAGACCCCCTGTAGATCAGGTTGCGATCTTGGACTATTTTTCTTATCTTGAGGCCCCCTGTAGATCAGGTAGCGACCTCTGGCTGTTTTTCTTATCTTGAGGCCCCCTGTAGATCAGGTAGCGACCTTTGAGGCCCCCTGTAGATCAGGTAGCGACCTCGTCCCCCGGAAACCCGTGCGAGACCCAGTTGGGCTAATTAATCAATGACCATCCTATATTATCACTTTCATATCATAACTCAATTTCATGCTTTCATCATATTCTTCCATCATATTCTTTCCATTATCATCTCATGTACCTCATGCATGCATTCATAAATCATATCAAGTCATCATCGTCATTCCACTCATATACATATAAGCATGCATACAATCATAACAAACATATATATACACTCAAGCACGCATAAAATCATAGCATATTAAATACATAACATATATTAAGCAAGTGTAATTCATATACACTTACCTCGCAGGTAAGAACAATAAAACCTTGCAAACCAACTATTGAGTCCGTTTCCCACTCGGACTATCCTCCTTTATCGTGCTTGGATACGCTCACAAAGACTAAGCTATAGTTAACCAAAACCTTCAACAACACCTGCGGAGAATATCATATTCCTCGTATTAAACTTCTCGCTTCAAATACCAGTTAAATTCATTCCTTTGAATTTAATTAGCTTATAGCATTTTCTAGAATCCCAATTTAATTAATTAACCTTTAATTAATTAATTAAATTTCGCCAGAACAACGTTTTGCCCGCAGGCAATTTCTGAACCCACCTGTCATCAAATCTTATCAAACAAACAGCCCATAATCACCAGAATAATGTAACGAGCATAATGGAATTTCCAATTATCCATTTTCACAAGTCTAAGGTCAATTTAGGCCAAATCGCAATACAAAAAACGAATAAATTCATAACTTATTCGTTACTAACCCGATTGACGATCCGAAAGAAGATTCGGAATCACAACGACGTAGGCTACGCTCGGACACCATCAAATTCACCGGAATCTGAGCGACGGAACCTCCCTAGTATCATATATGCTCGACCAGGCCTTCCCTTGCTCGGAAATGAAGAAACTCGGTACCAAAATGAAGAGAATGAAGAGAGGAATCCAAAAACTCAAACGGATTTGAAATCGGATTAGAAACGGAGAGTAGATATGAGTTTGAAGGTTGAGAGAAATCAGAGCTTTTACGAGGAAACGTGAAAGAAAATGAATTAATAAACGTTATTTCCTCTATTTATAGCGAAGACGATAATTATCCTTTAGCGGAGTCGATGATTATCCTTTAGTGGAATCGATAATTATCCTTTCACCGATCCGAAAAAGCGGTTCAAGACCCCTTTTCCAAACTTCTCGAAATTGGAATAATAAATCTGAAATATTGTATGGATAATTATTCCGCAATTGTCTCGAAAAACGCGTTTTCCTAAGCCGTCTTTCTTAGCCGCTAAGAAACGAAATAGCGACTCTTTTGGCCATTTTGCCTTTCTATGTTTTTTCATATCTAGGACATGTCCGATGTCCTGATCATTTCTCTCAATTGCATTTTTATTAATTGAAGCTCCCAAATGCTCCAAATAACACCGGGGTGTAATATCATCTAGGAGCAGGTTATATCGAGAGGTATCTCGTGTTAAAACGGATTTAATTCCTTAAAATTCTCGATTAGGTCATCTTCGATTTTTGACTGTTACAAATATCTCCCACTTTAAGAAATTTCGTCCCGAAATTTAAGAAAGGACGTAGAACCAAACTCGTAGATATATCAAAAGGATGCACAACCGGATCACAATTTTTCAAGGTTTTTACTCAAAAAGATAGGGGTATCTAGCTCTCATATCTTGCTTGGTTTCCCATGTAGCCTCTCGAGTTGAATGATGTCCTCATCTGACCTTCACCATCGGAATCTCCTTGTTTCTCAATCTTCGAACTTGCCTGCCTAAAACCTCAATTGGTTCTTCTGGGTAGGACAAGTTCTCATATACTTCTATCTCAGATTCGGGAATGATATGACTCGGATCTGACTTATACCTTCGTAGCACTAATACGCGGAAGACGTCATGCAGTCTTGATAACTCAGGTGTTAACGCCAACCTATACGCAAGTGGTCCGATCTTCTCTAAGATCTCATATGGATCAATGTATCTCGGTGCTAACTTCCCATGCCTACCAAATCTCATAACTCCCCTCCAAGGAGATTCGTTCAAAAACACTCTATCGCCTATCTCATATGTCATCTCTTTTCTATGGCGATCAAAGTAGCTCTTCTGACGATCTTGTGTTGCCTTCAAGCACTGATTTACTACTTGTACTTTCTCTATTGTCTGCTGTACAAGTTCAGGACCCTCTATTTGTCGCATGCCCTCAAAATCCCAACATACAAGTGTGCGACACTTCCCTCCATACAAGGCCTCGTAAGGTGCCATACCAATACTCGAATGGAAACTGTTATTATACGCAAATTCGAGCAATGGCAGGGTAGAATCCCAATTACCTTTAAGCTCTAAAACACAAGATCTCAACATCTCCTCCAAGGTTTGAATCGTTCTCTCTGATTGCCCGTCTGTCTGAGGATGAAATGTCGTACTAAAATGCAATCTTGTACATAAGGCATTTTACAGACTTTCCCAGAAGTGCGATGTAAACCTTGGATCTCTATCAGATACAATCGATACAAGGACTCCGTGAAGTCGAACAATCTCTCTCACATACAACTCTGTCAGCTCATCTGAGTTATCTTGTCTCATCGGTAAGAAGTGAGCAGATTTCGTCAATCTGTCTACAATCACCATACCGTGTCATTCTTTCTAGAAGTCCTAGAAAGTCCAACAACAAAATCCATTGTAATCCACTCCCACTTCCACTCAAGAACTGGTAAAGATTGTAACTTTCCTGCCGGTGCTTGGTGTTCAGCCTTCACTTGCTGACACACTAGACATCGAGCCACAAAATCAGCTACCTCTCGTCTCATCCTAGGCCACCAATAGATCTTCCTCAGGTCATTAAACATCTTCGTACTCCCAGGATGCATGGAATACCTCGAGGAATGTGCCTCTTCAAGTAGCTTCTTCTTTAACTCCTCAATGTTTGGCACGCATATCCGTGCACCTCTGTATAACACTCCCTGATCAGACAACTAGAAGTGTGTAGTGGTAGCATCTCCCACTTTAGCTTTCAACTTCTTCAGTGTATCATCCTCATCTTGTCTAATTGAAATCTCATCAAGAATCAACGGTCTTACCTGAATGTTCGCTATCAACTCAGATCCTCTTACATCCATCTCTACTCTCATAACTCTGAGAGCTAATAGATGCTTAACCTTGTAGTTGACCTTACCGCCTTGGTCACTGCTCTTTCTGCTGAGAGCGTCAGCTACCACATTCGTCTTTCTTGGATGGTACTCTATAGTGCAATCATAATCCTTGAGTAACTCCATCCATCATCTCTGCCTCAGATTCAGATCCCTCTGAGTGGGAATATACTTCAGGCTTTTATGGTCGGTAAACACCGGAAATGTATCACCATAAAGATAGTGCCTCTAGGTCTTAAGAGCATGAACTATAGCAGCAAGCTCTAGGTCGTGTGTAGGGTAGTTCTACTCATGAGGTCTCAACTGTCTAGATGTATATGCTATTACCTTCCCTTCCTGCATTAGAACTCCTCCTAAGCCACTCCCAGATGCGTCGGTGTAAACCACAAAGTTACCCTTATCTGAGGGTACAACCAGAATAGGGAACGTAGTCAATCTTTTCTTAAGTTCTTCAAAGCTCTCTTGACAACTGTTATCCCATATAAACTGCTGATTCTTCTTTAGCAAGTTAGTCAATGGGCGCGCAATAATCGAGAAGTTCTTTACAAACCGCTTGTAATAACCCGCAAGTCCTAAGAAGCTGCGAATCTCTGTAATGCTCTTCGGAATTTCCCATTCTGTAATAGCCTTGATCTTGGATGGATCAGGTTGTATACCATCTCGTGATATCACATGCCCTAGAAAGGCAATCTGATCCGTCCAAAACTCGCACTTGCTGAACTTCGCGTACAACTGTCTCTCCCTCAGAATCCCTAAGATACGTCTCAAATGCTCTCTATGAGTATCTGCATCTTGGGAATATATCAAGATATCATCAATGAAGACCACGACGAACTGATCTAAATAAGGTTGGAAGATCGAGTTCATCAGCACCATGAATGCTGCAGGTGCATTCGTCAACCCAAAATGCATAACTGTAAACTCATAGTGTCCATACTGAGTACGAAAAGCTGTCTTCGGTATAGAATTCTCTGCTATCCTCATCTGCTAGTATCCCGATCGAAGGTCATTCTTTGAAAACACTGTAGCACCCCTTAGTTGATCCAGCAAATCCTTTATCCTCGGTAAGGGATACTTGTTCTTGATTATTATTTTGTTCAGCTGACGGTAGTCTATGCACAATCGTAAACTACCGTCCTTCTTCTTCAAAAAAAGCACTGGTGCACCCCAAGGAGAAATACTCGGGCGTATAAAACCTTTCTCGAGTAACTCCTTCAGCTGTTTCCTTAACTCCTTCAGCTCTAGCGGAGCCATCCTGTAAGGAGCAATTGATATAGGTGTTGCACCTGGTAATGCTTCAATCTCGAAGTCTATCTCTCTACTCGGAGGTAAACTAGGTAAATCATCAAGGAAAACGTCAGGAAATTCTCTGACAACATCCACCTCAGATACTCCGGGGCTAACAATAGCAGACTTTGACACACTAGCCAGATAAGACTTACACCCTTCCCAAAGTAATCTAAAAGTTGTTACTGTAGATATGAGAAAGTAGGAATAACATTCCTCTCACTGGTGAAAACCACCTCTCTCAACCCATCTACCTCCATGGTGACTTCCTTTGTATAATAATTAATCAAAGCTATATGAGTGGATGACCAATCCATTACTAACATCACATCAAACTCTCTCAAGAAATCATCCCATGTCTGCACAGGTGGTATACTATGGCCATTAGGGACCGTGTCCCACTAGATCCAATATTTAGGAATCAATAGAAAAGGCAAATCCTGTCTCCAGTTGCTCCCTCAAGCAAGGATATAGCATATTATACCCATCTCTCATTAGCGTAGATAACTCCATCTAGAATGGACGCAGTGTTCCTCAATCACTCATCCATTACTAATGGATCAGTAGTCCCCTCAAACGACTTTGCCCCTTGGCGGCGAATCTTCTCGAAATTCTTGTCCATCTTTAGTAGAATAAGACCCGCCTGAGACATTGTTGTGTCTGTGGTTGTATAACTTCTCTCAAATATTTTACTAAATCAGGTATACCAGCCATATCCGATGGTGGTAGTGGCACTGGTTAAACTGGCACCTTAGGGTGCTCTTGATCATTTCTACCCTGAGCATGTACACACTCAGTCGACCCTTTGGTTGTGCTCCGCCATCTAAAAGAAAAATAAATTTTCAAAGGCTTTTCAGAAAACTTCCCACAACCCCAAGCCAAGGAATCATATCCCTGCTTTGATACCAACCAAATGTGACACCTCCTATTTCATTTCTAGTTGATTACTAGTTAATTAACCCTGTTTAAAACAATAAGCGGAAAAGCGGAAAACGTAAATTTTTAAAACTTTTTCTTACAACCATATTCACAACATATATACATACTAACATACGTCATAAACTCCGTTTAACCAAAACACAACTGTTTTAAAACCATGCAAAACATCCTAGGCGGTAGCATCCCATATCAGCCCACCTGATATGATCTCAAATCCAGGTGTTGGGTCCAACGTCCTTGCCTTGATCAGGCCGAGTATGAGCAACTGAAAAATATGTGGATATAACAACAATGAGCCACACGCTCAGTAAGGGTATACAAATCGCACTCTCCCAATATATATAAGTATCTAATATCCCGTCCCCAAAGGACACTCTATACCCTTCCTCACATTTCAAAGCACACATACATATCCACATTCACAAATAATTCCACAACCATTCATATCACATTTCACATAAACCTTCAAGCATGTTATCACACATCACATATAAACATATAATCTCATCACATAAAAATAATCATAACATAACACATAACATGCTAGACTCAATTGCATCGATACATAGGTGATAATTAACTAACTAGCCCAACTGATCGTACAATATATTTTCTCATTGCTTTCGTATTTCTTTTCTTTCTTTCTTTCTTTTTTTTTCTTTTCGGTTGGCCAACCCGATAGCGTCCTAGGCCCCCTGTAGATCAGGTAGCTACCTCGGCCATCTTGTCCTAAGACCCCCTGTAGATCAGGTTGCGATCTTGGACTATTTTTCTTATCTTGAGGCCCCCTTTAGATCAGGTAGCGACCTCTGGCTGCTTTTTTATCTTGAGGCCCCCTGTAGATCAGGTGGCGACCTCTGAGGCCCCCTGTAGATCAGGTAGCGACCTCGTCCCCCGGAAACCCGTGCGGGACCCAGTTGGGCTAATTAATCAATGACCATCCTATATTATCACTTTCATATCATAACTCAATTTCATGCTTTCATCATATTCTTCCATCATATTCTTTCCATTATATTCTCATGTACCTCATGCATGCATTCATAAATCATATCAAGTCATCATCGTCATTCCACTCATATACATATAAGCATGCATACAATCATAACAAACATATATATACACTCAAGCACGCATAAAATCATAGCATATTAAATACATAACATATATTAAGCAAGTGTAATTCATATACACTTACCTCGCAGGTAAGAACAATAAAACCTCGCAAACCAACTATTGAGTCCGTTTCCCACTCGGACTATCCTCCTTTATCGTGCTTGGATACGCTCACAAAGACTAAGCTATAGTTAACCAAAACCTTCAACAAAACCTACGGAGAATATCATATTCCTCGTATTAAACTTCTCGCTTCAAACACCAGTTAAATTCATTCCTTTGAATTTAATTAGCTTATAGCATTTTCTAGAATCCCAATTTAATTAATTAACCTTTAATTAATTAATTAAATTTCGCCAAAACAATGTTTTGCCCACAGGCAATTTCTGAACCCACCTATCATCAAATCTTATCAAACAAACAGCCCATAATCACCAGAATAATGTAACGAGCATAATGGAATTTCCAATTATCCATTTTCACAAGCCTAAGGTCAATTTAGGCCAAATCGCAATACGAAAAACGAATAAATTCATAACTTATTCGTTACTAACCCGATTGACGATCCAAAACAAGATTCGGAATCACAACGACGTAGGCTACGCTCGGACACCATCAAATTCACCGGAATCTGAGCGACGGAACCTCCCTAGTATCATATATGCTCGACCAGGCCATCCCTTGCTCGGAAATGTAGAAACTCGGTACCAAAATGAAGAGAATGAAGAGAGGAATCCAAAAACTCAAACGGATTTGAAATCGGATTAGAAACGGAGAGAAGATCTGGGTTTGAAGGTTGAGAGAAATCAGAGCTTTTACGAGGAAACGTGAAAGAAAATGAATTAATAAACGTTATTTCCGCTATTTATAGCGAAGACGATAATAATCCTTTAGCGGAGTTGATGATTATCCTTTAGCGGAATCGATAATTATCCTTTCACCGATCCGAAAAAGCGGTTCAAGACCCCTTCTCCAAACTTCTCAAAATTGGAATAATAAATCTGAAATATTGTATGGATAATTATTCCGAAATTGTCTCAAAAAACGCGTATTCCTAAGCCATCTTTCTTAGCCGCTAAGAAACGAAATAGCGACTCTTTTGGCCGTTTTGCCTTTCTATGTTTTTTCATATCTAGGACATGTCCGATGTCTTGATCATTTCTCTCAACTGCATTTTTATTAATTGAAGCTCCCAAATGCTCCAAATAACACCGGGGTGTAATATCATCTAGGAGTAGGTTACCTCGAGAGGTATCTCGTGTTAAAGCGGATTTAATTCCTTAAAATTCTCGATTAGGTCATCTTCGATTTTTGACTGTTACACTGACCGCCACCTTGGAACGTTAAGGAGGTACGCAGCTTCCTAGCCTTGGCAGGCTACTACCGCAGATTTGTGGAGGGATTTTCAATTGTCGCCCGACCACATACTTCCTTGTTGAGGAATACTACGAGATTCGTGTGGTCCGAGCCATGCTTGTAGAGTTTCAAGGAGCTGAAGAGAAGGTTGTTTTCCGCTCCTATCCTAGCCCAACCAGAGGGCATAGAGGAGTTTGTGGTGTACAATGACGCATCCAAGCTCAACTTTGGATGTGTTCTAATGTAGATGGGTAAGGTTATAACATACGCGTCGAGAAAACTAAAGACGTATGACGAGAACAACCCTGCCCACGATCTCGAGTTAGGTGTTGTGGTTTGATAGCATGTATTATAGTCTATATTTTGGGACTTGTTTATACGTTTTATCTTCAATAATCTGCATGTTTGAATGTATATTATGTGATTATATTGTTGTTTCATCTACCTTTACGGAAATCGAGTTCTACACCAAGTTTCGTTGTAATCGTAGGTAAAATGGCACCTTTTGGACTAAAATGGAGCTAAGGAGCTAAAGAGTCATTAGAGATACATTCAGGAGCTTAAAAGAGAATTCAGGGAGCAAAGATTTAATGAAGAAGATTTACTTTGGACCAGATTTAGGAGATTTCACATTCAGCTGAGATTCACCTCGGTCAGCTACACTGACACCTCGACCGAGGTGATCTTGAGAAGCGTCCCGACCAAGGCGAACACCCTGACGCGGCGAGATATATTTTATTTGGCTAAGACCTTTTATTTTTGGAAGGAAGATATCTTATATTTTTGGGCTGGATTTCTGGAAGGAAGATCATATATTTAGGAGATCTATTTTAGAGATAAGATATATTTTATTAGGAAATTATCTTTTTAAGATATTATTATCTTTGGAAGATAATTCTCCTATATAAAGGGTTGGATTTTCCACAATTCAAAGATCCCTTTTGACGATCTTTGGATCAACAATATTCTCCCAGCTGCAGTTAGGAAGGAAGTTTGGAAGTTTGAAGGAAGAATTGAAGATTGAAGGAAGGAAGTTCATAGCTTTGTGATAGCTTTTTAAGGGGATTTGTAAGACTTTCTTAGATTCCCTTTGGTTTGTTGTCTTTGTTGGATTTATGATCCAAGGAACGCTGATTTGTTTGATATTTTATTAAGTTATTGAAGCCTTATTCTTAAGGTTTTTGTGTTCAAATATTTATTCCCTTCTCATATATTTGATTATTTATTTCATGATGATGAGTGGCTAATTTCCTTGTGCGATTCTAGGGTGATTGGCTGAAAGTTGTGGGAAAGACGATGATAGAATAATCTTATTCTCAGTAGGACCCTGAAAGCTCGAGTCTTTACCCTTAACCCTAGAACATCTCGTTCAGTCTATGAACATCTCGGCCGGAGTGGAACTTGACTGACCGAGGTGACCTTTTCTGATCCGTAACTGAGAGTTAAGTGTTAGAGTTTGCCAAATCCTATTCTTATTACACCTTTCCTGGTTCAATGCAAGCCTAGGATGAGACTTACCCGGCGATTCCTTTATTTGTTTACCTAAGATCATAAGCGTAGGTAAAGAAGGTTTATCCTTTATTGGGGTTTGAGCGTGCCTTCAGCCCATCTTTGTGAGTTAACCTGAGACTTACCCGGTAAAGGTTGATTCTATTCCCTTAGTTGGTGTGTTGATTTGAGATTATAGTTCCTTTCCTTAGTACCTTGAAACTTACCCGGTAATAGGAGCTTTTGGTTTGGGATTAGTGAGTAGTAAGACTTACTCGGTGATCTATTCCACTTTAGAAACACATTCCCTTTGCAAAATTTCAGCTTTGTCCGCTTATCTTGAGATCTCGAGTTGGAACCACAACTAGATGCTTTAATCCCTAGAATTTGCATATTTCCTTTAATTAACCTTATTATCATCTTTTTTATTGCTTTAATCGCTTTTGTGGTTATTAGTTGCATTGACAACCTCTACTTGCTTAGTTTCACCTAAGTCCCTGAGATCGACACCCCGGAATTCTTGCTTTTACTATAATTGATCCGTACACTGCGGGTTCGCATCCTTGTTTTAAGCATATTTCTTGGGATATAAATTTAAAGTTTGCACACACCATTTGGAGCGAACATGTTTTTGACGCCGTTGTCGGGGACTTGGTCTAGACCGAGCCGGTTGCGGTCATCTTTCGGGACAATTTCCCCTGTTGCTACTAACCACTCTACTTGAGTGACTTTCGCAGGTTCTTTTTCTTAGGTTTATGCAAAGAACCCGTGCTGGGAAGGAAATCGTTCCTTACAATCCTGAACCAGAAAAGACATACAAAAGACGCTTGAAAGAAGCGAAAATGGCCAACCAAGACAATCGCGATCTTGAGGCCGAATTGAAAGAGGCGATGGAACAGCTACACCTCAATAGGGAAGAACTGAAGCGAAAGAGGGATCAAACTCGCACCTAACTGCAGAGATAGAAGCAGATATGGTTGATGTAAGAGCCCAGATTCTGCATCGACCGAGGCAGGACCCCGCTCCAGTTGCTGCGGCCGAGATACTTCCACCTCGGATGCCTGTCCGAGATGTTCTTTTTGCAGGTATTCCACAGACCCTAGGACAAAGGATGGACCCAAACCAGCAAGTGATGCGTCCAGGAGTCAACCTAGGTGATCCAGCGGAGCATGATTATGAACTTTGACCGCAAGTTCTATCCATGATCCGCAATGCCAGTTTGGAGGTTTAGAGAGGGAGTCTCCGCATCAACATTTATAGAACTATGAGATTTTGATGGAGTCCTTGAGACCTTCAAGGCTGGAAAATAATAATTACAAGCTAAGGCCTTTTTACTTTTCTTTGAAGGACAGGGCGCTTACTTGGTATCAGTCTCTTCCTCCCAGAAAGATCAACACTTGGGAGGAGATAACGATGGAATTCTTAACAAAAATTTTTCCTCCCTACAAAACCGCTGAAATGAGAGGGAAGATCAATGCATTCATCATGAAGGACAAGGAGAGTTTATCCAAATCATGGGAGAGATTTATGGATGTTCTATTTGATTGCCCACATCATGGGATTTCAAAGATAGAGTTGATGGAGATATATTTCAAGGGATTGGAGGGAGCTACCCAATTAAACCTTCAACTACTATCCGCCGGCACATTCATGGGCATGCCGATTGATGAAGCTTGGGACTTCATTGAGAGACAAGCTTTGCACATGGAGAAATACTTCCACCAAGGAGCTGAAAATGGAGTTAAGAGAGTTAATTTCCAAGAAGCTCCATCAAATGACAATCAACTCATCTCCCTGAAAAATTATGTGAAGCAATTGAAGGACCTTTTGGTTGCTCACACCAAAAAGGAGGAGGGAGGATATCAAGGCTCAAGGAACAACAATCATGGCTCCCAGAACAACAACTACAACAACAATAGAGGCTCCAACAGCAACAATTGGAGATCCAACAATCAAAATCCGGGTAACCATTATTCTAATTCCAATTCTAATAATTATTTTAATCCCTCTTCTTCTTCTTCTACTCCATTGAAGAGCCAGGAGCTTAGATCAAGTTCGTCCCAGCCATAGAAGAAAGATGTAGTGCTGGAGGTCATCTTGATCAAGCTCAACGCTATGGAGACGTCCATGACTTCATTTTCGAAGGCACAAAAAGCCTTAGAGCAACAATTCTTTAATAAGGCGAATGAAGCGCCAAGAGATCTAGGAAAGCTCCCAGCAAGGACAGAGAGCAACCCAAAAGGACATATCATGGCAATCACGACGAGAATTGGACTGAAAATTGCAAATCCAGTGCCTCGGGCGATGCCAGTGCAGACGAAAAACACCTCGGTCCAGGTACAGACGAGGAACACTTCGGTCGAGGTGCCACCCAAGGTGGAGTCGCAGAAGACGACGGACAAAATTGAAGCTTATGTCCCACCTCCTGCATATAAACCACCACTTCCATTCCCCCAGTCAAGGGCTAGAGCACATCTAGACAAGCACTTTGGTAAGAGCCTTGACTTGATGAATAAATTACATATTAACATCCCTTTCCTTGATGCTATTCTAGGAATGCCCGCATATGGAAAGTTCTTAAAAGAGATTCTATCAAGGAAGAGGAAACTGGAAGATTTTGGTGAAGTAAGGATGACATCTAAATCCTCAAAGCTCATTCAAATCATGAAGGATAAGATGCCACCTAAGTTGAGAGATCCCGGCTCATTTTGCATTCCCATTCAAGTTAGGGATGTTACTTGTGAGGCGTTGTGTGATCTAGGAGCCAGCGTGAGCATCATCCCGCTGGATATAAATGGCAGACCGCTCCATTATATCCAGTAGTTCCGAAGAAAGGAGATCGGACTTGGAGAGCCCAAGCCGGTGAAGATAAGGTTATAAATGGCGGACCGCTCCATTACCCATCCAGTGGGCATTTTGGAAGATGTCCCGGTTAAGTTAGGTAACTTCTACTTACCTATAGACTTTGTTGTGCTTGATATACCCGCAGATTATCCCGTTCCTATCATTCTCGGGAAACCATTTCTGGCAACTTCGGGTTGCAATGTGGATTGTAAGAACGCCAAGTTGAAATTCAACATTGGCAGAGATCAAGTGGAGTTTGCATTGCTTGGTGCAATGAAAGGAGAGCCGCTGGAGGATGATATCTTCAACATCTATGATGAAGAAGAATCAAGAGAATTGGTGAGCTCTATCCTTATTAATGACCCTCTTGAAAGAGTTATTAGTTTTAGCTTAATGGAGGAAGGTATAAATGCTTCTTGTGATGCAGATATACGAAGCTTAAAGGCACTGGAAGAAGATACAGGAGCTAAGATTGAAAGACTAATCCAGGAGAAGAGAATCTCCAGTTTTGGTCCAAGTTCCAGTACCTCGACCGAGGCACTTTCTGGACCAAGCGAGGTGTTCTTATCTGAAGAAAATCTCGGTCACCTACTTTGGACCTCGACCGAGGTTGCAAGCGAGATGATGTCAACTGAGACTTCTGAAGGTCCAGATCTTCGATCTAAGTCTACTCCACTGGAAGGAGGAAGCAAGGATCCCCCTCAGAAGGCACCCCTAGTTGTGGAGCTTAAACCGCTTCCAAGTCACTTGAGGTATGTTTTCCTTGGACCGGATTCTACTTATCCCGTTATTATTAGTGCTTCCCTTTCCGAAACTGAATTATCTAAACTGATGCATGTCCTGAGAAAACATCAAAAGGCTATGGGTTATACTATTGATGATCTTATTGGTATTAAGCCTCCGTTCTGCATGCATAAAATATTAATGGAGGATGACCATAAGACTTCACGGGAACCTCAAAGACGGTTGAATCTGATCATGAAAGAGGTTGTGAAGAAAGAAATTCTTAAGTTGTTGGATACAGGTATCATATTTCCTATCTCGGATAGCAAGAGGGTGAGCCCAGTGCATGTAGTTCCGAAGAAAGGAGAGATGATCGTTGAGACGAATAAGAACAACGAGTTGATTCCAACTAGGATCGTTATGGGCTGGAGGGTATGCATCGTTTATAGGAAGCTGAACGTGGCCACTCGGAAGGACCATTTTCCACTTTCCTTCATCGATCAAATGCTCGTACGGTTAGCCCAACATTCACATTTTTGCTATTTAAATGGTTATAGTGGCTTCTTTCAGATTCCTACCCATCCAAATGATCAAGAGAAGACCACTTTCACTTGTCCATGGGGGACATTCGCTTATAGGAGGATGCCATTTGGATTATGTAATGCACCCGCTACCTTCCAGTGATGCATGATGGCTATCTTTTCCGAGTACATAGAGGAGATCATGGAGGTATTTATGGATGACTTTTCAGTATATGGTTCCTCTTTTGATGATTGCCTATCTAACCTTTCTCTAGTTCTACAAAGATGTAAAGACACTAATCTCGTTTTCAATTAGGAGGAGTGTCTTTTTATGGTTAATGGAAGCATTGTGCTAGGACACCTCGTTTCCAACCGAGGTATTGAGGTCGATCGAGCTAAGATCGAGACTATCGAGAAACTTCCTCCCCCTTTTTCTGTTAAGGGTGTGCGGAGTTTTCTCGGGCATGCAGGTTTCTATAGGAGATTCATCAAGGATTTCTCGAAGATTTCTAAACCACTAACTAAACTCTTGAATAAGGATGTTATTTTTGAGTTTTCGCAGGAATGTCTTGATGCATTTTTCAGGAAAAAGGAAGCGTTGATCTCCGCTCCCATTATCCAACCTCTGGATTGGACCTTGCCCTTTGAGATCATGTGTGATGCGAGTGATGTGGCGGTAGGAGTGGTGCTTGGATAAAAGAAGGATGGCCGGACCAACGCCATTTACTATGCTAGCAAGACACTAGATGAAGCCCAACTAAACTATGCCACCACCGAAAAGGAGCTTTTGGCGGTTGTATATGCTTTTGAGATATTTCGCTCTTACTTAGTGGGAGTGAAAGTTATTGTTTACACTAACCATGCAGCTATTCGTTACTTACTTGCTAAGAAGGATGCAAAGCCGCGTCTTATTCGATGGATTCTCTTGCTTCAAGAGTTTGACCTAGAGATTCGCGATAAGAAGGGATCCAAAAATTTTGTTGTGGATCACCTCAGCCGGCTACCTCCCTCTTCACGCGAGAAGGACGAACCACCCATAAACGATTCATTTCCCGATGAGCACTTGCATTTGCTGGAACGTTTGATAGACTTCTTTATCTCACCCCATGATGAAGGTGAAGTATGGGGTGAGGATACCTTCCAGCATGTTTAGGGATGTCGTACGGTCCAACTAGCGACCTTAAATCAAGCGCTTCTTGGGAGGCAACCCAAGGTATTGGTTTCTTTTCCCTTTTTTCTAGTCTAGCTTTAGATAGTTTGCTTTTGCTTTGCTTTTCTTTGTTTTTTGCGTCCTAGACAAAAACCATGTACATTCTAAGGAAGGATTACAACTCAAGAGCAACACTGGAAGGACAGAAGTTCGAAAAATTGGGAAGACGGAGTTTGACTGAGACACATCTCGGTTTCTGTCACAACACCTCGACCGAGATGATTCTTGAGCAACCGAGGCGACTAGGGCTGACAAAGATCCACCTCGGTCCAGACACCTCGGTCCAGTTGGGACCACCTCGACCGAGGTGACAGCAGAATCGGCGAGGGGTATAAAAGAGGAACAGTTTCTCTCTCTTTCCTTCCCATCTCTCCCTCGACCGCGGCGCATCCCCATCTCGCTTTCTTTGTTTCTCGATCGTTTTCTACGGTTCTTGCTCAGATCTTGCGAGGAAAGGCTAGAGGAACAGATTGCAAGCGAGAAACTACACCAAAAACGCTTCCAATCGATTGAATCTGGGGTAATTAAATTGAAAACCCTAACTCCTCTATTTTCACCAATTTTAGATATTAGTGGCTTTAGTTGCCATAGATTTGTGTTGGAAAATGCTTAAGTACCCCATAGGAACAATCGGTAGTGATATTGGGGGAAAAGAACTGGAAATCAGAGAGTTAGAATGGAGCAGTTTATCGCCTCGGTCCAGTCGACTTGTGCCTCGGCCGAGGTGTTCTTGATATTGTCAGACCAACCGAGATGACTTGTCAGTAGAAAGAACAAAAAAGAGTTCTCGTTCTGATCACCAGTTAGTTCTGAGGGATGCTCCCAGTAGATCCTCACCTTCTTCTTCTTCCCGACCTTCTATCCCGGTGATCCACGAGCGTCACCAGGTTGACTTTGACCGCATATGCGCGCGCCCTGTGATTGCGCTGCGGTTTTTGGATCTTTCGGCTTTTGACTGCCTTCATGTAGCTGATGATCTGAGGAGGATGGTTTCCATGATAGGGATAGAGCAGTTCATGGAGATTAGAGCTTCAGCCTACCTCGAGCCCACATTAGAGTTTGTGAGTTCTGTTACTCACCTGCCTGAGGAGAGAGCCATCAAGTACCGGTTGCTGAACTGGAACTACATAGTTCCATGGACCAGTGGAGAGATATCTTTGGCTTCCCGGCCCCTACAGTTGCCGACTTTCCTTCTCAAGCCATGGCTCGACAGTTTTGGGGACAGATTGTAACGACCCGAGTTTTAAGTAACCCAAGACGTCACTAGGCTAAGGACCACACAGTGGGTCCCATCAGTTAGCCTGACAACAACTTCACAAATAGGACCTTGCAACAAGAAGCACGAAAAATAATGAAAACATCCAACCTGTCATTTAGAAAACATTTACATAATAACCGTGCATGCAGTTAGTATGTATATCCCAAAACGACACTTTAAAACATGACACCTGAACAGGTGTCTTAAAACTTCAGCCTGAAATCAACATGTGTACACAGTTGCACACAACCAACAAAAGACTCGCTTGCAAGCGATTATTTTCAAAAGCAAGTTCAACCAACCCTTGGGTTAACACTGCCTCGGCTGTCCACTTCCTGCAGTTGACATCCCTGAAGCGTTCCTTTGATCAGCATTACCTAAAAAGATTCGGTTTAAAACCGTTAGCTACTGATCATAATCTATCAACGAGAGATTATATCAACACATCACATCACAACAAATATATTCAAATACCATATACCGTGCTCATGAGATGATATCATGCTTTTATGAATGATGCACGTGAATGCAGTATGAAATTTACAATTTGCGATCCCGGACCCATTAATCCGGAACCATTGCTTATACGGTTCTGGCTTTGGTGTGAGCTCACCATTGCACAGATTAGGTTAATTCAGACATTTGCTCTTAGGTCGTAGCCAGACTGATCAAGTCTACGGGCCAGGCTTTCTCGTGGTGGGTTATGGTCTTAACCCTTAACCACATGCAACATTTTTCCATTCATGTTAATGCAAACATTTACCATTTTCATTAGGTGTGCGACCCGAGCCTGAAGTCCATCAGACTCGGTGTCATTCTTATACAAACGCAAGTGATCCAAGCTTGGCCGAGCTCCGGTATTCACTGCAAAATACTCACTGTACATACTCTTGACCTTTACAAGTCATCATCATATCACATGCCTCAAAAGGCTTATCATCTCATACATTATCATGTTTCAGCAAGCTTATCATGTCATTCAATAGCACGCCTCAATAGGGTAACACATGTTCATTTAACCATTTCTCATAATTATGACATGATAATAATCACAACAACATTAAGCATGCTTTACACAATCATAACGTCATTTTCATCATAAACACATCAAGCATGCTTCACACATAACACATCTCAATGCATATCAACATTCACATTTCAGCACAACAAGGCATTTCAAAACAACAACACATATCAACACAGTGAGATATAAATCTCTCAAGCACGGGTTTCTGTAGATCGAAGGTAAGTAAGTCTGAAGACTTACCTGGATACGCTCACTGAGCAACTAAGCTATAGTTAGTCTACCGTCTTCAACACCACCTGTCGAGAATATCATATTCCTCGTATTAAACTTCTTGCTTCAAACATCAATTAAATTCATTCCTTTGAATTTAATTAGCTTATAGCGTTTTCTAGATTCCCAATTTAACTAATTAATCTTTAATTAATTAATTAAATTTCATCAGAATAACCTTTTGCTCGCAGGCAGTTTCTCAACCCAACTGTCATCAGATCTCATCAAACAAATAGACCATAATCACCAGAATATTGTAACGAGCATAATGGAATTTCCAATTATCCATTTTGACAAGCCTAAGGTCAATTTAGGCCAAATCGCAATACTGAAAACGAATAAATTCATAACTTATTCGTTACTAACCCGATTGACGATCCGAAAGAAGATTCGGAATCACAACGACACAGGCTATGCTCGGACACCATCAGATTCACCGGAATCTGAGCGACGGAATTGACCATAGAAGGGGGATGCTCGACCTGGCCATAACTTCAACGGAAACGCAAAAACTCGGTACCAAAATGAAGAGGACGAAGAGAGGAATCCGAAAACTCAAACGGAATTGAAATCGGATTACAAACGAAGAGTAGATCTGAATTTGAAGGTTGAGAGAAATCAGAGCTTTTACGAGGAAACGTGAAAGGTAATGAATTAATAAATGAATTTCCGCTATTTATAACGAAGACGATAATTATCCTTTAGCAAAGTCGATAATTATCCGTTTATCGATCCGAAGGCGGTTTGAGCCCCTTCTCCAAACTTCTCAAAAATTGGAATAATAAATCTGACATTTTGTGTGGATAATTATTCCGCAACTTTCTCGGAAAACGCGTATTCCTAAGCCGTCTTTCTTAGCCGTCTTTCTTAGCCGCTAAGAAACGAAATAGCGGTTCTTTTGGCCATTTTGCCTTTCCATGTTATTTCATATCTAGGACATATCCAATGTCCTGATCATTTCTCTCAACTGCAATTTTATTAATTGAAGCTCCCAAATGCTCCAAATAATACCAGAGGGTAAAAATTATTCCCCGGAGGAAAAAGTGAAAATTTCCCCATAAGTCTAAATTTACACCAAAATCATAATGGTGGAATTTATACTCGTCATCTGCACACTATTCGCGATTTATGGGTCAATTAATATCGATGATTAACTTAATCACCCTTAATCATCCTTGATTAGGATTCGAAAATTCTAGCTTTTACATCACACACCCCTTAAGAAAAAGTTTCGTCCCGAAACTTTAGTACACAGCTCATCAGAAGAATGAATCCGTCAATCACATAATTAACCTATCTTTGCATTTCGTGCAAGCATAGATTATTATCACGTTAGCGGGGTCATCACGCTCACACTAGGGAAGTCTATCACTTCCTATGTTAGCAAACATAAATCAATTCACACACACGTAAATCACTTAAACATAGAACCATATAAGCACATTAGTTAGTGGGAAAGTTAGGTACTACTCTTTGCTTTTGTCCCAATCATTGATCAAAGAGCTAAACACCTCTGGATAATTTCTCTCCATGTGTTCAACTGTTTCCCACGTAGCCTCTTCCATTTCCCTTCGGGACCACTGGATCTTCACTAATGGAATTTCATTATTCATTAACTTCTTCATATTTCTGTCTAACACGGCCATAGAGAACCTGACATAGGTCTGATCAAGCTCTATCTCAATAGCATCATAGCTGAGTACATGGATCGGATCTGGTTGATACTGCCTTAGTTGTGATACATGAATGTACACCATCCATTTTTTTTACGGTAATGCTAAACGATAAGCTACTTTACCAACTTTTTCCAAAATCTCAAACGGTCCAATATACCGAGGACTTAACTTCCCCTTGATACCAAACCGTTTGACTCCACGAGTCGGTGAAACTTTCAGCCAAACATGTGTCCATGTTTCAAACTCTAGCGGGCGTCGGCGCTTATCAGCATACGATTTTTGTCTACTCTGTGTAACCAACATCCTTTCTCGAATCAAAGCAACTTTTTCAAAATCACTTTTAACTTTGTCTGGATCCATATCAATGACATCGGCAGGCTCATCCCAACACAATGGGGTTCGACATTCCCTTCCGTATAGTGCTTCATATGGTGCCATCTCAATGGATGCATGCCAAATTTTGTTGTAAATGAACTCTACTCATGGTAAATGATGTGGCCATACTAGCCCCCAATCAAGCACATATGACCTCAACAAATCTTCTAAAGTCTAAATAGTCCTTTCTGACTGGCCATCTGACTGTGGATGGAACGCTGTTGTAAAATTCAGCTTAGTTCCCATTTCCATTGTGGTATTTCAAGTGACGTAAGTTCTCCTCTTGTTCTTTGATGTTCAATCTTAACTTGTTGACATGTTTGACAACATGCAACAACCCTATAATTATCCTTCTTCATATCTTTTCACCTGAAGTATGGTATAATATCCTGATACATCTGATTCGACTATGGTGTTGTATGAGCATTAACAAGAATATTTCTTCTAATCTCATCATCTTGAGGCATACATATTCTTCCTTGGTATCCAATCATATTGTCGTCGTTGAAAAGAATCTAAACTTTCATCATTCGTGATCATTGACCTCACCTTGGTTAGATCAAGGAAATTAGTTGTTTATGTTGGATCTCTTCCATCCAACTAGGCATGATCTCCAAGGTACACAAATACCCTTGGTCTTTCTAAACCCATATTTCTCTCTACCACTATAAATCATATCTTTTTGTATCTCAGATTGTGCAGTCAAACGAGCAATCACCTTCTTCTGAAATAGGTTGGTCATAGGTCTTGCTATGATGGAAAATCCTTTCACAAAACGTTTGTAGTATCCTGCTAATCCTAGGAACTACGTATATCCTTTACGTTTTTGGGTGGTTCCCATGCTAGCATAATTTCAATCCTGGATGAGTCAACTCTGATTCCATCTATAGTGATCACGTGTCCTAAGAATGTTACTCCATTCATCCAGAAGTCACACTTGAACAACTTGACATAAAGCTTCTCTTTCATCAATACTTGGAGAATTGCTTTTAAATGTTTTATGCTCTTCACTACTTCGTGAATAAGCCAATATGTCATCGATAAAGACCACAACAAACCGAGTCCTAAATGTTGTCTTATGGATATCATCTTCTTGAATCTTCAACTTGTGATAGCCTGACCGTAGGTCTATCTTGGAGAACACATTTGCTCCTTGCAATTGATCTAACAAATCATCAATTTGTGGCAGTGGATACTTGTTCTTAATCATCATCTTATTCAGTTCTCTATAGTCGATACATAGCCTCATTGTACCATCCGTTTTTCTTCACGAACAATACTGGCGCTCTCCATGGTGATACACTTGGCCGAATAAATCCTTTATTTGCCAATTTTTCCAATTGCTTCTTCAACTCAAGCATTTCCACAGGTACCATCGTGTACGGAGCTTTAAAATGGTCTATTTCCAAGCTCTAGATCAATTCCAAAGTCAACTTGTCTTGTAGGTGACAATCGAAGTATTTCATCGTGAAAAACATCCTTAAACTCGCGTGCAACTGGAATGTATTTCAATTGAATCTTTCCTTCTTTCTCCAAAGCATAACATAAATATGCTTCACATCCTGTCCTTACCAGCTTACTTGCTTTCATTGCAGAGATCATCACTAGCGGGTCTTGTAGCTCATTTCCTTTGAACACATGACAAGTATCATCATTGGCTAACATCATTATTGTTAGCATTTCCGCATCTATCTTATCCATATACTTGATCATCCAATCGATGCCTAGAATCACGTCATCATTATCCAATCCGGTAATAAGGATATCGGTTGGCTACTTTACTTGCCTAGTTTCCACGTAAACTTTGACTTTCTCATCCTCTCACATTAGGACAAGATCCTTGAGTTAACATTATCCCCTAGCCTCACAAACTTTATCATATCTCTATGTTAACTACATTTGAAACATGTAGTTGGACTTTTTGATCAGTCCTTCTTGTAATAATTTAGGTCTCCACAATTTAAAATGTTCTTCCCTCCAATTTCTCTTATGATCATGGTTGTGGAGAAGGCCTTGTTTCTTGACTCACACGTCTCGTACTCGCATGTTCAAGAAACTTTGAGTAGACTTCTGCCTCTTTCCTCCACTAGTTTAGGAATCCACTTCTTTCCTAAAGCCTTGTCTTGCTTCAAGCTTTATTATCCTCTCCTAATACTCCAATAACGTCATATCTTAGGTGACAACACCAACTAAGAGGTCGTTCCATCCTATCATAAACAATCTTATCAATTGATCATAAAGTGGTGCACTCTCATCCAACGATGTATACTCCTCGTGAAATTCATCTCCATCATAGGAGAACCTCCAAATGTTGCTTCCAGAAAAGACTTTAACAAGTTAGTCCAAATCCGACTCTTGAAAGTCTCGTAATCCACAATGATTGCACGATTTCTCATCCACCAACATGCACCAATGTTCTGCATGAAGGTTGCTGCAAGTTTCATCTTATACTTTTCTAGCCCTCCAATGTCCCCAAAAGTCATGTTTATGTGGTTCAACCGCCAATCAACTTGCATTACATAAGCTCCTGCAAACACTAACACATCTCTTCTTTTGATGACCTTAATCACTTCTCTAATGAAGTTCACTACCTTGTTGTTCCTCATATGGAACTTCTAGTGTTTGGGGTTCAACAACTCGTGCTTGCCCTTGCATTTCTATCGTAGCAGTAGCCCCTTCTACCGCTATATTCTTGCATCTTCTCATCTCATGTAGCTCGATGGGTAGAGGTACTTGACCTTGACCACTTACTTTAAACATTATACTCTCATGTACTTCTAGCTTGTCGTACTTCCACTGACACACATGCACATTGTGCTCCCATTGACATACTTGTAACGAAGCTGCAACTTCCTTGTCTCTTAATCAAAACGCTTACAGTTGCCTTTATCACGGTTTCGACAAACCGGAACATCCAAGATCGTTCTCTCTTCATATATATCCACTACTTATAACAATAGTGATATCTATAAGAATACTATAATCTTAACAAGTTAGAGAGAGAGAACTACACTTACAAGGAGTCACGCTGAGGAGTGGAAGGCAGTGTCTTTACCCACAATCCCGACTATGCATATGATTTTAAATTCATTAAAACCATATGTTAGTAATTTCCAAAATCTTTTGAAAACTTAAATGTCCTTTCAAAACCAACCCGGACTGGGTTGTAGTTAGGTTGAACTATCATGTCTCATCTCAAGTCACATGTGCCCTTGTTGTCAACCTAAGCTCTGATACCAATCTGTAACGACCCGAGTTTTAAGTAACCCAAGACGTCACTAGGCTAAGGACCACACAGTGGGTCCCATCAGTTAGTCTGACAACAACTTCACAAATAGGACCTTGCAACAAGAAGCACGAAAAATAATGAAAACATCCAACCTGTCATTTAGAAAACATTTACATAACAACCGTGCATGCAGTTAGTATGTATATCCCAAAACGACACTTTAAAACATGACACCTGAACAGGTGTCTTAAAACTTCAGCCTGAAATCAACATGTGTACACAGTTGCACACAACCAACAAAAGACTCGCTTGCAAGCGATTATTTTCAAAAGCAAGTTCAACCAACCCTTGGGTTAACACTGCCTCGGCTGTCCACTTCCTGCAGCTGACATCCCTGAAGCGTTCCTATGATCAGCATTACCTAAAAAGATTCGGTTTAAAACCGTTAGCTACTGATCATAATCTATCCACGAGAGATTATATCAACACATCACATCACAACAAATATATTCAAATACCATATACCGTGCTCATGAGATGATATCATGCTTTTATGAATGATGCACGTGAATGCAGTATGAAATTTACAATTTGCGATCCCGGACCCATTAATCCGGAACCATTGCTTATACGATTCTGGCTTTGGTGTGAGCTCACCATTGCACAGATTAGGTTAATTCAGACATTTGCTCTTAGGTCGTAGCCAGACTGATCAAGTCTACGGGCCAGGCTTTCTCGTGGTGGGTTATGGTCTTAACCCCTAACCACATGCAACATTTTGCCATTCATGTTAATGCAAACATTTACCATTTTCATTAGGTGTACGACCCGAGCCTGAAGTCCATCAGACTCGGTGTCATTCTTATACAAACGCAAGTGATCCGGGCTTGGCCGAGCTCCGGTATTCACTGCAAAATACTCACTGTACATACTCTTGACCTTTACAAGTCATCATCATATCACATGCCTCAAAAGGCTTATCATCTCATATATTATCATGTTTCAGCAAGCTTATCATGTCATTCAATAGCACGCCTCAATAGGCTAACACATGTTCATTTAACCATTTCTCATAATTATGACATGATAATAATCACAACAACATTAAGCATGCTTTACACAATCATAACGTCATTTTCATCATAAACACATCAAGCATGCTTCACACATAACACATCTCAATGCATATCAACATTCACATTTCAGCACAACAAGGCATTTCAAACAACAACACATATCAACACAGTGAGATATAAATCTCTCAGGCACGGGTTTCTGCAGATCGAAGGTAAGTAAGTCCGAAGACTTACCTGGATACGCTCACTGAGCAACTAAGCTATAGTTAGTCTACCGTCTTCAACACCACCTGTCAAGAATATCATATTCCTCGTATTAAACTTCTTGCTTCAAACATCAATTAAATTCATTCCTTTGAATTTAATTAGCTTATAGCGTTTTCTAGATTCCCAATTTAACTAATTAATATTTAATTAATTAATTAAATTTCATCAGAATAACCTTTTGCCCGCAGGCAGTTTCTCAACCCAACTGTCATCACATCTCATCAAACAAATACACCATAATCACCAGAATATTGTAACGAGCATAATGGAATTTCCAAATATCCATTTTGACAAGCCTAAGGTCAATTTAGGCCAAATCGCAATACTGAAAACGAATAAATTCATAACTTATTCGTTACTAACCCGATTGACGATCCGAAAGAAGATTCGGAATCACAACGACGCAGGCTATGCTCGGACACCATCAGATTCACCGGAATCTGAGCAACGGAATTGACCATAGAAGGGGGATGCTCGACCTGGCCATAACTTCAACGGAAACGCAAAAACTCGGTACCAAAATGAAGAGGACGAAGAGAGGAATCCGAAAACTCAAACGGAATTGAAATCGGATTACAAACGAAGAGTAGATCTGAATTTGAAGGTTGAGAGAAATCAGAGCTTTTACGAGGAAACGTGAAAGGTAATGAATTAATAAATGAATTTCCGCTATTTATAACGAAGACGATAATTATCCTTTAGCAAAGTCGATAATTATCCGTTTATCGATCCGAAGGCGGTTTGAGCCCCTTCTCCAAACTTCTCAAAATTGGAATAATAAATCTGACATTTTGTGTGGATAATTATTCCGCAACTTTCTCGGAAAACGCGTATTCCTAAGCCGTCTTTCTTAGCCGCTAAGAAACGAAATAGCGGCTCTTTTGGCCATTTTGCCTTTCCATGTTATTTCATATCTAGGACATATCCAATGTCCTGATCATTTCTCTCAACTGCAATTTTATTAATTGAAGCTCCCAAATGCTCCAAATAATACCAGAGGGTAAAAATTATTTCCCGGAGGAAAAAGTGAAAATTTCCCCATAAGTCCAAATTTACACCAAAATCATAATGGTGGAATTTATACTCGTCATCTGCACACTATTCGCGATTTATGGGTCAATTAATATCGATGATTAACTTAATCACCCTTAATCATCCTTGATTAGGATTCGAAAATTCTAGCTTTTACACAGATTGCTCACGTGGTAGAGCATGCTAATAGGTGGAGACCTGGAGACTCCAGGGAGCGCATCATCTTCCACCTTGCTTTCCGACTAGCCCATCGGATCTTCAGTGAGACCCTTCTGGCGCGTACTGAGACGCCCCAGAAGATTAGACCGGGGGAGCTTCTGAGTCTATTATGTATGGTGGCTGGGGGAGTGCCTGATTTTGGGGCGATGCTAGCTGAGGATTTGCACCGGATCAAGGCTAAGGGGAAGGGAGATATCTGTTGTGGCGGCCTGGTGACTCATATAGCGACGGTTATGGAGCTGGATCTGAGTGCCTGTACATTGGTGGCGGCTGCAAAGCCGTTAGGACTTCAGGAGATGATCACGAGGAGGATTCTGGTTTCTCGTGGACTCACTACACCATATGTGGTGATGCCTTGGGAGCAGACTGCCCCTCAAGGTATCATGTGGTCAGCTCAGTTCTCAGTCTACGATACTCAGCATTGGTCCACTGTATGGATACCTTACATAGAGGATGCTAGAGACGCGACAGCAGCTCAGGTGCAGGAGGAGGATGAGGACGATGATGGCGGTGCTGCCATGGAGACAGGGACAGATACAGCGGGCCCTAGTGTGTCAGTTATCGACTTAGACGACGAGGCTACAGAGGAGGAGGCAGCTGCAACACCATCACGTCCTTCTAGGCGCAGAGTCCGCAGGCAAAGGGATCCCACAGCTCATCGACGGATTGACGAGCTGACGGACCAGATGATCGACTCTTATGCCGCCTTGTCCTTTGACATGTTGGAGATGAGGGAGAGCTAGCACTACCAGCGCCGGATGATGGAGATACATTTCCAACATACCATGGGTTATCTATTTGACCCATCTCAGTATCCTTTCGTCCCGTATCCACCACCACCACCAGCAGACCAGGATTAGAGCTAGCAGGGATTTCTTTTCTTTATTTATTATGCAGCTCAACTTATGTCCGGTGAGTACTTTGTTTTTAGACTTATTTAGACCCATTGGGACAATGTGTCCCAAGTATGGGGTACTGATGTATCTTATTTGACATTATGTATGCTTGTATGTGTTTATCTGAGACTACATGCATGCATACAGGTTATTTGATTGAGAAAAACGTCAAAAACTGGTTAATAAAAAAAATTTATGACCTCGACCGGGATGACTCTTGCCAAACGAGGTCACGTACCTCGGTTGACTTAGAACATCTCGACCGAGGCGGTTTAACTGAAAGAATTTTCGAAACGATTTTTTGTGCTTCTTTTCTGGATATGACCTTAGTGATGATTTTGTTTGCAGATTAGTTTTGAAATCTTTATGTGTTTGAAAGGTTTTATGATATGTTTAAGTTGCTAAATGCTTTGTTTTAAATTTTGGCATGTTTAATACTTTGTTTTTATCCAAATTATGTTGAATTTGAAGGTTGACACCACATGATGAGTTCTATCACTTTCTTCCTGGGATGATTGAGGCAATTCATTCTCTTCTCTTCTTCTTCTTGATCATGCTTAGCCCCTCATATACATATTTGCCTCCCTTTACCTATCCAGGAATTTGGAAGCAAGCAAGTGAAAAGCAAGTGAAAGAAAAGTTGAGATGTTGGCTGGAAGTTAGAAAGAAACAAATAGGTTTGGGGAAGTCAATCATGATGATGAGTAACTCGGCACCATTCACATAGTCGGGTGTTTGTGTCTTGCCAAAGTCGGATTGAGCAATATTCCTAATGGGTCATGATATGTGCATCAAGGGTTTGAGGCATCTCAAAAAATTGATGATTGTTGATCTCCTAGGCTTCGGTTATTGAGCACCTCTATCCATGCATCCCAAAAAGTAAAAAGTAAATAAGCAAAGCTTATTGGTGGAAAATGTTGAAGTTCAAAGCAAGTGAAGTGAAGGCCCTTTTCCCGGATTCTAGCACCACATTCCCTATATACATCCCCCCCTCATACGTTTCTTGACCTTTTCTTGAAAAGCCCTTGAGACCTCGAGCTTGTTGATTGATGTTCGCCACTTAGCGTGCGTGCAAATAAGCTTTAAATTTATAAAACTAGAATCAAGCAAGCAAACCCGCAGTGTACGGATCGGTGTAGTAAAGAAAGAATTCCAGAGTGTCGAACTCAGGCATTTGGGGGGAACAAATTCAGTTCGCAAATCGTCAAGCAAGTAAATGTAATAAGCTTTGCTAATATTGGGAAAACAGCAACCCTAAAGATCCAGGTGTCTAATTGTGGCAATCGATTCAAGATATACTAAAGAACTAAGGACAAAGTTAAGAGTTGTCAAGGTAAAGCAATGTACGGTGAAGTTCCAAGGCTTTATATGACTTATCTATAAATACTCTCTATAAAGGTTGTTGAGGCTTCAGTATAGAAAGTATCTAAAGACAAGAATTAATCTCAAATACCCAAACTTGTAACCCAAGGATCAAAACTAACTAAAATGATTAAGGTTATGACACTCGAAATCGAAATAGAGGGTGATGAGTCTCACTACTACCTAGAAAAGGGCAAGTCAAGACTAGATTAAAGCTAATCTTTAACCTTAGATCAAAGTAAAAGCAAAGTTCGTAAACTAGGGTAAATCACAAGCAGATCTTGAGTTCCACGGTCGTGGAAGCTCAAAAAAAGACCGTGATCCTGGTTCGTCGACGAGATATCTCTAACTCTCAGGGTCCAATCAATTTACGATCGATCTATCATCATCTAAGCCACAACTATCAACCCTTCACCTTAGAATTGCTAAAGGGTTTTAGCCAATAACTATCATCATCAATTCAATAATCAAGTTTAAAGAGAAAATGGATGAAAACCTCAAAAACTCAATGACTATCAAATAACCAATCTCAAATCCAATAACAAATGTTTGTATTAATGAATGCAGAAAAAAGGAATAGAAATCCTCACAATAATCTTAAGGAACAATGAAGAACGGAGTGTCAATCCGTCTCCAAAGATAAACCCTAAGATAATCTCAAAGTACACAATCTCCAAAATGCGTCCTTCTCCAAATCTTCCCTGTACGCAATAAAATCTTCAAGTCTCCCTCTCTTTGGGGATCCAAATTCTGGGGCTGTCACCGTCCGCCCTTCAATGTTGAAGGCTATCAGATATATGTAGGGATAAAACTAGGGTTTAACGATGAAACCCTAAATATTTGGGTTGAAAAGAAGTCGAGCCGCTGGTATCAGAAAATACTCTGGGCCGCGTCAGCAGGTATCAGAGAATACTTTGGGCCGCGTCAGACGGTATCGGAAGATACTTTGGCGCGTCTGATGGTATCAGAATATACTTTGGGCCGCGTCAGACGGTATCAGAAGATACTTTGGTCCGCGTAAGACGGTATCAGAAGATACTTTGGGCGCATCTAACTTCCTTTTATTGCTCTTTTTGTCCCCCCTTCAAGGTTTAATCCTTAAATGTGCTATTTCGCTCCATAATTCGCCAAATTACCTACAAATGCAATAAAACTCTGTGTAAACTTCTATTTTTGCAAAGTAGGTGAATATAACCGTAAATGCCATGAATGTATGTCTATGCATACAAAATAAAGGAAAAATCTATATAAATACATGCCTAACAATAGGTCATAATTCATGTCATCAATTGACTTGGTGGTTTAAACTGGATTATACATGATTAATTTTGACAATTGTGATTTATTATGCATTCTATGATTTTATGCAAAGATAAACAACTTTCTTATATTTATAAAATGTTTTGATCATGTTTTGATTTTATTTGCCATGAAGCATTCTCTTAGAGTGATCTAAGAGTGGAGCACACCACCAAAAATGTTTTGAAATACTTTTCATTGATCTTTATGACTTATAATCCATTCTATCTTGTGCTTAAGATTTGAAACTTGCTTGCGGACAAGCAAGGGACAAGTATGGGGTATTTTGATAGCATGTATTATAGTCTATATTTTGGGACTTGTTTAGACGTTTTATCTTCAATAATCTGCATGTTTGAATGTATATTATGTGATTATATTGTTGTTTCATCTACCTTTACGGGAATCGAAGTCTACACCGAAGTTTCGTTGTAATCGTAGGTAAAATGACACATTTTGGACTAAAATGGAGCTAAGGAGCTAAAGAGTCATTGGAGCTACATTCAAGAGCTTAAAAGAGAACTCAGGGAGCAAGGAATTAATGAAGAAGATTTAATTTGGTCCAAATTTAAGAGATTTCAAATTCAGTTGAGATTCACCTCGGTAAGCTACAGTGCCACCTCGACCGAGGTGATCTTGAGGAGTGTTCCGACCGAGGCGAACACCCTGGCGCGGCGAGATATATTTTATTTGGTTGAGACCTTTTATTTTTGGAAGGAAGATATCTTATATTTTTGGACTGGATTTTTGGAAGAAAGATCATATATTTAGGAGATCTATTTTAGAGATAAGATATATTTTATTAGGAAATTATCTTTTTAAGATATTATTATCTTTGGAAGATAATTCTCCTATATAAAGGGTTGGATTTTCAACAATTCAAAGATCCCTTTTGACGATCTTTGGATCAATAATATTCTCCTATATGTAGTTAGGAAGGAAGTTTGGAAGTTTGAAGGAAGAATTGAAGATTGAAGGAAGGAAGTTCATAGCTTTGTGATAGCTTTTTAAGGGAATTTGTAAGACTTTCTTAGATTCCCTTTGGTTTGTTGTATTTATTGGATTTATGATCCAAGGAACGCTGATTTGTTTGATATTTGATTCAGTTATTGAAGCCTTGTTCTTAAGGTTTTTCTGTTCAAATATTCATTCCCTTCTCATATATTTGATTATTGCTTTCATGATGATGAGTGGCTAATTTCCTTGTGCGATTCTAGGGTGATTGGCTGAAAGTTGTGGGAAAGACGATGATAGAATAATCTTATTCTCAGTAGAACCCTGAAAGCTCGAGTCTTTACCCTTAACCCTAGATCATCTTGTTCAGTCTATGAACATCTCGGCCGGGGTGGAACTTGACTGACCGAGGTGACCTTTTTTTATCCGTAACTGAGAGTTAAGTGTTAGAGTTTGTCAATCCTATTCTTATTACACCTTTCCTGGTTCAATGCAAGCCTAGGATGAGACTTACCTGATGATTCCTCTGTTTGTTTACCTAAGATCATAAGCGTAGGTAATAAAGGTTTATCCTTTATTGGGGTTTGAGTGTGCCTTCCGCCCATCTTTGTGAGTTAGCCTGAGACTTACCCGGTAAAGGTTGATTCTATTCCCTTAGTTGGTTTGTTGGTTTGAGATTATAGTTCCTTTCCTTAGTACCTTGAGACTTACCCGGTAATAGGAGCTTTTGGTTTTGGATTAGTGAGTAGTAAGACTTACCCGGTGATCTATTCCACTTTAGAAACACCTTCCCTTTGCAAAATCTCAGCTTTGTCCGCTTATCTTGAGATCTTGAGTTGGAACTACAACTAGATGCTTTAATCCCTAAAATTTGCATATTTTCTTAAATTGACCTTATTATCATCTTTTTTATTGCTTTAATCGCTTTTGTGGTTATTAGTTGCATTGAAAACCTCTACTTGCTTAGTTTCACCTAAGTCCCTGAGATCGACACCCCGGAATTCTTGCTTTTACTATAATTGATCCGTACACTGCGGGTTCGCATCCTTGTTTTAAGCATATTTTTTTGGATATAAATTTAAAGCTTGCACACACCATTTGGAGCGAACATGGTTCATTTTCACTCCAAAAGGTGTGTGCAAGCTTTAATATTTATAACCCAGGAAGTATGCTTGAACAATATGTGAACCCGCAATGTACGGATCAATTGTAATAAAAGCAAGAATTCCAAGGGTCGAACACAGGGACTATGGTGAAACAATGATCGGCAATCAGGTTGTCGAATAACTAATAACCATAAATTAAAGCAATCAAAGATGATATAAAAGTGAGATAAAGGGAATGCGGATTCTAGGGATTAAAGCATCCAATTGTGGTTCCGACTCAAGATCTCAAAGGATAACGTGGACAAAGTTGAGGTTAGCAAAGGGAAGGTGTTTCTAAGTGGGAATAGATCACCGGGTAAGTCTCACTACTCACTTTCCCAAACCAAAGATCCTTTTACCGGGTAAGTCTCAAGGTACTAAGGAAAGGAACAATAATCTCAAACCAATACACCACCCAAGAGAATAGAATCAATCATTACCGGGTAAGTCTCAGGCTAACTCACAAAGATGGGATGGAGGCACACTCAAACCCCAATAAAGGACAAACCTTTATTACCTACACTAGTGATCTTGGGTAAACAAGCAAAGAAATCACCGCGTAAGTCTCATCCTAGGCTTGCATTCAACCAGGAAAGGTATAACAAGGATAGAATTTGGCAAACTGAAAATCTTAACTCAGATAAGGTTCAGAAAAGGTTCACCTCGCTCAGTTAAATTTCATCCCGGCCGAGATGTTCAATGACTGAGCGAGGTGTTCTACGGTTAAGGTAAAGACTCGAGCTTTCATGGTCCTGCTGGAATTAAGATCATTTTATCATCGTCTTTCCCACAACTTTCAGCCAATCACCCTAGAATCGCATAAAGAACTTAGCCAACAATCATCATGATAACAATAATCAAATATATATATATATATATATATATATAAGAAAGGAATCAATATTCAAACAAGAAAACCTTAACACAAGGGTCTCAAAACTGAATGAATCAAACAATAAATCAGCGTTCCTCAAGTCACAATCAGAAAAGACAATAAAACCAAAAGCAATCTAAGAAGATCTTACAAACTCCTTCAAAAGCTAACTTCAACTATGATTACTTCCTTCCTTGAACTTCAACCTTAAAACTTCCTTCAACTCTTCCTTCAAACTTCCTTCAAAACTCCAGAAAATTCCAGGATGCTCCAAGCATATGATGATCCGAAGATGCTGAATTGTAGAAAATCCAACCCTTTATATAGGAGAATTATCTTGCAAAGATAAGATATCTTAAAACGATATTTTCTAGAAAATATATCTATATCTCTTAAAATATATCAGCTAAATATAATATCTTCCTTCAAGAAATCCAGCAAAAAATATTTGATATTCTCCTTCCAAAAATAGAAGATCTCAGCCAAAAATAAAGATCTCGCCGGCGAGAGGGTGTTCGCCTCGGTCGGGATGCTCCTCAAGATCACCTCGGTCGAGGTGATACTATAGGTGACCGAGGTAAATCTCAGCTGAATGTAAATCATCTCGAATCTGGTCCAAAATCAATCCTCTTAATCATTTCCATGCTACTGAAGATCTTCCTATGACTCCTCAAATGACTCCTTAGCTTCCTTAGCTCCATTTTGGTTCAAAACGTGCCATTTTCCCTACAATTACAACGAAACTAGGTGTAGACCTCGATTCCCGCAAAGGTAAACAAAACAACAATATAATCAAAGAATATGCATCCATACATGCAGATTTATGAAGATAAAACGTCTAAACCAATCCCAAAATATAGACTATAATACATGCAATCAGTTCACGCTTTGAAGATCTGGAGGCATTATCTGTACGGAGCTACGTGTCAGATATTCACAAACCATAAGAGTCTGAAGTGCATATTCACTCAGCGAGAGTTGAATAAACCACCAACGCATATGGTTGGAGTTAAGGACTTCGATCTAGAGATCTTATACCACCCAAGGAAGGAGAATGTGTTAGCTAATACCCTCAATAGGAAGACTCCCCAAGATATGGCGATTGTTCGGATGACAACTCAGCCTCAGTTACAACGAGACTTGGCATGGCTTGAGATGGATATCCACTTTCCGGATTCCGACAGCCACATGTCCACCTTAGAGATGTTACCTAATCTGTTGGTAGAAATCCGACAAAAACAGGAGAGTTCCCAATATTGACATGGATTTGAGACAAGATGTCTCGAGGAGAGGCGCCACAGTTGCAATCGGTACCGACGGAGTTTGAGACGCCAAGAGCGCATTTGTCTGCCCTCAGATCGAGAGTTGAGACATCGGATCCTACAGGAGGCTCACACTACACCTTACTTTGTACATCTCGGTGCAAGTAAGATGTACCACGATATCAAACGCTCTTTCTGGTTGGGAGATCTGAAGCCAGACGTGATGAGATATGTAGCTCAGTGTGCGACTTGTCAGCAGGTGAAGATCGAGCGTCATCGACCAAGAGGAGAGCTACACCCACTTCCCGTGCCTCAATGGACGTACGAGGACATCTCGACGGATTTTGTCACCGGTTTGAGACCAAGTCGGAGTTTTGACGTCATCTGGGTGATAGTAGATCGATTGACAAAGACTGCACGTTTCATTCCTATCAAGGAGATGTGGCCAGTAAGTCGATTGGCATAGTTGTACACCAGACTGATAGTGCGACTTCATGGAGTATTTAGGACTATACTCTCTAATAGAGACGGATGATTCACATCGAGGTTTTGGCAGTAAGTGCATGCCGCCCTAGGTACAAGTCTGTAGCTTACGACCGCCTATCATCCTCAAACCAATTGTCAGTCGGAGCGGACCATCCAGACTTTGGAGGATATGTTGAGAGCATGTGTGTTGGACTAGGGATAGTGTGACCAGATCACCTTCCCTTAGTGGAGTTCTCGTATAACAAAAGTTGGCATGCATTGATCGGGATGACTCCTTATGAGGCTTTATATAGAAAGAGGTGTCGTACACCGCGATGTTGGGATGAGCCGAGTAGTGCTAGCGGTATAGCACCTGAGTAGATATAGGACGATATGGATCGAGTAGCGATGATCCGAGAGAGGATGTTGGCAGCATAGAGTCGCCAAAAGTCCTATGCAGATAAGAGGCACAAACCTTTGGAGTTCAAAGTCGGAGCTTAGGTATGGCTGAGAGTATCCCTGACATGAGGAGTTAGGCGTTTTGGCATCAAGGGGAAGCTCAATACCAGATATGTCGTACCTTTTGAGATTCTTGAGCGAGTTGGAGATGCAGCATACAAACTTGCTCTGCTACCGAGACTAGAGGGTGTTCACCCGGTGTTCCATGTGTGATGTGATCCGGGAAACCAACGCAAACGGCTTCACTTTAATTCGACCCTTCAGTATTTTGGTCATAACGAATGCTACGTTTATCCAATGAATGCCCGTAAATACTTGTTGGAAAGCTGATTTCAAGGGATATAATATTGTTGAAGACTTCAAGAGCAGATTCGTCCAAGAGATGGGTCTTAATTTCACTTCTTCCAACAGCCGGATTTATGGTCAAGATGTGAAGAGTCCAAAATCAATACCTCATTATGTGGATCTTTAAGGCCTATATTTTTATTATGACTTTTGGCCTTGTTTTTGATCTTTCATCTAGCCTTATTTTCCCTATTTAAAGGCTTGCTTGGTTCATAGAAAAATAAGTGAGAGTTGATAATATTTGGAAAACAAATTGGTTACTAGGTTTTTGGTGAGATGCCGGAACCTCCTCCTTGGTGAGATGCCGGGTGGGTTGCCTTTGTGAGATGCGAGGGCGAAGGCATTAGTTCTCATAGGTGAGAGGCTTGTGAGAGTTGATGCGAGTATTGTAGAGTGGATGGTGAGATGCTTGAAGCTCTAGCAATACATATCTTGTACTTTATTTTCAATTATCACAAATCCAAAACACATGTGTATGTTTTCTTTAGTTTTTCGTTTGTCTTGCATCGTTGGATCCTTTGGCTGGGGCGTATCAATGTGTCTCAGTTACGAGAGTACGTACCAGACCTGAGACACATTGTTAGCCATGAGGATTAAGTGGTTGATCCAAAGCATACGTATGTAGAGCACCCGGTAGCTGTCTTAGAGCGTAGTACGGGACGCTTCCGATCGAAGGAAATACCGATGATGAAGATACAGTGTTCGATGCAAGGAGATGATGACACGACTTGGGAGACATAGTATCCGGAGGAACTATCCGGAGTTTTATGTTGATCTAGACGTACCTATAGCATAGACGTTGGAGTTTTAGTTTCCTTTTTGTTGAGTTGTGTATACACTTGTGTGACGTGTGAGTTATATGCCCCGCGAGGGAATTCGAGTGGAGATCAATGTTTCTGCTTCGGCTTTGTGTTGGTCTTGAGTGGTTTTTTGCAAGTTTTGGGATGAACCTTCTTTTTAGAGGGATTTGATGTAACGCCCCGTTTTTGTCTTCACCACCCCCACGGTGAAGGGGAGCCGCAGGTGCGGCTCAACCTCGCTGCCACGGTCGTGGCTAGGCCCAGCTCGTTTACGAGCTGTTCTATCTTCGTCTTTTCCTATCTTGTTCTATCTATGGGATTTGGCCCGTCTACCTTCTATCTTCTAACCCTAATCTAACTTTCCTTGCTCCTTTCACAACCGTTCCCTTTATATTCCCTCCGTCTCTACCTTTTTCCCGTTCTTGCTTACGTTCTCTTCAACCTCAAGCAAAGTTGTAGCCTTTCCCTTGTGACCTTCTGCAGAACGTGTAATTTCTTCTTCCTTTTTATCTTCCTTACGTTCTTGAGCCTGTTGCATGCTTCTCCTCCTTTTGTTCCTCTTTCTCTTTCTCGTTTCCTTTTCTTCTTCTTGACATGAAACAAGATCGAGTCTTGATTCTTGTTTGTCTTCCGTTGTTGATACGTATATGTTTCTAGACTCTTTTGGTTGAGAAGTTATATGTATCAATCAAAAGGATCAAGATTTGGTCTCTTTGTTGTGACGTTGTTGTCAAAAGAAGTTTTGACGATCGTTCTATCACGCCACCGCCCCCGCCTCTCCATCGTCTGCCCCCGCGCCTCTGTATGCCGCCCCCGCGGTTCACTTGCAGTGGCTCCCTTCTTTTGTGAGTTGCTTCCTTTGCCCTTTCTTTTGCTAGGTTGGACCTAGATAATTAGTGTGAATGCCAGTTAGTGGCTTGTTATTTCCCTTGAGTTGGTTATGCTTCTTGAGATGTGTTGTTGTTGGCGTTCCTTGCGAACCTTGAGACTAGGAATCCTTCTCCTAGCATGTTGAGATCAGTTAGTGATCATCGAGACTAGCAGTAGGGAACTTATAGCACGCTGTTGTAGTTCTATTAGAGATCATTGAGACTAGATTTTGTGTAGACTTCTAGGATTCGTTCAGTGTCTGATTCACGATGCCTTATCTGAGCAGGCATCTATCCTTTCCTTCGAGAAGCTGAGCAATAGCTGATTTCTAAGTTTACCTTTGAGGTAGGTAAGTCCCTTGGACTTACTTAGTTGCGTTTCGTATATTGGTTTGATCGTATTGGTTGTGTTTATTGCTTTATTGTTATAACGGAAAACTGGACTAGGATGACCTTATACCATAATTAGCCCAAGTTTATTATAACCGGTCGGCGACCGCTTGTCCAGTTCAAAATGAGGAAACTGGGAGGTGCTCTTGCGACCAGTCCAGCAGGTGACAGAGGGATGCATCCGCACTATTCCTATTGGTGAAAGGGGACAGAGGCGAGTTTCGGGAGATTCTCGTGTGACAAAAGAAGTTAAATTAGTAAATGGATAACTTAATAAAAGATAATAACCAGTTGTGGAAAGCATGCTATGAGTTATATTCTTATATGTGTTTGTGCCTATATTGTCTTTCCGATAACTAGAATGTTAGCTAACGGTTTATACCAATGTTGTAGATGCCCTGCACGTTAGAGATGTTGTTGAGTGATTTGGACGGTGTGGTCAGCCGGGATTCCCATATATTATAGGACGGGATCGGGTTTTATGTTTCTGTTGTTGTCCTTCCCTTTTATTTTGAACTCGGATGCGACTCCTTTGTGTTTCCCTTTGTTATGCCTTATGGTTTTTATATGAGTTTTGGTTTTCTTTTTATTTGTGTCTTTTTGCAAGATCCGATGTTATTGTTTTACTCTGAGGGTCGGGACCCATTGTAAGGTCTCGGCCCGTAATGCTTTGAGTTCCCAAAACTTGGGGTATTACAACTGCAGACTCGTACCTAGGGCGGCATGCACTTGCTTCCAAAACCTCGAAGTGAACCGTTTGTCTCTGTTAGAGACTATAGTCCTAGGTACTCCATGAAATCGCACTATTTTTCTAGTGAACTCCTCAGGTAATCGACTTACCGGTCATGTTTCCTTGATAGGAATGAAACGTGCGGTCTTCATCAGTCGATCCACTATGACCCAGATGGCGTAAAAACTCCGACTCGGTCTCAAATCGGTAACAAAATCCATCGAGATGTCTTCCCACTTCCACTGGGGAACGGGAAGTCGGTGTAGCTCTCCTCCTGGTCGGTGATGCTTGATCTTGATCTGCTGGCAGGTAGCGCACTGAGCTACATAACTCGTCACGTCTGTCTTCAGACCTCCCCACTAGAAAGAGCGTCTGATATCCCGATACATCTTACTCGCACCGGGATGTACTAAGTAAGGTGTAGCATGGGCCTCCTATAAGATCCATTGTCTCAACTCTCGATTTGAGGGCACATATACACGCTCTTGGCATTTCAAAACTCCAACAGCACCGACGGCAAACTGTGGTGCCTCTCCTCGAGGCATCATGTCTCGGACCCGTGTCAAAGATGGGTAACTAAACTGTTTCAATCGAATTTCTACCAACAGATCAGGTAGCATCTCCAAGGTGGACAAGTGGCTGTAAGAATCCAGAAAGTGGATATCCATCTCTAGCCATGCTAAGTCTCATTGTAACTGAGGTTGAGTTGTCTATCGAGCGATCACCAACTCCCGGGGAGTCTTCCTACTGAGGGCATCAGCTACCACATTTGCCTTCTTTGGGTGGTATAAGATCTCCAAATCAAAGTCCTTGATCAACTCCAACCATCTCATCTGGAGGTTATTCAACTCCCGCTGAGTGAATATGTACTTCACACTCTTATGGTTTGTGAAAATATGATGCGTAGCTCCATGTAGATAATGCCTCCAAATCTTCAAAGCGTGAACAACAACAGCTAACTCAAGATCGTGGGTAGGTTAATTCTCCTCGTACATCTTTAATTGTCTCGACGCGTATGCAATCACCTTTCCCCTCTACATCAGGACACATTCCAAGCCTAGCTTGGATGCGTCATTGTAGACCACAAAATCCTCGATGCCCTCTGGCTGGGCCATGATAGGAGCGGAAGTCAACCTCCTCTTCAACTCCTCAAAACTCTGCAGGCACGGCTCGGACCACACGAATCTCGTAGACTTCCTCAGCAAGGTAGTAAGTGGTCGGGCGATAACTAAAAAGCCCTCCACAAATATGCGGTAGTAGCCAGCCAAGCCTAGGAATTTACGTACCTCTTAACATTTCTACGAGGTGGCCATGATGCAAAAAAATCAATCTTTGCCGGATCTACTTTGATCCCTTCGGCGGAAACTATGTGACCAAGAAAAGCCACCTCAAACATCCAAAACTCGCACTTAAGAGCTTCGCGTAAAGCTCTCTATCCTGCAGGACTTGGAATACAATCCTCAAGTGTCCTGTGTGCTCCTCTCTACTCCGATATTAAACCAGAATATCATCGATGAAGACCACCACGAGCGGATCTAGAAAGTCAATGAAGATGATGTTCATCGGCTCCATGAAAACGGCGGGCGCATTTGTGAGCCCAAATTGCATCACTACAAACTTGTAGTGGCCATATTTGGTCCGAAATACTGTCTTGGCTATGTCCTGCTCTCTCACCCTCAATTGGTGATATCTAAATCTCAGATCGATCCGTGAAAACACTGAAGCTCCGTGTAGCTGGTCCAAAAGATTGTCGATATGGGGTAATGGGTACTTATTCTTGATTGTAAAGTTATTCAGCTCTTGGTAATTAATACATAACCTCATCGACCCGTCCTTCTTCTTGATGAAGAGTATTGGAGCGCCCCAAGGAGATACACTAGGGCGGATGAAGCCTTCTCAGCTAACTCCTCGAGTTGCTTCTTAAGCTAAAGCATCTCGATAGGCGCCATACGATAGGGAGCCTTCGAGACCGGTCTCGTCCAGGACTCTAACTCAATGTCAAAGTCTACACTTCTCTATGGAGGAAATTCTAATGGCTCTCCGAACACAGTAAAACGCTCGCTACCAGAATCTCCTCTAGTGTTGGACTCGTATTATCCTTCATGGCATAGCACCAAAAAGCCTCGCAACCCTGACCGATAAGTCTAACAACTCGGACTGAGCTGATGACTATATCGGTCTTTCCGAGATCTTATCCTCGGAAAATCTTTACATGGCCTGACTCCGTAGTCACCATAAATGTCCTCTTGCCGATGTCCAGAACTATCTGATGTCGATCCATCCAATCCATGCCCAATATAACCTCTTCATGTACTAAGTACATGACGAATAAGTCAGTTGGCCAATCACGACCTCCCAATCTAATAGGACAATCGCGAACCTCTCGTGTACCTCTAATCTTACCCTCATCGGGTAACCCTATAAAGAAAGGTCTCCCCTCTACGGTAACTAAGACAATCTATCTGAGAAATCCATCTTGATTGAAATGGTTTACAGGTGTTGATGATGGTTGAAGACTTCACACAAATATAAGCAGTTGGATATACTAACAATGTACTTGATTATATTTATAGATATTCGGTTGGTTTGAATTTAATGCAGGTACAACAATGCATATGTCAAGGGCCTTGATATTAGTTTCAAGGGCCTTGAAGTATAATTCTAAGGACGAAGGGAGATGGCGAATACAAAGGAAGATATCAAGAGCCTTGGAGTTATAAGAATGCAAAACAAGAATTCAAAATACGCATCAAGACTTTTCCAGAAGATTTTGATAAGGATCCAGCCGAAGATTTCAGCCGAAGATCTCGTCAACTACAGAATCATCGAAGATCTTAAATGAAGAAAAGAGAGTCTTTTCATAAGATTTTCTTAAACGAACTCAACGGCAACAACATCTTCTCTTCACATAGAACACGAGAAGATCGGAGTAAAAGATCAACGTGTTAATAGGGGTTGTAGTTTACAACTTCTAACTTATCTCCGAACAAGAAAACGATCTTCATGGAAACGAAGATTCACCTTCAACGGTCATCTTCACAACAGCTAGAAGACCTTTTCATCGAAAAGTATACATGAAGATGATGGTCGAAGAAGAAATATACACAAGCCTACATCGTAAAATATCTTCTACATCTTCAAGCAACTAAATCATCTTCATTCGTTGTTTTTTTTCTCTCATTCAAAAAGCTTTATCCCCTTAGAGAGAGAAAACACTAGAGCTTCATTGGAAGATCTAAATAGTGTTATATTAGAGTGTGTGTTACTCTGCGAAGTAACTAGGCTATTATAGCTAAGTTAAGAGTTGGAACTAGATCGTAGCATTGGCTACAGTGAGAGAAGAAGGGGATTTCTTCTAGTTTGTATCTAGGACTCTTTGAAGCTGATAATAGATAGTTAGATCCTACGGATATACTCTGGGATGGAGAGTAGGCTATTTAGAGCCGAACTTCGTAAACATATCCTCGTGTCAATCTTTTCAATTCCGTACCATATATACATTACTGTGACTAACTTTGTTTTGCAGGAGCAAGAAGTCAAGGCCCTTGAAAGGAGTTTCAAAGCCCTTGAATTCAAAGTTTCACAAAGAGCACAGATTGACATCAAGGCTCTTGAAAGAGGTTTCAAAGCCTTGAAATTTGGGTTTGCGAAATGTTCCCATACTCTACTCAACCCCCTTCTAGAGTATTATTTATCCTATTTATATCACCTACCGGTTCTTCAATTGGTATCAGAGCTAGACTCACGTTTATTGATTTAACCATCAGTGAGACTAATCATGAATCCTGTAGGTGATGGTGGATTTGCTCAAGGAAGATCCTCATCCAGACCACCACTCTTTTGTGGCAACAACTTCGCTCATTGGAGAGCACTGATGCATATGTTCATTATTGACCAGGATATGGAACTTTGGAGCATTACTCAAAATGGACCCAAAATTCCAATGACCATGGTTGAAGGCGTACAAGTCCCAAAGAAGGAATCAGACTTCACACAGGTTGACTTGGACAGTGTGTCAAAGAGTTACAAAGCTATGAATCTACTTTACTGTGGATTAGATGCTAATGAATTCAACCGGATCTCATCATGCAAGAGCGCTAAAGAGATATGGGACAAGCTTGTTGTTGCTTACGAAGGGACAAGTCAAGTCAAGGAGACAAATATTAGCATCTTCCTCAGACAATATGAGCTATTCAAGATGAATCCCAATGAAATAGTCAAAGAGATGTTCACCAGATTTACTGGAATAGTGAATAATCTGGACTCACTAGGAAAGATCTTCACTAATGAAGAAAAACTAAGGAAGGTTCTGAGGAGTATACCTAAAGCAAAGTGGGGACCAAAGATGACTGCAATTGAAGAAGCTCAAAATATCACAACTCTTCCTCTTGATGATTTACTCGGAAAACTCATCACACATGAAATGATTCTTGGTGAAGAAGATGAAGAACTCCCATCCAACTCCAAGAATTTTGCATTAAAATCGAGAAGAGATGAGTTACCATCTGAGGAAGAAGATAGTGATGATGACGATGAAGAAGATGCAATCGCCATGATCTCAAAAGGTCTCGCAAGAATTCTCAAGCTATAGAAACAATCGGCTAACAGAGAATTCCCACGAGCATCAAAACCCCGAGGTAAGTTTTCTAACCCTGATAAGAAAACAAGAGTACTGACTTGCTTTGAATGTGGTGAAACAGATCATCTAGTAAAGGATTGTCCATAAAAGAAGAGGACCAACTTCAAGAAAAATTATCGAAAAAAGAAAGTTATGGTTGCTTCATGGAGTGATTCAGAATCATGAAATGAATCAGAAGATGAAAAAGAACAAGCAAACTTGTGTCTTATGGTTGATCATGAAAATGACTCAAATTTGTACATCGACAATATGGTAAGCACAATTTTATCTCAACCTGATATTGATCTTAAACAATTCCTTAAAGATATTATCTTAAGTGATAAGGAACATAGAATAAGGATAAATTCTTTAGCAAATAAGCTTAATGAACAAGATAAACAACTGAGAGAAATGTCTTTGGAGATTGAAAATCTAACAGGGAAAAGGAAGAACTTGATGACAATATCAAAGCCTTGGAATCAGAAAATCTGATTCTCAAGGACAACCTGATGCGCCCTTGGATGCCCCTTTTACGTTGACCATAGACGAAGAGGACGAGGCTCTTAGAGTTCGCTCAGATGGACCGATCACCCGATCCCGAGCTAAGGCCATTGCTCGAGCCACCGTCTCCATCATCACCCGCATTACTTCTTCACTTGGTCCCATTACCGGCATGCCTTGTCTCTACACCACCATGGCATAGGCTACCGGTTCCGTTAGCGGCATGTCCCGTCTTTCCGACTCCATGGCATGAAGGTAGCTTATTTTCGGACTATATTTTCATGTTTTCCTTTTTATGTAATAAAGGGATATTCCGTATAGGAATATTCCCTTTTTGACCTTATCCTTTTAGGGTTTGCTATTATCCTTTTAGGTTTTCCCTTTTTGGGCTTTTCTTCATGTATTTTTATTTGGCCCGTTGGCCCATAGGTAGGCAAGTCTCTCTATATAAGAGATATCTTGCCTCACTTATTTTTCATGTTCAATATTACTAAAGGTTTCTTCGATCTCTCTAGATCGAAGAAACCATATTTCTTCCTTGGATCTCGTCTTTGATCCAAGAAATCCATATTCGAGGATTCTTTTTAAGAATCAACCTTCAACCCACACAAAAAGGTTTCTTCGATCTCTCTAGATCGAAGTAACCCTTGTTTCTTCATCGCTTCCGTCCCTTTGGATCCGAAACGATACAACGTTGCACAAAGAGTCAAGGAGTAGTTGGAGTTTTGCTTGATCTAGATCCGGAGTTATCCTTGGTTACCTCCAAGGACGCATCAAATTGGTATCAGAGCAAGGGATCAAAGCTAAGCTTTCTTTACTCTTGTTTTTGTGCGTTATTATCTTAAACCTATTTAGCCTTTGTTTTGTTCATAATGTTCTTCGTTTGTTCATGATGTTCTTCATTTGTTCTTCATGATCTTCATGTTGTTCATCATGTTCTTCATCATGTTCATCCTTTTTCCCTGAATTTTTTTTCTTTTCCGTGTTTAAATCAAAACAAAAAGCACAAAAATAGAAGATATTTAGTTTGCCTTGAAACCATTTATCAAACCCGTCTTTTTCTTAAACCGACCTATTCCGACAATTTTGTTAATTAATTTCACCAAATCTCTTGGGATATTTTTGTTAACGAAAAGTTCGGATATCTCGCATTTGATATTCCAAGAAAAGCAAAAAAAAACTCTTCATCAATACGGATTTGTGTTCAAAAAAAAAAAAAGTGTTGCTCAAAACGTTTCAAAGAAACGAAACACACAAAGTGAAAAGACGTCCGGCAAACCGGTCCATCCGAAAAATCGGATTTTACAAAACGGTCAAAAACCGAAAGCAAGCAAAGCTTGCCGAGTGAACAATCCGTCCATCTTCTATCTCTCCATTTTCTTACATACGTTTGCAAAATATCACTTGTTTATTTGTGTGTAATTGGTTCAATTTTGTTGGATTTGCCTTCCTTGCCTGTTCGCTCCAAACGGTGTGTGCAAGCTTTAAATTTATAACCCTAGACTTAAGCTTAAAACAAGGATGCGAACCCGCAGTGTACGGGTCAATCGTAGTAAAAAGCAAGAAATTCCAGGGGTCGATCACAGGGACTCGGTGAAACAAAGTCAATAACGGTAAGCTTCGTGACTACTAACCACAAGAGCAATTAACACAATCAAAGATGAATAAGAAGTCAATAAAGCAAACATGCAATTCTAGGGATTAAAGCGTCTAGTTGTGGTTCCAACTCAAGATCTATAGATAAGCGGACAAAGCTGAGATTTTTGCGTGGGGAAGGTGTTACTAAAGTGGAATAGATCACTGGGTAAGTCTCACTACACACTAATCCTAAACCGTAACTCCTATTACCGGGTAAGTCTCAAGGAATCAAGATAAAGAACTATAACCTCAAACTAACACACCATCTAAGGGGATAGAATCAACCTTTACCGGGTAAGTCTCAGGCTAACTCACAAAGATGGGATGGAAGCACATTCAAACCCCAATAAAGGATAAACCTTTATTACCTACACTTATGATCGTTGGTACACAAACTAAGGAATTACCGGGTAAGTCTAATCCTAAGCTTGCATTGAACCAGGAAAGGTGTAATAAAAATAGGATTTAGCAAACTCTAACACTTAACTTTCTGTTTAGAATCGGGTAAGTCACCTCGGTCAGAAGAATTCCACCCCGGCCGAGATGTTCATCGACTGAACGAGATGCTTAGGGTTAAGGTTAAAGACTCGAACTTTCAGGATCCTACTGGAATCTAAGATTATTCTATCATTGTTTTTCCCACAACCTTCAGCCAATCACCCTAGAATCACACAAGGAAATTAGCCACTCATCATCATAATGAAAGTATTAAAATATATGGGAAGAAGGTGAATATTTGAACAAGAAGAATTTAATGAAAAAGACTTCAATAACTTAATCAAATATCACAACAAAGCATTCCTTGGATAGCAATCCAACAAGACAAGACAACAAGTGAGGGAATTAAAGACAATCTTACAAAACCCTCCAAAAAGCTATAAAAGCTATGATCTTCAATCTTCCTTCAACCTTCAAAAAGGTTCTTCGAAGCTCCCAACTGGAGTATGGCTACTGCTGCGTTGTAAGCAAGATCTTCTCGTAAGCAAGATCAACGGTATAGCGTGATTTCCAACTGTATGAGGATGTCGGATTTGTGGAAAATCCAACCCTTTTTATAGGAAAATAACCCTCCAAAGATAATAAATCTTAGAAAGATATTTTCTCATAAATATAGGTAAAATATAAGATTCTGCATATCTCCTTCCTTCCAGGAGCCAAGCCCAAAAATATAAGATCACTTTCCAACTTTAAAAGATCTCATCCAAGAATAAAATATTCTCGCCGCGTCCTAGGTGTTCGCCTCGGTCGAGTCGACGTCTCTGGATCACCTCGGTCGAGGTGAATCTCTGGTCAACCGAGGTGAGTCATAACAAAATGTGAAATCTCTCGAATCTGCTCCAAAGTAAATCTTTAATCCATGGCTATGCTCTCTGGATGTAGCTCCATATGACTCATGACTCCTTTTGCTCCTTTTTGATGCAAAACGTGCCATTTTACCTACGATTACAACAAAACTAGGTGTAGACCTCGATTCTCACAAAGGTAGATGAAATGATAGTAAAATCACATAATGTACATACAAACATGCAGATTATGAAAGATAAAACGTCCAAACAAACCTCAAAATATAGACTATAATTCATGCTATCATTGCCTAACCGCCAAACGGCCTTCCCCAAAGTAGAACCCGATAACGCACTTGAACTTGGGTAAAGTTGACCTAACTTGTCACCTTGCTCACTTGATTGCTTGCAATTGTGTGCTGATTTGGAGCAATGACTAACGTTGAAATGGAAACTTCTCAGGATTCTGGTCCGCAAGAGTTCAGTGAACCCTTGGCTCAAGAAACTGCTTCGTTGTCCCTCGAAAATGACTCCATAAGGCGAGAATTGGAAGCCTTGAAGGCACAACAAAAGTTTGATGCCTTAACCCGGGAAAACATTGCTTTGAAAAAAGAGCTAGAAGCTCTTAAGGCCCTTCAGATTGCTCGCCGTCCCAACCCAACTTATCCGAATGAGATCGTGGGCAATGCTTCCACTTCCGATGCACAACGGAAAGGCAAGGGACTTTTGGGAGCCCGACCATCAAACGTTACCCGGCTTGCGTCTATCATTGAACGCACCCATCCTTTACCTCTTGACGGCAATGAGTCCCATGAAGAAGAGGAGGAATTCCCCGACCCGCGTCAAGATAATTTGCCCATAGTCGATACGGAACATCGGCACCAATATTATGAGCATCAACATCAACGTTATGTTCCTTCTCCAACTCCACCTTGTGTGCCCCGCACCGACCGACAAACCCGGGAAGAGCCCCGGTACCGTCCCAACTCAACCGGTCGTGAGCATGATCGTTCCGAACACCGTCACCAACGGTCAACCCGGCAACCGAGGACCCTTGACTTTGATGAATACGATGAGCAACACAACTTCAATGAGTTCTCCGGTGATGAATCCGATTTAGAACGGGTAGCACATAACCGTCCGTGGCACCCACCCGTCATAGACCCTTATGAGAACCAAGACCGGGGTGAAGAATGTTTGCCTCCCCCAAATCCACCCAGGCAGGTCCCACCCGTTCATGGGCGCCAACGTCCTCATGGCGGCCACCGGCGAGCCCGTGCCAATGATGCCTACATTCCACCGCCCCGCCCGGACCCCTACCGAGCTCGTAGGGAAGGTAAGGTTAAGTTCCCTACCTTTCATGGTGAATATGATCCGTGTGTTTTTCTTGATTGGGCGCAGGATATGAAATGAGCATTAAAACATTGTCATTATGAGGAGGAATCCGAGAAAATCGAGGCGGCAACTCTATACTTTGAAGGAGATGCGAAGTCTTGGTGGAACCGGTATGAGTTCACCCGAGAAAGGCGAGGATGGGCACCGATTGAGACATTTGAACAATTGCTCTATTGCATGACCAAGAAGTACGTGCCCGAGGACTTTAAGAATGATATGTGGTTGCAAATTGCCGAGTTCAAGCAAGACAACCTCACTCCGGTGGCTTACTTGGCTAAACTTGAGGACATGCACATTAAGGCCGGCGTCTCGGCCTCCCCCTCCGCCCTCCGCACCAAGTTCATGAGTGGGCTTAATGCTTCCATCCGGCGGCCGCTCGAGATTGTCCCATTCAAGGATTTGGGAGCATTATGTCATGCCGCTATGAAGTTATATAAGCAACAACTCGAAACACCGCGGTATTCTAGGTATCCCCCTTCCTCGAGTCCATATCTTTATCCGTCTAACACACATTCTCGAGATGCGCCTAGTCCTACAGATACCGACGCTTCCAAAGGGACCCAACGGACGGGTCCCTCCAATAGGCAAACGGGTACCGAGAAGGCACCAAACCGTGGCCCGGCACCGGCGCCTCCCTCTCGAGGTCAACAAGGACCCTCACCGGCGGCTCGCCCAAGGGAGCCCGTGTGTTACAAGTGTAGAGGTTTTGGCCATGTACAACGCAATTGCCCAAACACCAAACGGGTCTTGTTTGCCGACCCAACATATTTCGAGGATGACGATGGTCAATATGAAGGTGATATCCTTATTGAGGATGACCATGACGCCGACCCACTTTTTGGCATGGAACCCTGTGATGACGAGCTTGCTTGCGGCCCAGCACAACCCGGTAAATTCGCTCTTGTTTCTCGTCGTATATTGGCTGTTAAAGAGCATATTCCTATTGATCAACGCGAGAATCTCTTCCACTCTCGTTGCTTGGTTAATAATACGAGTCTTTCTCTCATCGTTGACGGGGTTCTTGTTGCAATATTGTCAACGAACGGGTGGTAAAACACTCCAAGTTGCCTACGACCCCCCAACCAACGCCTTACGGACTCCAATGGATTTCCGATACGGCATGTGACACCGTCACACAACAAGCTTGGGTGCCGTTTTCTATTGGCGCCTATGTTGATAAGGTCCTTTGTGATGTTATCAAGATGGACGTCACACATGTCCTATTAGGACGACCATGGCAATTCGATCGCCGCACATATCATGATGGTTATCTTAATAGGTACATGTTCCAATATAATGGAAAACGGGTCACACTTTTGCCTATGACTCCACACGAAATTTTGGTTGACTATGCGGAACGGAAGAGGCAACAAACTATTGATGAGTCCGCTAAAGCACCGGCAAAATCGGACCCCCAGAGTCCCGATGTTGTAGGTGCTAGTACTTCCAAATCCCGAAACACCGCCCCTCTTGTCCATGCTACCGAATCCAAAGGTAGTAAAGGTCGCATCGTTTCTTCGGGCGCACCTTTATCATCTTCGGATCCCGTAATTCAAGGACGGTGTGAGCCACGGATACTCTTAGCTCGCCGGCATGATTTGCAACCGGTCATGGAAGGCAAGTTCCCATGCTTTTTACTTGTTCCGTTTTGTTTATCTACTTCTCATGACCCAAGTAATGTGCCACACGAGGTGTCTTTGTTATTGTCCGAATTTCAGGATATTATGCCCAAAGATCTCCCACCCGGCTTGCCACCTATCCAAGGGATTGAACATCAAATTGACTTTGTACCCGGTGCCACTTTGCCAAACCGTGCCGCTTACCGAGCTAGTCCGGAAGAGACAAAGGAGCTACAACGTCAAGTGCAAGAGCTCCTAGACCGGGGACATGTGCGTGAATCCTTATCACCATGTGCCGTCCCGGTAATCTTAGTACCAAAGAAAGATGGATCATGGCGGATGTGTGTTGATTGTCGTGCCATCAACCAAATCACCGTCAAATATCGCCACCCGATCCCGCGCCTTGATGACATGTTGGATGAGCTTCATGGCGCCACCATCTTCTCCAAAATTGATCTCCGGAGCGGTTACTACCAAATCCGGATGGCCGAAGGTGACGAATGGAAGACGGCGTTCAAAACGAAGTATGGACTCTATGAATGGCTTGTCATACCTTTTGGCTTCTCCAACGCCCCGTCCACCTTCATGCGCCTCATGAACCATGTCTTGCGCCGATTCTTGGGTACATTTGTTGTTGTTTATTTTGATGATATTTTGGTGTTTAGTACGTCTTTGGAAGATCACATCGGGCACCTTCGCCAAGTGCTCGAGTGCCTTAGACAAGAGCAATTGTATGTCAACTTTGACAAATGCGTCTTTTGCTCGGACACCACTATCTTTCTTGGCTATGTCGTGTCTAAGGACGGACTACAAGTAGACGAATCTAAAGTTCGTGCTATTCGGGAGTGGCCTACTCCTACTACGGTCACCATGGTCCGAGCCTTTCTCGGCTTAGCGGGTTTCTACCGACGCTTTGTCAAGGACTTTAGCACGGTAGCGGCACCGCTCCATGAGCTCACTACCAAGGGTGTCACGTTTGAGTGGCGTGATATCCATGCTTGAGCGTTTGATGCGCTCAAAGACCGCCTTTGTAATGCACCATTACTCCAACTCCCAAACTTTTCGAAAACTTTCGAGGTGGAGTGTGATGCATCAAATGTGGGCATTGGAGGAGTTCTCTTACAAGAGAATCGTCCAATTGCCTACTTCAGTGAAAAACTGTCCGGTCCTTCGCTCAACTACCCTACATATGACAAGGAACTATATGCTCTAGTTCGTTGTCTTAAGACATGGCAACATTACTTGTGGCCGAAGGAGTTCGTGATTCATTCGGATCATGCGGCTCTTTCGTATCTCAAGAGTCAAACAAATCTTAGTCGGCGCCATGCTAGTTGGGTAGAGTTTTTAGAGACCTTTCCTTATGTCATTCGGCATAAGAAAGGCAAAGAGAATGTGGTAGCCGATGCTCTTTCTCGCCGCTATGCCCTCCTTGTGTATATGGATGCCAAGATACATGGCTTTGCTCTTATCAAAGAGTTATATGCCACGGATCTTGACTTCAAGGACATATGGGCACAATCCCTCGACCTCCGAGAGCACGAGTCTTTCTTTATTAACGATGGCTATCTTTTTCGAGCGGGAAAACTTTGTATTCCGCGCTCATCTATACGCCATTTGTTGGTCAAGGAAGCTCATGAGGGCCGTGGTCATTTCGGTGCTACCAAGACCCTTTCCGCTCTCCAAGAGCATTTCTTTTGGCCCCGGATGCGTATGCATGTGACACGGTTTTGCAAGGGTTGCATCACATTTCTTTTCGTGGTAGTCGATCGTTTCTCCAAAATGGCTCATTTCATCGCATGTAAAAGCACCCTAAATGCTAGTGAAGTTGCCACCTTGTTCTTTGACAATGTGGTGTGTTTACATGGGATACCACGTTCCATCGTTAGTGATCGGGACGTGAAATTCGTAAGTCATTTTTGGAGAACATTGTGGGGAAAATTGGGAACCAACTTGTTGCTTTCAAGTAGTTATCACCCCCAAACCGATGGTCAAACGGAGGTGACCAATCGGACTCTTGGTGCTCTACTTAGAGCCACAACTAGGACCAACCCACGTAGGTGGGAGGACTTACTTTCTGTTGTAGAGTTTTCGTATAACAGGTCTAGGCACACGGCAACTAAATTGTCCCCATTTGAAGTTGTCTACGGCCTCAATCCACACACACCATTGGATTTCACTCCCCGGCCGCTCAAGGATGGAGAACACATCATCGCCGGAAACCGAGCCGCCCAAATCATTGAGCTTCATGAGCGGACTAGGACACAACTCGAACGTCGTGCCGCCCAACTTGCCGGACAACGCAACAAGGGCCGTCGCGACGTCTCTTTTGAGCCCGGTGATCTTGTTTGGCTCCACCTACGGAAGGAGCGTTTTCCTACTCGCCGCATGAGCAAGCTCTCGGACCGTGGTGATGGCCCATTCCGCATCTTAGCCCGTCATGGTCCAAATGCATACAAGTTAGAGCTTCCGGATTCCTACGGAGTACACCCAACGTTCAACGTCAAGGACCTTGCCCCTTATGTTGAGCCCCTCTTTGACGATGGTGAAACGGGGACGTTTCACAGCCAAGATGGGGGGACTGATGCGCCCTTGGATGCCCCTTTTACGTTGACCATAGACGAAGAGGACGAGGCTCTTAGAGTTCGCTCAGATGGACCGATCACCCGATCCTGAGCTAAGGCCATTGCTCGAGCCACCGGCTCTATCATCACCCGCATTACTTCTTCACTTGGTCCCATTACCGGCATGCCTTGTCTCTACACCACCATGGCATAGGCTACCGGTTCCGTTAGCGGCATGTCCCGTCTTTCCAACTCCATGGCATGAAGCTAGCTTATTTTCGGACTATATTTTCATGTTTTCCTTTTTATGTAATAAAGGGATATTCCGTATAGAAATATTCCCTTTTTGACCTTATCCTTTTAGGGTTTGCTATTATCCTTTTAGGTTTTCCCTTTTTGGGCTTTTCTTCATGTATTTTTGTTTGGTCCGTTGGCCCATAGGTAGGCAAGTCTCTCTATATAAGAGATATCTTGCCTCACTTATTTTTCATGTTCAATATTACTAAGTTTTGAGAAGAATTTCCTCCTACTTAGCTTGGGCATCAAAACCTCTCTTCTAATCCTCAAAATTTCTTCCTTGGATCTCGTCTTTGATCCAAGAAATCCATATTCGAGGATTCTTTTTAAGAATCAACCTTCAACCCACACAAAAAGGTTTCTTCGATCTCTCTAGATCGAAGTAACCCTTGTTTCTTCATCGCTTCCGCCCTTTTGGATCCGAAACGATACAACATTGCACAAAGAGTCAAGGAGTAGTTGGAGTTTTGCTTGATCTAGATCCGGAGTTATCCTTGGTTACCTCCAAGGATGCATCCACTAGTACAAAATATTAGTCTCTCGGGAGAAATATCTCGGGTATTGGATAAAAATGCCGTAAAAGTTAAATACGGTCGGGATTTATCAACAAAACTCCCGTAATAATATATCAATTGTTTATTTTAAAAACTAATTAACGCTCTCGGGAGTTTTTTTATCTAACTCACTAGAAAGCATTACACACTCACGGGAATTTATAAAAAAAACTCCCGAGAAAAACTAAAATATACAATCTAACGCGGAGTGCCTAAATTTTCCCCCAAGAAAAAACCCTACGTTTACGATGCTCTTGGGCGAATCTGCATCCATCGATTGACCTTCATCTACTAATTATACTATCTTCCTTGTTGGTTGGTCAGTTCCATCTACAATCATCGCCTCTACTTATTGACGTTATTGTGAATCTGGTATTGTCTCTGGTTTTCTGATGTAAGTGCGTTAATAATCGTCATCGTTGAGGACATCAAGCGTGCATCCAAGTTTTCCTTGATTAAGGTTCGGTGTTGCCACCGTCTTCCGCGCACGCCATCGGTGATTGCTAGAATTAAGGTTAGTCATGTATATAAGAGGTCAATTATATTGTTGTCTGAGTTCTTCTCTTAATTTCTAGGGCTTTCGATTTTAATGTGAAATACAAACCGAAAAATATTGCTATTACTCAACTATTGAAATGTTAGGCTTAAGGTTTGCACGCCACCGGTGATTGCTAGAGTTAACCAGCTAATAGCCCTTTGTGCTTGTAGAGAGCTGACTTGAATTCAAGTATGAACTTTCCCCTTGAATCATTTTAATTCGATCCATTCATATATCTTACTTGTGATGCTATGATTTAAGTTCTTTGGTCTGAGATGAAGTTAGGGGCTTCTGATTCGATCTAGTCTGTAGTAACCGAATGAAGTTAGGGGTTGTTGATTTCATATCCGTGTTGTCACTTAACTCTCTATCAAATATCCTTCGTGTTTGCATCCATTTGTGGGAGTCTTTTTAATTTCATTGTGATTGGTTATTATGTTCTGTTTAGAAGAGTTATAATTTTAAGTTCTTTCCAATTTAACATTTAAAAACCATTAATTTCATTGTGATTGTAAACGCCTTTGTAGTTGTTGCAAATTATGCTACTAAAAGTGCCTTGATTCTCATTCTAATTATTTTGTTCATTCATTCTTCTTATTTCTTTTTGTTTCCTCTATAATTATATTCTTCCATATCTCAATCAAATTAGGTTCAAATGCCTGTATCTTCTTTCGAGGATGCTTTGTGAGATGTCTCAAACGTTTCCCGGCCTAAAGAAAGCATCCACAAATATAGGTGATAAACATTCTTCCATCATATACAAATCCAGCGATGTTTCTTATAATACTACAGGTTACTAAAAATAGAGAAGTGAGCCATGGCCATCACATATATACTAGTATCATTCATGTTTTAGTTCCTAAATACATTTAGTTTGATTATAAATCACATGTTTTTTTTCATGTTGGAAGATGCAGCTTTTTAAAAAAGAATGAACTACTGCATAAACATACATATGCCCGTAAGAAAGTGATTTGTTAGTGCACGTAGATTGTTGATTGACCACTCAACACCTTTGTGCAGTTTCAAATTCTTGAATTGCTACGTCGAAAGTTTTGTATTCTACCGGTTGGACTTTGCATCATTTCTACTCTCATTTACAAGCATTAGGTGAGTAATTTCTCTCGCTAATCTAACTATTTTGAATAAGCCTCGCCTCTTTATACATATTAAATCGCATAGTTGATATACTTGCTTGTATTGTAATGTTCAGTTAATTGGTTTTAGTTGGTGGCATGCCTGTTTATATCTAGTTTTTATTCATATGTTGCAGCTAAGTTTGTGTTGTGGTTTCAGATTCTGTTTTGGCACTATACCTTTTAAATTTTGAGAAATCTGCTAATGGAACTTTTCATATTTTAAGTAGTTGGGGGAAAATAAATTTGCAAGAAACAAATTGTTTAATAAAAAAAAGAAGATATGTTATTATAATTTGAAATGTTCTAATTGAAAACTCAAAAAAACTATGCTAATTTGAATTAAGAAATTTTGATTTGAGAAGTTTTACACTATAACGGAATCTGTGCATTAAAGGAGTAGTAGCAATAAGAAAAAGTTATGCTGATCTAGTTGTGGTAGAGACATTATCCAAATTAACATTGTGGGCCAAAATAAGTACTCTCAAGTTATTCATTTGGAGTTTTGCTTTATTATTTTGAGAGGGTAAAGTGTATCACCTGTCCCTGATCTTTGAAGAATTAAATAGATAAATTTGTAAGCTTTTTTGGTTAAGTCACTCAACATATAAATAACTACAGATGGTTCTTAAACTTTACATTATTATTGTTTGATTGAAGTCCATGTACTATGGGATTTGGTGTGAATATAATCCCTCTCTCAAAATAAATGAACAACATGATCTATGGTACAAGGACATTAATTGAGCAAAAAATGTAAGTGCGCTGTAATTAGCATATCTCTAAATCAGGGGTTTTATTGATTAGCAAACTTCTGAGGATCTGTGCACACCTAGTTTAGGTTTCGACATATATTCACTAAGATTTCTTGGTAGATACGGTAAGGTCCTTTGCATATTCTCCCACCTAAGAGGGCGAAATCGAACTCGTAATTTTAGATGCTATTGTGGAGTAAGATGTTATAAGTATGGAAATGTCAATATTCTCTTTTTATATTCAAGAGTTTTGTTAATATATGATCCTATCTTTATATTTTTTGATTGAAGTATTCAACCAACTTTTTTTTTGTTGTATTTGTTTTAATGAATAATCCACTTTTTAATCTCCACATTTTAATTTATTTGTATCTTGTGTATGTCCCTGATTACAATGCTAGTGTTGCGGAATTGCTTATTCTCGCTAGTGAGCGTTCACAACATATTAGGCATCAGTCAACTCAAATGTGATTTGTATCTTGTGTATGTCCCTGATTACAATGCTAGTGTTGCGGAATTGCTTATTCTCGCTAGTGAGCATTGGTTCACGTTGTAAAGATGAGTTAATCATAATTCTTAAGGAGACATATCTTACATTGTTTGCATTTGCTTTGTAGCATTGTTGGGATGGAAGCTAGTGGGACCAACAACATGAAGTTTGCTATGAATGGGTGTGTTATAAACACTTGATAGTGCCAATGTTGATAATGAAGTTTGCTATGAATGGGTGTGTTGTAAACAGAACACTTGACAATGTGAATGTTGAAATAAGAAAAGAAGTTGGAGAAAACAACTTTTCCTGTTTGCAGCTCGTGTCGATAAGATTGCAGGCTTAAGAAATGAAAGAATTGAGGACTTTTTTTTAAAAACTCCCTAGAGAGGTCTCTAGGGAGTTTTTTAAAAAGTCTCGTGAGACATTTCTAGGGAGTTTTTTTAAAAAACTCCCGAGAGTATTTTCTAGGGAGTTTTTAAAAAAAGTCCCGAGAGTGTTTTCTAGGGAGTTTTTTTAAAAAGTCCCTAGAGTGTTTTTGTTTCTCAGGAATTTGAGATAAACTCCCGAGAAACAGCTCTCGGCCAAAGGTATAACGGGACTTAAAAAAGTCCCTACCGCAATGCAAAAAAAGTCCCTAGAAACTTAGGATTTGTACTAGTGATCACAACCTCTCTTTTCTACATCGAAATTATATCGACCTAGAGAAAGAGAAAGTTGATCTAACTTTAACGTGTCAAGACCTGAAGGCATCACTCATTAAGTTTACTCGTTCAAAAGATAATCTGGAAAGAATGATGGGTGAACAACAATCTTCTCTTAACAAAAATGGTATAGGGTATCATAAAAGATTTCCTAGAAAACCTACCACCACTTTTGTTATGGCCAAAGGAAGCAGTCATATGCCTACGTGCTTCTATTGTTGTAAAAAGGTTCATGTTAAATCCACATGTCCATATAGAAGAAATGATCCTTATATTATTAGAAACACCTATCATTTATGTCTAAGGAAACAGGTCAAACAAATCTGGGTTCCTAAAGGTACTAGACCACCAAACATGATCGAGCTTGAGTATGAACCAAAATATGTCATATGGTCGACCCGGAAAGATTGATGTTTGTTGTTTTGCAGGATATCACCAAGGTAAAGGAGCACAAATGGATACTAGATAGTGGTTGCTCAAGATACATGAGTGGAAAAAGTTCGTTATTCTCAGATTTAAAGAAGTAATCATCCGGAACTATTACTCTTGGTGATAAAGGAAAGTGTGACATAATTGGCATTGGTAAAATTTGCTATAATTCATCCAACTTTATTAATGATGTTTATTTAGTTGATAGCTTGAAATATAATTTGCTGAGTATTTCTCAAATTTGTGATAAAGGTAATAAGGTTATATTTGATTCAGAAAAATGTGTAGTTCAAAACATAAAAACGGACGAAGTATTGCTTACTGCTCCTAGATGTAACAATGTTTATTCCTTGAGTACTAACCAAGTTGCAGGAACAAAGTTAAAATATCTAAAGGTCTTGACTGATGATCCAAGGCTTTGGCATAGAAGACTTGGTCACGTAAGCATGCACACCATGTAGAAGTTACTTACAAAAGATTTGGTACGTGGTTTGCCAAACCTAAATTTCAAGGCTGATGATCTTTGTAAGGCATGTACACAAGGTAAACAAACAAGAGGTTCTTTCAAACCCAAGAAAGTTGTAAGTTCTTCTCGACCCATTGAACTTTTACACATGGATCTTTGTGGACTTATGCGTGTCAAATCTCCCGGAGGAAAACAATACATTCATGTTATAGTGGATGACTTTTCTCGCTTTACATGGATTTCTTTTCTACGTGAAAAATCTGAAGCTTTGTTTGAGTTTTCAAAACTATGTAAGGAGTTACAAAGCTTGAAAAATCTACCAATCGTTTCTATAAGAAGTGATCATGGTAGAGAATTTGATCAATTAAAATTTGATTTGTTTTGTGCAAAATATGGTATTTCTCATAATTTTTCAGCTCCTAGAACTCCTCAACAAAACGGAGTTGTGGAACGCAAGAATCGCACTCTTGAGGATATGTCTAGGACAATACTTTTAGAAAACAATCTACCAAAGAGCTTTTGGGCTGAAGCAGTAAACACTGCAAATTATATTTTAAACAGATTTTTAATTCGCCTTATTTTGAAAAAGACTCCTTATGAACTTTTTAAAGGTAGAAAACCAAATATTTCATATTTCAAACCCTTTGGATGTACTTGTTTTGTTCACAACAATGGAAAAGACAATCTTGGGAAATTTGATGCACGTAGTGATGAAGGTATATTCATTGGATATGCTTCAAACAGAAAAGCTTATAGAGTATATAACAAACGTACCAAAATTGTTGAGGAAAGAATTCATATTATTTTTTATGAAAGCAATGATGGAACTTTGAGTGAAATATGCATGAAAAGATTCAAGATACCAAAGAAAATCCTCAAGACCTTGAAACACACCTTCAAGACCTTGAAACTGGAAACTATGAGAACAGAACTCCACTTCAAGGGCTTGAAACCCAACTTCAAGGCCTTGAGATTGGAACAACAGGGAATATACAAATGGTACCTAAATCTAGTCAAACATATACAGCTCAACCTTCAGAATCTACTTCATCTGTTAAAAGAAGAAAAGTTCAACACTCCTCATATCATCCACAAGAAAATGTGATCTCAGATCCAAATGCTAGAGTTCAAACTAGATTTAAAGTAAACAATCATTGTGCATTCTCTGCCTTTGTATCACTGATCGAGCCAAAGAACTACACTCAAGCTCTTTAAGAACCAGATTGGATCATAGCCATGCAAAATGAATTGAATGAGTTTGAGAGGAACAAGGTATGAACTCTTACTTCAAGACCAAAGCATCAATCAGTTATTGGCACAAAATGGGTCTTCAGGAACAAACTGGATGAAAGTGGCAAAATCATACGAAATAAAGCACGACTTGTAGCACAAGGCTATAACCAAGAAGAAGGTATTGATTATGAGGAGACTTTTGCTCCGGTTGCCAGGTTAGAAGCCATACGTATGCTACTTGCATTTGCATCCTTCATGAACATAAAACTTTTTCAAATGGATGTAAAGTGTGCTTTCGTAAATGGCTTCTTAGAAGAAGAAGTCTATGTTGCTCAACCTCTTGGTTTTGAAAATGATGATTTTCCAGATTATGTTTTCAAATTAGATAAAGATCTTTATGGTCTTAAGCAAGCTTCTCGAGCTTGGTATGAAAGATTGTCTAAATATCTTCTTAAAAATAATTTTAAAAGAGGTTTAATTGATAAAACATTGTTTATCAAAACTAGAGGCAACGACATACTAGTAGTACAGATTTGTGTTGATGATATATTATTTGGTGCTACTAACAATTCTCTTTGCAAGGAATTTTCAGATATTATGTGCACGGAATTCGAAATGAGCTTAATGGGAGAATTAAATTTCTTTCTTGGACTTCAAGTGACACAGGAAAAGAAAGAAATTTTTCTCAATCAAAGCAAGTATACTAAAGACTTGCTTAAAAAGTACAAAATGGATCAATCTAAGGTTGCAAAGACTCCTATGAGTTCAACACTTTCGCTAGATCATGACAAAAATGGCAAAAGTGTAGTACAAAAGGAGTATAGAGGTATGATCGGTTCATTGTTATATCTAACTGCAAGTCGTCCTAACATTATGTTTAGCGTGTGCATGTGTGCAAGATTTCAAGTTGATCCTAAAGAGTCACACCTGATTGCTGTGAAAAGAATTTTTCGGTATCTAAATGGCACTAAGGATCTAGGGTTATGGTACCCACGTCAAAGCTCGTTTCATCTTGTTGGCTATTCAGATGCAGACTTTGCAGGTTATAAGGTTGACAGAAAGAGTATTTCTGGATGTTGTCAATTTTTAGGGCCATCCCTAATCAGTTGGCACTCCAAGAAGCAAAATTTTGTTGCACTATCCACAGCTGAAGCTGAGTATATAGCGGCTGGAGCCTGTTGTGCTCAAATCCTTTGGAGTGCTCAACAACTTCGTGATCTTGGCTTTGATTTAAAAGGTATTCCTATTAAATGCGATAATACTAGTGCTATTTATAACTAAAAACCTTGTGCAGCATTCAAGAACTAAGCATATTGATATGAGACATCACTTCATTCGTGATCATGTTGAAAAAGGTGATGTTTCGATTTCTTTTATCTCAACTAACTTGCAGCTTGCAGATATCTTTACCAAGCCTCTTCCTGAGGAACAATTTAATTTTATTAGATTAGAGCTTGGTATGCTAAACAAGGAAGCATTAACGTAGGGGAAGTTAATAAGTTTTAATCATCCTACGTATGCAGCCCAATTGATGTTTTCAAGGGCCTTGAAATGAAATTCAAGGGGACCTTGAAACATATTTCAAGGGTAAATAAATAAACGGATCAATTAGATATTCATATCTCTTAGATATTGAATTATCTAATGTTTTTTAAAAGGAATTTCAAAAGGTTTGTTTCTAGATTCAAAGGTTTTTGAAAAGAGGTTACCAATATTTATGGTAAGATTTTTGTTAAGATTTTAGAAAATCCTTTGATCTTACGCTGATTAGACTTCTTCTCATAAAAACCTCTTCCCTTTCCTCTTTCTCTCTTCCGCTTCCCTTGTCTTTTGAAAGAACGGTGTTTTACTCTTCTGATTTTCCAAAAACTTTCTCATCATTTTCTCAAAATCTCAAATGGCTCCCAAAAGATCTTCAGTCAACAAAGCAACATCGTCAGCTCCAAAACGACAAAGGGTCGTTCAAGTTTCATCCGACTCTTCTGGGTCATGTTCTGACTCAGGGTCTAGTTCTAGTTCTTCAGGATTCTCAGGAGATGCCGATATTTTTGCTAGGACTGGGCTTCCCTCAAATTGGTTCACGAATCCGACAGCTGCAAAGAAGTGGGTCAACGAATATGATGACCACCCTCAGTTCATGTGCGAGGGAGTTTACTGTGAACTGTTTACATGCTCGTCTCTTCCAGGCTTTGAAGCTCTCATGGAAAGCGCTATATGGATCATGTTAGATCCAGGAGAAGAGACGTTTCCAAGACTGACAAGGTTGTTTTGTGCCAATTTAACTACAAGATGTGAGAGAGGGGAATGGATTCTAAACACAGTCATCAAAGGTAAGAAAATTACCCTCACTACTGAAATTCTAGAAGATATTTTTGGTATTCCTCGTTATAGTGCTTTAGAAGACTCAAATCCCGCTTTAACCTTGAGACTAGCTAAAGAACAGCTTCTTCTTCCTACTGACTTAACACCACCAACCATTACTTGTTTAACACTAGAGGCTAGAATATTTATTATATTATAGACAGATGCATTGTCCCTAGAGATGGTGACAAAGAAACCATAATCAACTCAGTACTGATTTTGACTTACAATGTGTCAAATGGGTTGAAGGTAAATTTGCCTGAAATTCTTTTGTCTCATATGGTGAATACAATCAATTCTCCAAGCACCAGCCATCTACCTTATGGGAATTTGCTTCCCATAATATTCACACACTTTTCAGTCGATCGTTCTGGTGAGGCATGGCATCTTTACAATGATGGATTAGATGAAGTTTTCTTTGAGAAGATAGGAATTTGAAAGACTAAGGTGGGGATTAGTAATGTGTGGGTATTGATGGAGCAGCCTGAGTGGAATTTTACTACACAGCAGAGATTGAATTTTGTTGAAGCATCGGTGAAATCATTAACTCATGAGTTTATAGAGTTTAAAGTGACAATGACTGATCAGATGGACAAGGCTCAAGATCTGCTTGGAATCCTAAATCAGAAGATTAATCAGCTATTCCATGTCAGTGTTATGTCTCTCACAGCTGCAACTAGCATTAAACCCATATCAGAGGAAGATAGGAAGGAGACTAAAAAGGATGCAGAGAAGGTAATGGATCAGTGTCACAAGATTGTCAAGGACCAGCCTATTAGACAACCATTGCCAAATGATCCTGATATTTTGACAATTGAAGAATTTGGGGTTGTTAAGAAGTATGCAAAGGATTCTACACAAAGGGTAACAGACTTATCCCTAAAGGAGCATGATATTGCCAATGCACAGGGTCGTTGGAGAGACATGTGCATGAAGGATTATTATGAGCAAGGAAGCTCCTCAAAGTGGCAAAATGAAGACTGAAATTTGCTACTTCACATATTTTAAAAATCTTTTTGTTTTGGAAATACAATTTTTTTTGGGTCTATAATCGTATGTTTTTAAACTCCTTGGTTTAACTGCTTTTTCTCCCTTGTTGAAAGACAAAGAGGGAGAAATATGATCCGACATTCCGATATATTGCATTCTGCATTTTAGTTTTTGAGGTTTTCATATGCATTACTAAACTAACAAATGCAGGTACGAAGATTTGTGTTGTCTTCCATCAAGGGGGAGATTGAAAACTCCACCTTGATTGAAATGGTTTACAGGTGTTGATGATGATGGAAGACTTCACACAAATATAAGCAGTTGGATATACTAACAATGTACTTGATTATATTTCTAGATATTCGGTTGGTTTGAATTTAATGCAGGTACAACAATGCATATGTCAAGGGCCTTGATATTAGTTTCAAGGGCCTTGAAGTATAATTCTAAGGACGAAGGAAGATGGCGAATACAAAGGAAGATATCAAGAGCCTTGGAGTTATAAGAATGCAAAACAAGAATTCAAAATACGCATCAAGACATCCAGAAGATTTTGATAAGGATCCAGCCGAAGATTTCAGCCGAAGATCTCGTCAACTACAGAATCATCGAAGATCTTAAATGAAGAAAAGAGAATATTTTCAAAAGATTTTCTTAAAAAACTCAACGGCAACAACATCATCTCTTCACATAGAACACGAGAAGATCGGAGTAAAAGATCAACGTGTTAATAGGGGTTCTAGTTTTACAACTTCTAACTTATCTCCGAACAAGAAAACGATCTTCATGGAAACGAAGATTCACCTTCAACGGTCATCTTCACAACGGCTAGAAGACCTTTTCATCGAAGAGTATAAATGAAGATGATGGTTGAAGAAGAAATATACACAAGCCTACATCGTAAAATATCTTCTACATCTTCAAGCAACCAAATCATCTTCATTCGTTGTTTTTCTTTCTCTCATTCAAAAAGATTTATCCCCTTAGAGAGAGAAAACACTAGAGCTCCATTGGAAGATCTAAATAGTGTTATATTAGAGTGTGTGTTACTCTGCGAAGTAACTAGGCTATTATAGCTAGGTTAAGAGTTGGAGCTAGATCGTAGCGTTGGCTACAGTGAGAGAAGAAGGGGATTCCTTCTAGTTTGTATCTAGGACTCTTTGAAGCTGATAATAGATAGTTAGATCCTACGGATATACCCTGAGACGGAGAGTAGGTTATTTAGAGCTGAACTTCGTAAACATATCCTCGTGTCAATCTTTTCAATTCCGCACCATATATACTTTACTGTGACTAACTTTGTTTTGCAGGAGCAAGAAGTCAAGGCCCTTGAAAAGAGTTTCAAAGCCCTTGAAATCAAAGTTTCACAAAGAGCACAAATTGACATCAAGGCTCTTGAAAGAGGTTTCAAGGCCTTGAGATTTGGGTTTGCGAAAAGTTTTCATACTCTATTCAACCCCCCTTCTAGAGTATTATTTATCCTATTTATATCACCTACCGGTTCTTCACTATCTACACATGCATCAGATATAAAAGAATGTGTAGCACTAGTATCGAAAAGAACTTGGAATGAAAACCATAAATATGAATGGTACATGTGGTCGTTCGAGATGCTGGCTCTACTACACTCCTCACCTCATAAACTCTGGCTGAAGCACCTTTGGTGTTGGTGGTATCACCACCTCGTCCTCTACCTCTCCCCTGTCACTGAACGGAACCCTGAGGAGCGGTATAACTAGGAATTCTTTGTTGATGTTGATGATACTGAGGTGGCCTCTGCCCACCTCCTGCGATGCTAGTAGGTGATGAACCCTGTTTTGATGGTGCCTTGCCTTGACGAAAAACGCATCTCGGTGTAAGTCACTACGATCTTCTTACAATCAGCTCGGATGTGTCCGACACCTCCGCAATTATGACACTTCCGTCCTCTGTCGGAACTCAGCATCGTCTGTTGGAATCTAGAGCATCCCGGCGTCTGACTACACCCAAATCCAGATGCTTCAGCTCCAGTACTTGTTGGTCTAGTCCTCTGCCTCTTCTCAGGACCTCTTGTGTGAGAAGCTCTCCTATGAACCAGTCAGTCTCTCTCGTAAGCAGATGCTCTATCATGATAGTCCATCAAGGAGTCACAACAGAAACCAGCAAGATAAGAGTGAGTAGACTCTCTCAACCTCCGAGAGAACAAATATACATGTTGATCCTCGGGTAGTGCAGATGGACCCAATAATGATAACTCCTCCTAAAACTTGTTGACAATCTCAACGATAGGGATATCCTCGAATCCAGTCTCGAGGAAATCATGTAGTCGATCTCTCCTCATAGTTGCGGGACAATAGCGATCCTTGATCATAGTCTTGATCTGCTCATAACTCGTGACCTTACTACGGATGGTCCTCCACTAGTGATGAGCCTAATCTCGTAGCAAAGTCTGTACTATATCGACTTGATGACCCTCTAGTCAACCGATCGCCTCCATAGTAGAATCTATATGACCTAGACAAAGCTCCACCTCCAATTTTGTCTTTCCTTCAAAAGGAGGAACCTTCAGCTGGTTAAAACACTTCATCCAACAATCGGGTCTCAGCTCTCTCGCCTCATCTGGTACTCTGACAACCTCAGCAACTTTAGCAGGTGCAGCAACGACTTGCGCCACTCTCTGCAAAACCTCAGCTGATCTCGTGGGTACTAGCGGTGCTGAAGCACATCCTCTAGTCCAGATAGTCTCCTCGACTCTCTGCATGTAGTCGCGGTATGCAAACACTCTGATGGACACTTGACCAGACTCAGTCGACTGTGCTCTTTGTGCTCCGGACCTAGCAGCGATCCCGTTCCCCGCTTTGGGAAAAACACTCTCAGCAACTTCTTCGGCGAACACCTCAACAACAAGCGGGTCAGCAACATGTGGATCAACGACAGGGACTTGGCCCCAAACTCTAGCTAGTGGAGGTCTCCTTGCATGTCCTCGTCCACGGACTGTAGGTGGAAGAGGTGGTTGACCCCTTCCTTGCCCTATAGTAGATGTAGCTCTAGTACGTGCCATCTGAGATAGGGATATACATATATATAAGGTCATATTATCAACTGCTGGAAAATTCCAAAAAAAGCACATAACAATCCAACAATAAGAAAACTAAGTTGTTGAGATCCGCGGAGGTAGTGGTGATCGCCCGTACATCTATCCCAGACCGACAAGTTCATAACAAAAACCCCCTTTTAAACCATAGACCCCTTGTGGGTTCTATTTATTTGTCTATTTGACCTTTAGAAGATTTTGAGCGCCATTATTGTAAACCTAGGGCTTTGATACCATATTGTAACAACTCAGGTTCTGGGAACTCGAAGCATTACGGGATATGACCTCATAATGGGTCCCGACCCTCAGAGTAACAACAATAACATCGGATCATGCAACAAGGCACAAATAAATGAAAACCAAAACTTATATAAAAACATAAGATTTAACAAAGGGAAAGAGCAAAAGACTCGCAGCCAAGGTCAACAACAAACTGAAAAGACAACAACAGAAATATAAATACGATCCCGTCCTATAATGTACGGGAACCTTGGCCGACCTCACCGTCCGGATCACTCAACAATATCTCTAACCTGCAGGGCATCTACAACATCGGTATAAACCGTTAGCTAACACTTTAGATATGAGAAAGAGAGTAAAGGCACAAACACATATAAGAACATAAACATAAAGTATGCTCGCACACAACCAGTTATTATCTTTCAATAAGTTATCCATTACTAATTCAACTTCTTTTGTTACACGAGAATCTCCCGAAACTCGCCTCCGTTTCCGTTACCGACAAGAATAGATCATATGCATTCTATCCGTTACCTGTGGGCCTGGTCCCAAGAGCATCTCCCAGTCTCCTGTAGAACTGGACAAGTGGTCACCGCCCGGTTATAATACACTTGGGTCAATTAAGGTATAATGTCGTCCTAATCCGGTTTTATGTTATAACAATAAAGGTAAACAAACACCACCAAAACGGTCAAACTAATAAACGAAATGTAGTTAAGTAAGTCCGAGGGACTTACCTCACTCGAAGGTAACTCAAGAATCCGCTAACTGCTCAGCTTCCCGAAGGAAAGGGTAAATGCCTCCTCAGACAAGGCATTGTGAATTAGAAATTATACGAATTCTAGAAGTCTACATACTTCTAGTCTCAATGATCTCTAACAGATCTACTGCAGCGTGCTAGAAGTTCCCTACTTCTAGTCTCAATGATCGCTAACTAATCTCAACATGCTAGGAGAAGGATTCCTAGTCTCAATGTTCACAAGGAACATCATCAACAATACAACCCAAGAAGCATAACCAACTCATGGGGATTAACAGCCACTAGATGGCATTCGTACTAATCATCTAGGTCCAGCCTAGCATGATCTAGCATAAGGAAAGGGCAAAGGAATCAAGGATGAAAGCAATTCACCAAAGACGAGAGTTACTGCAGGAAAACCGCAGGGGCGGCAAACATGAGGCGCGGGGGCGGCAGAACTTGCAGCCATGGGGGCGGGCTCTTCCAGGCACGGGAGTGGTTTTGCGACAGAGGCATCGTCGGTTCTTTTGACAGCAGTAACACAACAAGGGATCAAAGCTCGACTCCTTCAATTCACACACAACAACTCTTCAACCAAGGAAGCCTAGAACAGATACTTGTCAACAACGAAAGATAAATAAGAATTAAGACTCGATCTTGATTCATGTGAAGAAGAAGAAGAAGAAGAAGAAGAAAAGAGAAGGAGAAAGAAGAAAGAAGAAAGAAGAAAGAAGAAAGAAGGAAGAAGCGTGCAGCAGGTTCATGAACGCTAGAAGGATCAAGGGGATGAAAAACTTACACGTTCTACAGAGAATCACAAGGGAAGGTCGCAACTTTGCTCGAAGTTGAAGATGAACGTAAGCAAGAAGAGAGAAATGGAAGAGAAGGTGGGAATATATAGAGAGCGGTTGGGAAAGAATAAACGAAGGTTCGATTTAGCGTTAGAAGATAGAAGGAAAGCCGACCCAAAAGATAGAAGATCGGATCTTCTAAGAAAGTAAAAAAATAAAAACGAAAGAAAATAAATCGGCGCGATCTGAAGTCAGACGCGGGGGCGGGCTGACCTAACCGTGACCGCGGATGGCCGCATGGACGGCTCTCTTCACCGCGGGGCGGTGAAGCCAAAAACCCGTATGTTACAGGATTGCGGGCTTTGTGGAAATATGCGTAGGTTGTTTTCATTGTGGTCGCGGGATACTGAATTGCCTTATTAGCCCTAAGAAGGTTCTACACGGTGAGAGGTTGTAGAGGTTAGTATGTGTTTTATAGTGTTTGGGTGAGCAGGAATAAATGGTGCTTCGTTGAACCTGCCTATGTTGTTGATTCGGTGTGGATTAAGGAGTGATTGCCTATTTTTTTGGGCGCATCATTTACATTTAGGCATTTATTTACTTCTGCTTTATCTTTGCCTCTTGGTTTAAGACCCATTTTACTTCTCGGTTGTGTTTGAATTAATATTAGGGTTTGTTTGGGAACATCATTTTATTGGTAGCTCAAGCTTAATAGGTTTGTTAAAAAATAATTTGATATTCAAAATAAATCATCACTAATCTATAAGAAACTAGTTTAGTGATCGCACCTTGTGCGACATTTTATCTAAATAAAAAAATATTATACTTTTATTTTTATGTATCATGTATTAGATATTTTTTAATAAAATATTACATTTTCACTTTTATACATCTTGTATTGGATATTTTATCTAAACTCAATCATTTTTTTATTAACTAATATGACTAATATTTGTGAAGATTAAAATTATAATAATTTTTATAAATGAAAGGACATGTTTAAAAATCTATTAAAAAGATTATTGTTAAAATATAATGTTTATACTCAATGTATTATTTGTATAATCTTCGGAGTCCCTATTTATACAAGTTATAAAGTTATCCATCTTAGTTGTTAATCGACGTGAGATAATAAAATCCCTTAAAATATTTAATGTAAATAGATCGTGATGATAATCCTTCAAAAAAATAAGGAAAAATCGTCAGAAAAAAAAAACTATACTGGCACGATTACTTAATATATATTTGACGGAAAATATTTATATGATTTTGCTAAATAAAATTAAAATGAATTTAAACTAAGGATTTGTTTCAATTGTAAAATCGTTACAAAATCTTCAAGTAATTTTAAAAAAAGATTTATGAAGTTAGTTGTGAGAGCTACATTTTAAAATATCGGATCCACATCGCGCCACGTCAGCATCGATATATAGATACAGATAGGTTATATGATTAATTTAAAAAAATAAAGGAAAAATCGTCTCAAAAAATAAAATTTAATTTGCACGATTACTTAATATATATTTTACAAAAAAATAAATTTGATGTTTTAGTATGTATAATAGAATAATATATTATATTGATAATTCAAAAAATTAATGAAATCGTCCCAAAAAAATAAAAGTTTAGGTGCACGATTATGTAAATAGATCATAATTGTAGGTTAACGATCCCACATAACATATATTAATCCAATATGAATAATAATTATACTTGAACTTAAACAAAAGTCCAAAAAATGTATTATTTTTATAATCTTTGGACTCTCTATTTATACAAGTTCTAAAATTATCAACCTTAGTGTGGTTAATCGATGTGAGATAACAAAATCCTTGAAAATATTTAACGTAAATAGATTGGAATGATATCAAAACAAGTCCTCCCATAAAATAAAACTTTAGGGGCACAATTAATTTATAAATATTTTAATAAAACTAATTATTTGATTTTCTAAATAAACAATTGTTTTACAAAATAATCGTTTAACAAAATCTGCACACTTTAATTGTGAGAGTTCCATTTTGAAATAATTCTTCCACAGCACGCCGCGTGAACACTCATGTATAGTGTTTTAGTATGTATAATAGATTTGCACTCTCTATTAATAAAAGTTTTAAAACCATCAACCTTAGTTGTTAATCGATGTGGGATAACAAAATCCATGAAAATATTCAACGTAAATAGATCGGGCCGATAATCCTACAAAAAAAATCGTCTCAAGGACACAATTACTTAATATATGTTTTACGAAAAATAATTATTTGATGTTTTAGTATGTATAATAGAATAATAGGTTATATTGGTTAATTCAAAAAATTAAAGAAAAAATCATCACAAAAAATAAAACTTTAAGTGACGAAAATAGATAATAATGGTAGGTTAATAATTTCATATAACATATATTAATCCAATATAAATAATAATTATACTTGACCTTAACCAAAAGGCCAAGATATGTATTATTTGTATAATCTTTTGACTCTCTATTTACATAAGTTCGAAAATCATCAACCATACTAATTAATTAACGATGTGGGATAACAAAATTCCTAAAAATATTTAACATAAATAGATCGGGTTGATATTCTTTCAAAAAAGAACTTCATAGACACGATTACTTAATATATATTTTAAGGAAAATAATTATTTTTATATAACAAAAATTGTTTAACAAAATCTAAAAAAAATCGTTTACCAAAAAAATTAACGGATTTAAAAACAAAATATTTATTGTGTTAATTATGAGAGTTTCATTTTGAAATACTTCTTCCACAGTACTTCACGTCAACGCCCATGTAAAATGATTTAGTATGTATAATAAATTATTCAGATAATAATACAATTTTTTTTATATTGAGTATACTAAGTATGTGCTTTTTCTTAATCGTGTTGACAAAATATGTGCATTTATTAATATATATTCCGATGCTCTCTAGCTCTCTACGCAAAAACCACTAGAAGGACCAAAGTCACCGGTCCGCGCCGCTAGATCCACTGGTAGAACAGTCGTCATCTGCCGCCGAGGAGCTTCGTTACCTCCTCCGGAGAGCCGCACCGGTACCAACCACTGTCGTCCTTGCTCGACATCACCGGAAACCTGTACGCCACCGCCGCCAAATCTCAACAAACCTTAGATCGGGTTTTTTGAAGTTTAGGGTAAATTACAAAAATCAATCTATGTTTTTATATTTATGACAAATGACCCATATTTTTGGTATTTGAAAAATCTACCCATAAAGAATAATTATAGAAGATGTCAAAATTTATTTATTTATTTTGATAGCAAAACGCAAACTAACATTACTCGACCGCAATATCGTCCAACAAGATATCATCCAAATTAAAAGGAACGAAACTATAATCAAAATAATACGTAGCTTCAACGGGCTTTATACTCGCAATGTGATGAGCAGCTAAATTGCCCTTTCGGTTAACAAACCACCACTGGACCACCTCGAGAGGAGCAACTCGCCGGAGAATGGTTCCAATCAGCAAGCCTACCGGACCTCGATCCACCACTCGTTTCTGCAGACTATTGATGATAACCAAACAGTCACACTCCACCAGAATGTGTTTTATTTCATGCTCAATGGCGCAGTTGACTACCCAAAAGATAGCTTCCGCCTCTGCGATTGTAACACCCCGAATTCTCAGAACTCGGGACATTACTGGTTAGGACCTCACAATGGGTCCCGACCTCAGTTTGACAACAACATTACTAGGATCTTGCAACAAGACACAAATAAAGAAATCGAAACCGAAATTCATAAAATAGTATTTTTAGGGTAATGAATGCAACACTGTCTAGCAGCCTAAAGTACTTAAACAAAAGAAAAGAACAACTGTCTTAACTAAACGAAAGGAAAGACAACCACAACTCCCAACCCCCACTCTAAGGAGTACGGAGACCCGGCTGACCACTACTTCCGGATCACTCAGCTGCTGATCTAACCTGCGGTAAATCTAAAACAACAACAAGAAGAACCGTTAGCTAGTTATCTAAATATTAGCAGAATAATAGCAGCACAAACACACTCAGATAAACATAAACACTCAGCATGCTTTTAAACAAGTCCGTTTTATTATCTTGCTTTAATTTACTCGTTCACTCTAGTGATACTTATTTTGTGACACGAGGGATTCCCAAACCTCGCCTCCGCCCCCGTGTAACCATCAGGAATGGATCCGATGCATCTCACCTTGTACCTGCATGGTCTGGGTATAGAGAACCTCCCAGTCTCCTGTCAGAGCTGGGCAGTGATGTCACGGCCCGTTATACATACACTTGGGCCTTAAACGTAATAATAACAGTCGTCCAACCAAGTTATTATTATTAAACACGCAAAAAGCACACACAACTACTATCACTCAACTAATATCCAGAAACTGGCTAAGTAAGTCGCAAGGACTTACCTGAGTCAAAACACTCTAACACTCCTCAGATAGTCCGTACTCGTGTAACTCAAGTGCCTGTCAATGAAGGCATGTGTATCAAACTCACATCTCTATGTCCAACCTCATGCGAAGGAATTACGGAAAGAACGATTCTTATACGGTAAAAGACCGTTTTACCCTTAGTGTAGAAAATTCTCCGGGTCACTTCTTGACCTCTAATATTTCTTTTGGAACACTTTTCTAATCTAAGATTATTTCCAAAACAGTTTACTAAGGTTCTAAAAATTAATCTCGTCCACTCGTCATCTGGGATTACATTACTTCATTTTCGGGTATTAACTAATCTTATATATATATCTATCTATCTGTATATATATATATATACATACTTCCATTCATACTAACCTTCCTTCCTAATATATAACATCCGTAACTCTTAGGTATTTAGATATATATATAGATTCACATATTTTATAAATTATCCAACTCAACTCATAAGTATACTTTTATTTCATATAAAATATACGTATATTTATGTACTCGGCATACTCTCTCTTATATAAACTCACACCTGCTCTTATTAATCTTCCGTAACTGAAAGTACATATGTACTTATGTGTATCCTATATATATATATATATATATTTTCCGAACCAAATTATCCATACACATTTGCATCTCCATTCACGTTTTCTTACCCTATATCAACACCGTACTCGTATATATATATATATATATATGTACACTTACGTCTCTCATACTTATTAATTTAAATGTATATACATACTGCATATAATTTCCAAATGTATTACAGCTCACATATATATTTATGACAGTGGAATTGAAAGGTGGAGGAGCCAGCTTACGGAACTGCAGTCCGGCGGCAAAGGGGTTGGCGTTCCGGCGGTAAAGGGGCTGGCGTTCCGGCGGTCTCCACTGGTGCTGACCTGCTGGTTGCAACGGTGGGCAGCGAGGTGAGACTCGGAAATCAACTGCGCAGGTTAGTAGAGTTTAACATCGTCGGACTCGAACCAGTAAACGGAAAGAAGCAGGATGCTGGGATCTTACCGGTCCGACTGGAGACGGACGGCGGCGGCTGCGCAGAGGCTCCGATGGAAGACGAAGGCGGAGCAGCGGAGGGAAGCTCGGAGCTGTCCGTCGTACAGAGAGAAAGGTAAGCAGTGGGCGACTGCACTCGGAGGAAGGACGGACAGAAAGGAGGGAGAAGGGAGGCGGTCTCACCCACTGCAGCGGCGGAGGGAAGCTCGGCGGCCCTGGCGGTTGATAGCATGGCGGAACAATCCCGTCGTTGTTGGTACTGGCTCGAGGCGGCGGCAGCAAGGCGAGGGAGGCATCGTCGCAGTGACAGCCAAGCGAGGAAGACGCTGCTAGGGCTGATGTCGCCGGCGGACAGGGACAAGGCGTGGTGGTGGCGTCGTCTGGGCGGTCGACGGAGGTGGCGCAGTGGCACAGTGGCGGCTTCAGTGTGGTGAGTTGTTGCGGCTGTCCTTTGTACAGAGAGAGAGACGGAGTAGCAGGAAGCGGCAAGTAGGAGAATAGAGGATTAGGTTAAGCGTGTTTAGCAGCAGGATTAGGGTTTAGGGTTAGCTTAGGAAATGGGTTGCTGGGCTTGGTAGGTGGGCCTAGTAGTGGGCCACATCCGGCCTGCCCTCGCATTATAACACGGATCCGAAACTCGTTACTCGCCCCGGATTTTCCGTTTATGTGCGGGAATTTATATAATACGAAATTATATTCCGTATTGTGTAAATTATTATTAAATTTTAACGTACGTAAAAATTATTTTCAAACACATAGTCTCATCATTTTATGTCAATTAAGGTCACATAAAATGATAGAACCTAAAACTCGTTTTAATTTATTTATTTATTTAAGATTGACATATCGGAATTCGTTTAAAATCAAGGTTAACGGATTTTAAAATTTTCGGTTATTACATCAGTGCCCCCTTAAGAGAAGTTTCGTCCCGAAACTTAGAATCATTGTTTTACTCACACGTTTTCCTTGGGTATATTTTAGTTTTCTAAACATTTTCGTTTGCTATCATACAACTACTCAATCATCGAAAGCAGACACGTATCCCATAAAACGTAATCACTCCAATAAAAAAAAACCTGAAAGGTCAAACAACACAACATCCGAGTATTAACTCGTCAATACAGGCGTAACATCTAACCCTGCAAAGGACTCGGAATAGTTACGTCTAATACTCTCCTCGGTCTTCCAAGTGGCCTCATCAGCTCCTCGTCTAGACCACTGGATTCTCAACCTAGGTATCTCCTTAGACCGCGGACGTCTAGTACTGCGCTCCAAGACAGCTACTGGGTACTCTACAAATGTATGGTCAGGCTCAACTGTCAGGTCCTCATGGCTGACGACGTGTCTCGGGTTTGGTAGGTACTCTCTTAACGGTTTGTTTCCTAAACTACTTCCAGCTCATTTGATGACTCTACCACACTTTTCCTTCCATTGGCGCCCTGCTTTTTCCTTTCGAAAGTTCCCGACTATCGATTCTGAAATAATCATCTTAACTTCTGTCGGCACTTTACTAAGTGCCTAATGCTCTTTGTAATACAAACTGCTTGGCTCGTTTTCCTCAATGTGACCTAATCGGATCGTTCCTTAATTAGTGGATTTTCACCTACTTCTTGTCAAGCTTTCAAATTTATATAACTCAAACAAATCACACTTCCAAGTGGACCTTTTCATATAGTTCTCTTATTCCTTAACTTGAAATCATAGTTATCCCAACATTGATTTTCTTCATCTGTGAGTTATGGGCCTACCACGCTTCTGGTGTAACACTCATTAGTCACAATGGCATCTTTCTAAGGGGTCAACATGATTTATCCAACTCTCGCCTATACTTCCCTTCTAATACTAGCCAGATCCTCTTCAAACAAACCCTTATTCTCTTATTCTACCGTAGGCTGTTCTTAACCAACTAGTAAGCAACCTCTAACCGATTCTCTCTGTATTTTTAGATCACCCCAGCAAGTTGTCGTTGCCTACTTGGGGATTCCTCCAAGTCATCGGTAAAGTTATCTCTTAAATTCGCAGTCACTAATATCTCTTCTTAATGGTACCTACTCGTCAATACCAACCATCACTTATATGTCCTCAATTGATGTCAGTCACTCTATAATTGACTTATCTCAATATTTCGGAACTGCTCTTCTCATACCTATACTGGCGTTAAATTCTTGGTGAACATCATCTGCTCGATTAATCCTTTCATGCTTCACTAATTCGTTTTCTATTCCATACTTCTGTTTCCTTAGGCTAACTCTACTTTTCGAGCTCAACTGGGTCATTCATCTTGACATAAATAGTCATTCAAGTCTTCAACGATAGCTGGTAAGTGTCGATGTAGTTCTGATGATTTTAGTTATCATCCCCTTGCAGTTACCCTTGCACGGACCGTCGGTTTTGATGACTTAGGTCCCGTGATAATTGGGGTTACCTTGGACATTCGAGTCCACCAAGGCCGTTCTTATATATACATTCCTTCGCTGGTGTTACCGGCAACATTGCCTTCCTGATACTCCGTTGTTTCCGCTACAGGGCTTCAACTCTTTCAAATTCCTATATGTTTGAGGAGGTTAAAACCTCGCCACACTTGTAAAGTCTACATTTGCATCTACACTCCATTGTAGGTATCCCTTCCATGCACCTTAGACCCTCATATCCGGGTCGACATTTTATCTCTTTTGGCCTCACAAGCTTGTCTTGTGAACTCTTCTACTAGGTGACTCGTCTTATACATTTTTCTACTCTGCATCGGTTTCTAACTGTCTGTTGATCATTACTACCCATTCTGTGTTAGAACTTCAGTTGCTTTGTACTCTTGCATAGATTTCCTAAGGACATCCTCCTCTCAAAACTTTATTTAAAATTCATCACAACCCGCA
>BSUD01000006.1:48236227-48366117 GCA_033239045.1 Fagopyrum esculentum | reverse complement strand
CTTTACAACTGCGTTGGTTGGTCTTATTACTTTCATCAATTCTTAGGTCATCAGTCCAACTGAATTTTCCATGGAGTACCTCCACTTCTCCTTAAATAACAGTCTTTAGTCCCTTCGGTAACCATCCTATTGGTGTGATACCGGATCCATATAACAACCTTTAGTCTTTCACTTTTACTCCTTCTCATGTCTGTTTTAGTCAACCTGTAGATTCTATCTGCAATCACCTCACAACTCGACCACACATTTCACCAAGGCTTTACATCATACTCCTTATGTTTGTGCCGCCTCGGAATTTCCAATTATTCTGTGTCACAGTTTTAATCACAAGGGTTTTCCCTGTCAATCTAGACAGTCTGACCTTACTTTTTCTCGAAGGAGCACCATCAGTCTTACTTGTGTGAGATGCTAAGACGTAGGACATATTTCCAATCATCTACTTCCTCTTAATGTTCTAGTTCTTCTTACAGGGATCCCTTCATTCTAACTCTGATATGTATCTTTCGTAGTCAGTAGTAAGTAACTACTCCCAACAATTCCCTTTTCACCATTACTATCATCCAGGCTACTAGTACTTGCATTGATTTAACTTCACCATTTTCGTCGTGGATTTCCGAAAGAAATTCACTAGGTGTCGATAAAAATTCTTTCATAACCTTGTGGTTATTCCTCTTATCGATTAACTAACCATCACTAGTTAACCCGCACATGTAACTTTTAAGTTGTCCAAGTAGGATGTAGTTGACCTTCTACAACATCGTGGACTTACTTTTCTTCCACCTCTTTTGAGGCTTGATATACTTGGTGAAATATATCTCCTTCAGTCTTTGTTTATTCTTCTTTAGCTCCTCCTACAATCTACACTTTTGTAAGATTGTTATACTCTTACGAGTCCAGTTGTGTCGTTCTTCTTCCATCAACAGACTTTTCAGTCCTTCTAGGGTAGCTTGTAGGTATATCTCCGTGATTCTTTTACATGAGTTATCGTCTATTTGCGGTTCTCTATTATGAACTTATAGTGTTGTTAGCCTAAATTCCTTTTGAATGAGAAGTTATTGGGGTCCCTCGGGTTCACCAATACTCTTCTCACACACTCTTCTTCCTTGGGTGTTGCTTGTAATGCTGCCTTTACAGAAGCTGGTTATTGTTGTATCACGGCCTATGTCGAAATTCTCCTGTGTTCTATGAGATCACTCCACTTCTACGTTGGTGAAATCTACCTTTCCCTTTTTGGCAATGCGTAATCTTCCAAGTTGCAGCTCTTTAATTCTTTCTATTTGGATGGATAATGTATCTCGTGTTGACTTCCATACTTTTGACTGTCTCGGTTATCAATCTGGATTGTGGTGGCAAATAGCTTGTTGAGAGTGATCATATTTCGCCTTGTTTTTGGCATCGCCTTATTTTTTTTCTTGATCGCTACTATATCTCCCTTTTGACTTTCATGTCTATGGCAATTTTCAACGTCATCCTCTTTGTTTGGGAAGTCACTTTACACAACTTGGAAGAGCCTCTAAGTTGTCATTCTCAAAGTCCCTAGTTGACGATCACCTCTTGCTTCTCCGGAGCTACTCTCTTGTATATCCTTCATTTGATCCCGTTGAGTTGATTCGGGATTTTCTTCTTGTCATCGTAATTGGTGTTGTCTTTGAGTCTTCACTTTTCCGTCTCGACGTTCCTCAACAAGCTTGAAGGAGTTGTCCGACGTTCGTCTATCCTAATGCACATATGATGTGCATATTAATCCTCACGTTGATACCCTTCAAAAATTACTTAGATGTGTCCAAGGGTGAGAAACTCATTATGTTATCTCCATTAAGGACATAATCATAACTACAATTCTGCTAATCTCCGGCATATACCTATCTATATAACATATCTTTATAAACAAGCTAAAAGTCCAACTACAGTAAAACCTAAAGTCCATACTAAGCATACTGAGATCCGCGGTAGTAGTGGTGGTCAGCCGTACTTTTCTATTCCCAACCAGACTATGCATGCATTTAAAACTAAAATTCTCTTTTTAAAACTCAGACCCCTTTTCGGGTTCTGCTTAAGCTTATTCGGTCTTTCAGAAGATTCCAAGTGCCATTGTTGCCAACCTAGAGCTCTGATACCATGTTGTAACACCCCGAATTCTCAGAACTCGGGACATTACTGGTTAGGACCTCACAATGGGTCCCGACCTCAGTTTGACAACAACATTACTAGGATCTTGCAACAAGACACAAATAAAGAAACCGAAACCGAAATTCATAAAATAGTATTTTTAGGGTAATGAATGCAACACTGTCTAGCAGCCTAAAGTACTTAAACAAAAGAAAAGAACAACTGTATTAACTAAACGAAAGGAAAGACAACCACAACTCCCAACCCCCACTCTAAGGAGTACGGAGACCCGGCTGACCACTACTTCCGGATCACTCAGCTGCTGATCTAACCTGGGGTAAACCTAAAACAACAACAAGAAGAACCGTTAGCTAGTTATCTAAATATTAGCAGAATAATAGCAGCACAAACACACTCAGATAAACATAAACACTCAGCATGCTTTTAAACAAGTCCGTTTTATTATCTTGCTTTAATTTACTCGTTCACTCTAGTGATACTTATTTTGTGACACGAGGGATTCCCAAACCTCGCCTCCGCCCCCGTGTAACCATCAGGAATGGATCCGATGCATCTCACCTTGTACCTGCATGGTCTGGGTATAGAGAACCTCCCAGTCTCCTGTCAGAGCTGGGCAGTGATGTCACGGCCCGTTATACATACACTTGGGCCTTAAACGTAATAATAACAGTCGTCCTAGCAAGTTATTATTATTAAACACGCAAAAAGCACACACAACTACTATCACTCAACTAATATCCAGAAACTGGCTAAGTAAGTCGCAAGGACTTACCTGAGTCAAAACACTCTAACACTCCTCAGATAGTCCGTACTCGTGTAACTCAAGTGCCTGTCAATGAAGGCATGTGTATCAAACTCACATCTCTATGTCCAACCTCATGCGAAGGAATTACGGAAAGAACGATTCTTATACGGTAAAAGACCGTTTTACCCTTAGTGTAGAAAATTCTCCGGGTCACTTCTTGACCTCTAATATTTCTTTTGGAACACTTTTCTAATCTAAGATTATTTCCAAAACAGTTTACTAAGGTTCTAAAAATTAATCTCGTCCACTCGTCATCTGGGATTACATTACTTCATTTTCGGGTATTAACTAATCTTATATATATCTATCTATCTGTATATATATATATACATACTTCCATTCATACTAACCTTCCTTCCTAATATATAACATCCGTAACTCTTAGGTATTTAGATATATATATAGATTCACATATTTTATAAATTATCCAACTCAACTCATAAGTATACTTTTATTTCATATAAAATATACGTATATTTATGTACTCGGCATACTCTCTCTTATATAAACTCACACCTGCTCTTATTAATCATCCGTAACTGAAAGTACATATGTACTTATGTGTATCCTATATATATATATATATTTTCCGAACCAAATTATCCATACACATTTGCATCTCCATTCATGTTTTCTTACCCTATATCAACACCGTACTCGTATATATATATATATATATATGTACACTTACGTCTCTCATACTTATTAATTTAAATGTATATACATACTGCATATAATTTCCAAATGTATTACAGCTCACATATATATTTATGACAGTGGAATTGAAAGGTGGAGGAGCCAGCTTACGGAACTGCAGTCCGGCGGCAAAGGGGTTGGCGTTCCGGCGGTCTCCACTGGTGCTAACCTGCTGGTTGCAACGGTGGGCAACGAGGTGAGACTCGGAAATCAACTGCGCAGGTTAGTAGAGTTTAACATCGTCGGACTCGAACCAGTAAACGGAAAGAAGCAGGAGGCTGGGATCTTACCGGTCCGACCGGAGACGGACGGCGGCGGCTGCGCAAAGGCTCCGATGGAAGACGAAGTTGGAGCAGCGGAGGGAAGCTCGGAGCTGTCCGTCGTACAGAGAGAAAGGTAAGCAGTGGGCGACTGCACTCGGAGGAAGGACGGACAGAAAGGAGGGAGAAGGGAGGCGGTCTCACCCACTGCAGCGGCGGAGGGAAGCTCGGCGGCCTTGGCGGTTGACAGCATGGCGGAACAATCCCGTCGTTGTTGGTACTGGCTCGAGGCGGCGGCAGCAAGGCGAGGGAGGCGTCGTCGCAGTGACAGCCAAGCGAGGAAGACGCTGCTAGGGCTGATGTCGCCGGCGGACAGGGACGAGGCGTGGTGGTGGCGTCGTCTGGGCGGTCGACGGAGGCGGCGCAGTGGCACGGTGGCGGCTTCAGTGTGGTGCGTTGTTGCGGCTGTCCTTTGTACAGAGAGAGAGACGGAGTAGCAGGAAGCGGCAAGTAGGAGAATAGAGGATTAGGTTAAGCGTGTTTAGCAGCAGGATTAGGGTTTAGGGTTAGTTTAGGAAATGGGCTGCTGGGCTTGGTAGGTGGGCCTAGTAGTGGGCCACATCCGGCCTGCCCTCGCATTATAACACGGATCCGAAACTCGTTACTCGCCCCGGATTTTCCGTTTATGTGCGGGAATTTATATAATACGAAATTATATTCCGTATTGTGTAAATTATTATTAAATTTTAACGTACGTAAAAATTATTTTCAAACACATAGTCTCATCATTTTATGTCAATTAAGGTCACATAAAATGATAGAACCTAAAACTCGTTTTAATTTATTTATTTATTTAAGATTGACATATCGGAATTCGTTTAAAATCAAGGTTAACGGATTTTAAAATTTTCGGTTATTACAGCGATCGCCGGTGAAGACCTAATTTGGATTGATTTAGCTCCCATCAAGCAGATGGTGTTCCCTTATGTAGAATTATTATTATGCGATCATATGATTTAATACCAAACGAAAGATCAACACACAAAATTGATTACGCAGTTCGGGTGTTAAAACCCTACGTCTGCGGAACCTCAAGAGGGGAGGTCCGATCCCATTTTTCACTAGGCATTCAAGTATGATTACAATATAGGTTTGATTACAAAGGTGCACGCAAGATCAACAAGCAAAACCCTAAACCTAGAAACAAGTCAGAACAAAGGGGATACGAAGAACAAGGTTCAGAAATAGCCCCTGTGTGGCTACGCAAAGCTTTCTGATCAAGCTTTGCAATCTTCAACAAGAAGATCTTCTTCAGGAGAGGAGCAGATGAGGATGAGCGTCTCGAACCCTAGCGAACCACCTCCATTCTCTTCTTCGATCGCGCTCTCTCGCTTTCTCTTAGAGGAGCTCTCTTTCTCTCTCAGCGGCAAGGGCTGCAACTCGCTTAGGGTTTAGGTGAAGGTGAGGGTAGCTTATATACCTCCTCTTCTTATCCCAAACACACCGTTTCATTTAAGTGTTTCCGAACCGAGCCAAAAAACACGTTTGAGGATAGAATCATCACGCCGCGAACCCGGTCCACTAATATAACACAACCTGTTGCCCATCAGACACCATTTCATGCCACGAAGCTCCAACACCATGCAAGAGATAAGTATACAACACATGCCACAGCTTCCTAATGAGTACAAGCCACCAGGGTCCAATGAACCGGCAACGAGTACTACATGAGTCAGCTACAACACGCGTCAATACCCTTATCCTAACTAAGCTAGATCTAGGAAATATTACGAGTCAATACTATTGCGTGCACGTATGTAACTTATCCTATACAAACATGAATCATAAAGTTTACAATTGCCCTCTTGATTCATGTTAACACATCGTCTCGATCACCGGTAGTGAATTAGGGAGGCACTCTTGTCCGTCATCAGTTCAATGCTAATTATCTTTAGGGAACATCCCATAAGTGAAGGGAATTCCTGGAATTCCTGCAAAAGATAAATTTGTCAGCAGGGATAATTTTAGTACCAAAATCAGCAGGGTTAACATCACCTCTAATTTTCTTAACTTCAAAATGCTTCTTTTCTATCACATCCCTAACAAAATGATATCTAACATCAATATGTTTAGACCTTTCATGATATACAGGATCTTTACAAAGATATAAGGCACTTTGGCTATCAATATTCAAAACAGGGGTACAATTTTTATTTTGTATTTCAGTGATTAATCCCTTTAACCAAATGGCCTCTTTCGATGCTTCAACAGCAGCTATGTACTCAGCTTCAGTAGATGATAATGCTACAATAGATTGTTGTTGTGATTTCCATGAAACACAGTTATTAGTCCAAGTGTAGTAGTAAGCAGTGGTGGATTTTCTAGTATCTTTATTACTAGCATAATCCGAATCTACATATCCTATAACATCATGATTCACAGAATGTTCAGCAAAACACAAACTCGGTTTCTTAGTTCCAACTAAATATCTTAAGCAATATTTCATAGCAGTCCAGTGTTCTAATCTAGGGTTAGACATGAACCTACTCAGAACACTTATAGCAAAAGAAAGGTCAAGTCTAGTGCATAACATAGCATACATCACAGAGCCAACGGCTACATCATAAGGAATATTAGACATCTTTTTCAGCTCACTAGGTGAATCAGGGTAGTGTTTCTTGGTCAGATCTAAGTGCCCTCCTAAAAGCATAGGTGTAGGTTTAGAGTTTACCATATTAAATCTATCAATAACTTTCTGTATATAGTCAAATTGAGAAAGCCATATTTTCTTTTTAATTCTATTTCTTATGATCTGTATACCAAGGATTTTCTGTGCTGCACCAAGATCTTTCATGTCAAAATGCATTTTAAGTTCTCTTTTCACATTATTAATGATGACTTTAGATTTACACATAATCAGAATGTCATCCACATATAAAAGAATATAAAGAGCATTAGGAGTAGAAAGATTTTTAAAGTACAAACAGTAATCATATTTGCTTCTCATAAAGCCCAGATTCTTCATACAAATGTCAAACTTAATGTTCCATTGTCTATGTGATTGTTTTAAACCATACAGAGATTTCTTAAGTAAACAAACATGTTCAGGTTTATTATTACTAACAAATCCTTTACTTTGACTCATGTAAATGGTTTCATTCAAATCACCATGCAAGAAAGCAGTTTTAACATCCATTTGTTCAATGTCCCAGTCATACACAATAGCCATAGCAAGCAGTAATCTCAACGTTTTATACTTAACTACAAGAGCAAAAATGTCTGTGTAGTCTATACCCTCTCTTTGGGTAAAGCCTTTGGCAACCAGCTTGGCTTTGTACCTAGGGGGATCACTAGGTTTTATACCTTCTTTTAGTTTATACAGCCACCTACATTGAACTAGTTTCACATTTTCTGGCCTAGGTACCAGGTTCCAAGTGTTATTAGAATTCATGGATTCAATCTCATCATTTATAGCTTGGTTCCAGTGTTTAGCATTAGAATATTTTATGGCTTGTTCATATGTGTCAGGGGTGTAGAAATTATCTATCACATCAGCTGTCAAGAAGGCATAATCAACTATGTTCACCTCATCAGTCAACATGATATACTCAACATTATTAGTATATTTTTTATTAGGAATTTTTAGTCTAGGTACCCTGTCCCTGGTTAACTGGTAGTGACCATGAAAATCCAAACGACGCAGGTCTTCATGTCTATCACTTGACTGGAGTTGGTTTGAACTTTCCTCCTCATTATCAGCAGTGTTAGCATTTTTACCTGCGTCGTCTGAATTCTCATGGTCACAGCCATAATCAGATTCAGGATTTTTTTGAGGTTTTTATTAGAAGTTTCAGCACTTTCTTCATTATTTTCCTCCCCTAATTGTTGAGTATTATCATCATTGTTATTTTCATCCTCATTAATGTCTAATTGAGGGGTGTTAGGATTACTGGAGCTTTCAGTTTGATAATGACCTATATCAAATTCTTCTTCATCATTATGATTTATGTGAGGTTGTTCATTATGATTATAGAAAGTTCTGGATGTACTAGTAATCTCTATACCATCATTCTCCTCAGAACTATGGGTTACAACATTCTCAGTTTTATTTTTAAAATGAAATTCTTCTTCATTAAAAATTACACTTCTAGAAGTGATGACTTTATAACCATGGGGTTGAATTATTAGGAGTTTGTATCCCTTAACACCTTCTGGATATCCTAGCATCACAGCTTTTAGGGCTCTAGGATTTAGTTTTCCTTGGGAAATTTGGGAGTAGGCAGTACAACCAAAAGGTTTTAGGTGACTTAAGTTTGGTTTCTTACCAGTCCACATTTCCTGAGGGGTTTTAAAGTCAATTACTAAGGAAGGGGATCTATTTATGAGGTAGGTAGCAGTCATTATGGCTTCTCCCCACATGGAGTGTTTCATCCCTGAACTAATGAGCATACATCTAGTTTTTTCAAGGAGTGTTCTGTTCATTCTTTCTGCTGTCCCATTTTGTTGTGGAGTTCCAGGTACAATTAAGTGTCTTTTAATTCCTTTTTCTTTACAGTAGTTATTAAACTCAGTATTGCAAAATTCAAGTCCATTATCTGTTCTAAGGCATTTTAAGGTATTACCTGTTTGGTTTTCTACAGCTAGTTTCCATTATTTAAAATACTTAAAAGCTTCATTTTTGTTTTTAAGGAGATAAGTCCAAACTTTCCTAGAATAATGATCTATGAAAGAGATAAAATATCTCTTTCCTCCTATGGTGTCAACCTGTGCAGGTCCCCATAGGTCAGAGTGAACATATTCTAAATGTTTTTGAGCTTTATAAGATGAGTTATTATAGCTGTGTTTATTCTTTTTACCTAAGATACAATTTTCACAAAGAACAATATCTACAGGTTCTTTATCTAACATGTCTTGTTTGTACAGATTTTTAAGGCCAGTATTTCCAATATGTCCAAGTCTATTGTGCCAGATTTTAGTGTGACTTAAGGTCATTTTAGTATTAGTAGTGGTGAGGATCAAATTAGGTGAAGTTATAACATGGTATAATCCACCCTTTTTGATGCTTTTTATAAGAGTTGTTCCATTCCTTATGACTTCCCTTATCCCATTACTCGTATTAATTTGACAGTTTAAGTCATCTAAGGCTGATTCACTCATTAAATTTCTCCTAAGTTGTGGAACCCATCTAACATTCTGTAGTACTCTAATTTTTCCATCAAACATGCATATAGGTACATTTCCTACCCCTCTAATACTCAGGGCAGTGTTATCTCCTAACATAACTTCTCCACCATCAAATTCACGTAGAGAGCTAAACAAAGATTTATCAAATGAAGCATGCATAGTACAACCAGAATTCAAGATCCACACATTAGAATTTAAAGAATCATGCTCAGAACACATAAGCAGTTTACAAGGATATTCAATTTGAACTTTTTCAAATAGAGACACTTTTCCATCAGAGTTTTTACTATTCTTAGCATCATCTCTCTTTTTCTTCCTACATTCATTAGCATAATGTCCAGGTTTCTCACAATAATAACATTTCTTGTTATTTTTATCAAAGTCAGAAGATCCAGATTTATCCTTTTCATATTTTTCTTTCTTCTTGTTTTTAAAATTTTTAGAGTTTCCTTTGGCCATAAGAACTTCAGGTTTCACATCTGATTTCTTTTCAGTTTTACTCTTAAAGATTTTTAAAGTGTCATTCTTTTCTGTTATAGCCTCTATTATCTTTTCTTGAGTAATATTGTCTGAGCTATACTGAATAACATCTCTTAAGGTATCAAACTGAGAAGGCAAGGATCCTAATAACAAGACATCAAGGTGGGTTTCTTTTATTTCATCATCACATCTAGCCAAGTCCAGATTCATTCTTAAGAATCTATCTAGATTTTCGTTAAGAGTCAGGTTTGTGTCCATTTTAAAAGTGAAGAGTCTATGCAGTAAAGATATTCTAGAAGGCAAGGATTTTTTCAAGTACAGCTTTTCTAAGGCATCCCAAAGAGTCTTAGTAGAAGTGTAACTTACAACCTGACGAGCCACGTCGTCAGTTAACCTAATCATGGTCTCAGCATGGACCTGCTCACTCATCTCCTTTTTCTTTTCTTCGGACGTCATGGCTAGGTAGTCTCCTGTGATGGCTTTGAGGCACTTCTCCTTGGTGAGAATTGCCCTCATTTTCACCTGCCACATGGTGAAGTCACCACTCCCATCGAATGGCTTCATCCTTATTGTGGAGTCTGTCATGTTTTAACCTGCAAGAAACACAAACAAAAACAAGTTAGTAATCTGTACAGAGGGGAAAACAAAAGACTAACAGATCTCTCAAACAAGGGGACAACAGAGTACACTAGTAAAGGGAATCAATAACAAGGAACGTGTAGAACCAGATCTTTCACCACAAGAAAAATAATACAGCGGAAGACAGGATCATATGCACATAACAAGCAATCATGAAACTATTTTTCACAGTAAAAGAATATAACAGATGCTCTGATACCAATCTGTAGAATTATTATTATGCGATCATATGATTTAATACCAAACAAAAGATCAACACACGAAATTGATTACGCAGTTCGGGTGTTAAAACCCTACGTCTGCGGAACCTCAAGAGGGGAGGTCCGATCCCATTTTTCACTAGGCATTCAAGTACGATTACAATATAGGTTTGATTACAAATGTGCACGCAAGATCAACAAGCAAAACCCTAAACCTAGAAACAAGTCAGAACAAAGGGGATACAAAGAACAAGGTTCAGAAATAGCCCCTGTGTGGCTACGCAAAGCTTTCTGATCAAGCTTTGCAATCTTCAACAAGAAGATCTTCTTCAGGAGAGGAGCAGGTGAGGATGAGCGTCTCAAACCCTAGCGAACCACCTCCATTCTCTTCTTCGATCGCGCTCTCTCGCTTTCTCTCAAAGGAGCTCTCTTTCTCTCTCAGCGGCAAGGGCTGCAACTCGCTTAGGGTTTAGGTGAAGGTGAGGGTAGCTTATATACCTCCTCTTCTTATCCCAAACGCACCGTTTCATTTAAGTGTTTCCGAACCGAGCCAAAAAAACACGTCTAAGGATAGAGTCATCACGCCGCGAACCCGGTCCACTAATATAACACAACCTGTTGCCCATCAGACACCATTTCATGCCACGAAGCTCCAACACCATGCAAGAGATAAGTATACAACACATGCCACAGCTTCCTAATGAGTACAAGCCACCAGGGTCCAATGAACCGGCAACGAGTACTACATAAGTCAGCTATAACATGCGTCAATACCCTTATCCTAACTAAGCTAGATCTAGGAAATATTACGAGTCAATACTATTGCGTGCACGTATGTAATCTATCCTATACAAACATGAATCATAAAGTTTACACCTTCATCTCTCACAATCAAGCCTATCCCGCATGAATTCGGTGTGCTCGAGGCGTCACAATTGAATTTTATAAACCCTGTCGGGGGTCTTCTCCATCGAGCGTGTGGTGTACCTGAGGCTACCATTACACGGGATTTGGACGCCTTTGTTGCTTTCCATCATTCATTCATAAGCTGCATCTGGGTATCCACTACCAATGGTGTCGGACTTTTGACCCCCTGAAATATACTCTTGTTCCTGGCTATCCAAATACCATGCACCAAAATCGCCCATTCATCAGCTCTTTCTTGGTCATTCAACGCAAGTACCGACTCTACCCTGTCCCCAAACGGTCTGTCATGTAAATCTTTCAAGTAAAGTTAAGGAACAAGCTTCCAAATCGTTTTAGCCTTAGCACATGAGAACAAAGCATGTTCGATCATTTCTACACTGCCGCAGACTAAGCACCATGGGTCATCAACGCAATGTCGGGTCATCAGATTGTGCTTACAAGGGAGAATGTTTCTTGCGCATCGCCACAAGAGGTCCTTTACCCGCGGTGGAACATGCAGTTTCCAAAGCCTGCACCATAGTTTTCCTGAGTTGCTTTCAGCGCTACCGCTTCCTGCGTTATCCTCACTCCTTTTTCTATCCATAATGAGATGATAACATAAGCGGACTGTAAAAAGTCCGCTCTTCTCATAATACCACGTTAATTCGTCGCTTATGCAAGGGTCTACGAGATGAATACGGAGTATAATTTCAGCGTCCTCTTCATAAAACAAATCTCGTACAATACTATCACGCCATGCATTGCGGCCCCAGTCAATAAGGTCACTTAACCCGACAAAGGTCTCCCAAGTTGTGTGGCGTCATAATTGGCTTAAAAAGGATCGGTCTCGGCATCCAACCATCCTCAGCAATCGAAATAGATGCCTCGTTCCCCACCGTTTTGTAAAGTCCTTTTTTCAAGTTATTTGTCCCCCACATTATACTCCGCCACGCATAGCTTGGATTAAAGCCAGCATTCGCACGAAGAAGTGTGGTAGATGGATAGTATCTTGCTTTGAGTAGACGAGCTAGTAAAGAGTCCGGCTTTTGCAACAAACGCCACCCTTGTTTAGCAAGAAGTGCTAGGTTGAAATACTTTTATAATTATATTTCATGCCTAGGTTTTAGAAAATGGAGCTAAAACTTATTTAGTTGACTTGTTTAGGTTGTGCACACCTTGGAAGCACTCTTGGACACGAAAGAAAACTCAATATGACATCGATACATTTCATTCTAAAACTGTTTGACTTCTTGTAAATTAAATTGGGTGGTTGAATGGGGTAAATGAAATTGGATAATCGTGTTGGGTAACCAAAATTGGGTAATCGAAGTTGGGTACGTGCAGTGAAGTTGAGTATAGGAAGTAGGGGATATGAAAGTTGAGTATGTGAAATTGGGTACTGGAGTGAAGTTGGGTATGTGAAAGCTGGGTGGGTGATGTTTGATACATGAAGTTGGTTACGTGAGTGAAGTTGGGTATTGAGTGAAGTTGAGTACGTGAAGTTAGATGATATATGAAAGTTGGATACTTGAAGTTGGGTACGTGAGTGGAATTGGGTATGTGAAAGTTGAATATGTGAAGTTGGGTAATGCATTTGTTTCCTTCTTCCTAAGATTATTAAAAATATCATTTAATTAAACTATTTTTTTTAATTTTTTTTTTGTTTATTCTAAAACTATTTAATAAGATTACTCATTTGTATACTTTGTACACATTATAAAAAATGTATACTTACTAAAATCATTCAATTTATAATACACGAACATATATAATATTTTTTTTTCATTAAAGCCTCTTCATCATCTTTTTCTAATCGATCAAAAAATTGATTTTAAATATCTTAAAGAGTTTTTTTTTCATGAATGAATAAAGATAAATCATATTATAAGAAAATCAAATTTAAATTTGAGGCGTTCATATCAACTAAAAACTTAAAGGTTAATTTACTAACATTTAAATATTGTCATAAAGAGTTATCTCAAATAAATTAATTAGCTAATTTAGAAGATTTAATCAAAAATTTAGTATTTTGTTAGAAAAATAATTGTGGTGGTCCAACTTCATAGTATATTTTTTTTATAGCCGAAATGGTGTAAAATAGAACCAACTTTACTGTAATAGCGTTCGGTGACACGGACTTTTAAAAACTCGAAATAAAATACCTACTTGAGGGAGTGATTATGCTTTTTAGTACGAATCTAATTCCGGTAGAAATTGTGAGTTGACATTATTTTGCTTATTTATCACTTATTTTACAAGTTTTTTAATTGTAAATATTTTTTTGCTTATTAGTTACACAAGTATATGAGAAATAAGAGGTTTATTTATTTTACCTCTTAGTTTATTATATTTTTATTAAAAATATTAATAAAGGAAAATCATTTAATATCCTTTTATCTTGTCTAATAACGTGGTTTTAATTTTAGAAAAAGATTAAAAAAAAAGTTGATGAAAACACGATTTTAAAAAGTCAGGATATCCATGAAATAGCGAAAAGAAAATTACGATAAGTGTTGCATTAATGAGAAAGGAAAATCATATAATATTAGGTAGGGAGAGTGGAGTAAATTAATGTCAATAAATATTGTATTTCCCACAAACGGCCTGTGCTTGACTGCTCACATCCGTTACAAATGTTGGATACGACAACATTGCTTACTTCACACACCCCGCACAAAAAAAAAAACTATTATATTGTGAAATTATAATTCTGTTACGATTGTATTTGTTCAGATTGATTAACATTGTCATGTACTTAATAAAGTTGAGTTGAATAATTGAACATATAAATTAATATTTAAATAATTAGTATTATAGTTGAACAATATCGAATATCGTTAAACAATTGGTTGTATATATAGCTGAACAATATCGAATATAGTCGAACAATTGACATATTTGAACAATTACGAATGTTGTTGAACAATTTTTAATTGAACAAATACGTGATATATTAAACAACTGTTATTTGATCCACACACAATGAATTTTTTCTTTACTTTTGACACAAAGACCCTTTTTCACTTAAACTCATCTCTCTTTTCTCTCTATATGCAGTGGCGGATCCAAGGGGGGTAACGGGTGGTACGGTGCCCCGTCTTGCGACGTCATTTTGCCTTAGGAAGAAAAAAAAAGAAGGAAAAACTCTCCTTAAAACAAAATATGTTACATACTATTCTACTAGCTCATCTGGTAGAGGAAGGGAAGGAGGTACATGAAGTCGTGGGTTCAAGTTTTGGCAGTAGCAAAAAGTTCCTTTTTATTTTATGGATTTATTTAAAGCTCAAATTTATAGTACAAAACTTAAGTAAACTTTTATTTATTTATTTAATTTATATATTTTATTGTTAAATTTCAAGCTTAATATTCGACTTCCCTTATAAATTTTTTTTTTGTGCCCCTCCAACCAAAATTTTCTGGCTCCGCCACTGTCTATATGTGTGTTTTTTTGTGAACATAGATACAATTTAATAACTTCACACAACTATATCTAGTTGTTTATGAATATAGGTTTTGCGTTAAGAAGTCGTTAAGACTCTGATGTGCTGATCGAATATTCTTTTATATTTATATTGGACAATCGTGACAGTTATATGGCGGAAAGACGTTAAGACACGTACCATGCCGTTAAAAAGGTGTTAAAGAAAGAATAAAAAGGCTGTGTCCATTAATTAGAATACATGACACCAATGATCAAAGAGTTCTTTAGATACGATTCTCAACGTTTCACAATAATTGTCCTTGTATCATTTTTTCACACATACTAAGAAAGATTAAAATGGAAAAAAACAACAGTAAGAATATTTAAGTGTAGTAGTCAAAATTAAAAACTAGTGCAATTAGTTATAATTATAACACTATCAATAAGATGGTAAGAATGAATTTATTTCTTTCTTATTTATGAACACAAATGGGTAATTTTCAATGTTTTAAGTGATGAAAAATGTTAGGAGTTTTAAACATTAATTAATACTTTTATTTTTCAAAAAGAATAGTGTTAAGTTTTATTTTTAGAAAATTATAACATAAAAAATTATGTATGGACAATTATTTTTAAAAAATTATAAAAAGCTAAATGAATAAAATAAATTGAAGCCGAGAGAGTAATAATTTATTAAAAGATGCTGACATTAGATCTAGCTTGTACTAAATCTTAATCATAAAATACGTGATCTCATCTCATTTCCTTTTTACTGGTTTAGGAATTAGGAGCTATCTTAGTTTATGGTACTTGAATAAAGTGTGCTGATTTCTCAAGAAAAAGGAGAGAAATATGAAATCTATAAATTACATTATTATTTACTTTCTGTGAATGTACGAAATCTCCAACAAAAGTCTAAATTTTGGTAAGACTGTGCGGCCGTTTAAGAGGTTGACCCGTGTCAAAAAAAAAAATATATCCTGAATACTTTTAACTATAATGAGCTACTATGTTATAAGTTCTGCACTATTCTCTTATAAACTTTGAAATATTCTCATATAATTCATGGACTATTACTTTATATTATTCATTAATTAGTTTTTTATAACTAGTAACTATTCACATATAATTTATAAATTATTCCCTTATAATATGAGGTAAATGTTCAGGTACGACCCATATATTGCGGTACGTTCGTACGGCCGACCGTACGGGCGACACGTGTCCCGAAAAAATTTTTTTAATTTTTTTTTTCTTTTCTGAAACGATTTTTTTTCTTTTTTCGAAAACGAATGAAAATTTGTTTTAACTACCATGTTATAATTTATGCACTATTCTCCTATAAACTTTGAACTATTCTCATATAATCCATGGACTATTACTTTTTAATATAATCCATGAACTATTCTATTATAATTAATGAACTATCACATAATAAGTTTTGAACCATTACTTTCACTCCTTTATAAATTTTGCACTATGAACTATTCTATTATAATTCATGAACTATCCTTTTAGAAGTTATGAACTATTACTTAATAAGTTTTGAACTATTACTTTCATTCCTTTATAAATTTCACACTATGAACTATTCTATTATAATTCATGAACTATCCTTTTATAAGTTATGAACTATTTTCATAATAAGTTTTGAACTATTACTTTTACTCGTTTTTTTTTTTTAAAAAAAAAATTTTCCGCGACACGTGTCGGCCGTACCGGAATAATGGGTCTTACTTGAACACTTCCCTATAATATGAATCATCTCGATATACTATTAATGAACTACTCTTTTATATACTACATTGAGTATTCTCATGTAATTCATGTAGTAATTCACGATAATCTATTCATGAACAAATATTATATCTCCAATGAACTACTCTTATAAAGTTCATAAACTACCACTTTCAATACTTCTTTTTTATTATATTATATCAAATTATATATAAATTAATCATTTATATGTTATGAACTATTCTATTATAATTCATAAATTATCCTTTTATAAGTTATGCATTATCCCTCTATAAGTTTTGCATTATCATTTTAATTCGTTGTTCGAAGGAATAAGGGGGAAAAAAATTGGACATGTGTCACCTTCCTAGGCTACCTTGACAGCTTACCGCCTTACCGGAAGAAAGGGATCTAACCTAAACAACACTTTATATATATATATATATATATATATATATATATATATATATATATATATATATATATATATATATATATATATATATATATATATATATATTTTGATTCTATATTTCAATAACTTTAAAAATGATATATTATTTGTCTTTTTCGTCCTATTTCCGTTTTTTATGCTTTTGAAAATTATCGATTTTTCATTTCTCGTCATGTCTGTTTTTCGTGTGTTCGTGCATCATGATTTCAATATCTAAAGTTGTTGATCTTTGTTGCAAAGAACTTAACCGATGGTAGAATCTGGAATCGTCTAAAGTATATTTAAAATTATGCAATGTGAGACGGTCTAATGATTTGAAGGGTTTGAAGGGTATACGTTTGGTGAGCTTACACAAAATGTTGTTTGACTTATGACAACCAATATTAGGGTTGCACACATTCAGGCCGGACCGAAAAATCGGATCGAAAATTACTGTTCAGTCCGGTCTTGGACCGTAATTGTAAGAATCTGGTCCGGTCCGGTCCACGATATTATGGTCTGGTCCTAGACTGTAATGTTCCTGTCCGAGTTTTTTACATTTTACACATTTTTTAACTAGAATAACATCCGGTTCGGTCAGATCCGGTTCAAACCCTGACCGGACCAAATTTAATCCATACAAAAAATATATATTTAAAAAAAATTAAAAATTAAATGGTCCGGTAAGACCGGACCGTGGTGGATCGGACCGTAACAATCCAGTTGATGGACCGTTTCATCCAAGTACTGAAACGATCCGGTTCGGTCCGATCCAAGATATTACGGTCCGGTCCTGGACTGTAATGTTCCGGTCCGGATTTTTTACACTTTAAATATTTTTTAACCGGAATAACATCCGGTCCGGTCCTATCCAGTCCAAACCCTGAGTGGACCGGATTTAATCCATACAAAAAAAATATATTTAGAAAAAAATTAAAAATTAAACGGTCCGAACCGTGGTGGATCGGACCGTAACGTTCCGTATGAACCGTTTCATCCAAGTATCGATCCGGTCCGGTCCACACCGTTTGAACAACCTTACCCAATATCATATCTGAATAACCAAAGATAAATGTTCTCAATTACTTTATGGATGCCATAAAGTAATTGTTAGTTTTAACAATCACCAAAGATAAATGTTCTCAATTACTTTGTGATAATATGGGCAATGGTTATTTATTTTTATACTAATTAATGAATTGTTAGTTTTAATTTCAGTTAAAAGTCAAAACATACAGCAACAAATGATGGCATAATGATACATTGAAGTTTCTCAATATATGTATAACAGGACCAACGTGACAAAATACAGAATAAAAAAAAAAAAAGAGTAAGTAAAGTAATTTTCTAGATTTTAAATAAAGTATATTTGTTATTTTATTTCTAATACCATTATCCAAGGATTGAAATTAAATTATTGTAACTAATCCTAGTAGTTTAAAAATAACTATTTAGAACATAATAATAGTCATTACCATTACTTAAAAAAAGATATACTATAATGTACAAAATTCAAAATGTATTCTTAAAGAAAAAATTGTTAGTATGAGAATTTGAAAACATAAATAAAAAAATTATTAATTTGATAAAATAATGTTTTCATAAATAAAAGATAATAACTCTCGAAACGAAAGCTACAATTTTACAAATAAAATATTATAAAGAAAAACTATTATTTTTATAAAAGTGAGCATAAATGAAATTAAATCATAATACTTCAAAACAAAATAATGGTAGGGGTGAAATAATAAAGGGTTAGTAAAAGAAATTTAATGGAAAAAGTTCATGTTTAACTCTTTCGGTATACACGTGTATAATATGATCCGTTATGTTGAACATATGTCGAAAAGAGACACAATTAATGTTTCAAATAACTATACCGAACGGTTTACGAGGCCTCATATACGTCAATTGAATATATAAGTCATGTGTAAAGACGTCATTGGAATGTTTCATTGAAAATTCTTTTATACTCGGGTCGGACAATCATGACAATTATATTTCGGAAAGACGTTAAGACACATTTTCCGCTTACGAATAACGTGTTACGTCAAGATATAAAGTTTATGGACATTAACCAACACACATGGCACCAAAATTTATAGAGTTCCCTAAATGACTATATCCAAATCCCAAATTAAAACAATTAAATAATTTATAAAAACCAATTTCCCACAAGATTGCAGAGGATTAAACAGTTTGTATTGACAATACTCATAAAATATGTTGTGTCTTCCACTTCCTTTTAAAAAAAGAAATATTAAATCTCAAATTCTATATCTTTTTTTGTGAAAAACATCATTTTATAATATTTTCTTGACAAACCATGTTTTGTTATTCTTGTAATGAACGAATTACTTTTAGATATTAAATAATTTGATCAAAATACTCCTAATTTAATCAATTAAAATTTATTATTTTTAATGAACAAATTACTTTTGAATATTTTAAATAAACAAGATACTTTATTTTGTAAGCTAATTACTTTATTTTTATACATTCAATCATACAGTACTCAAATATTTTTAGTAGAATAGATTTGCATGAGAAAAGTATCACAATTTATTTGTTTGGGTTTTTAATTAAAAAAAACGCATGGTTGGCCTTCCGTTGTAAGTTGTAACTGAAGCACCATACAACCAATGCACCGAACATGGAAAAATTAAAATAAAATAGTATACGGTTATATTTTGGAAGTTTCCCAAATGGCACGATACTCTATTCTATTCATTTTTTTTAAATATAATAATTTATTTATGTTTATTTTTAATACTAAAGTATCCTTATGGATGAGTTCTTCGTGTGACATCAGATCAACGCACACGCGTGATAAAGATATGGTTAACACTAGAGATGTCCGAAATAATTATCTGTTTTCTATGGAGGTTTTCCGACGTGTTTGAACGAGTTAATGAACACAAAGTATCTTTATGGACGAGTTCTTGAATTTTATGTGACATCAAATCAACGCACGCGTCCGGTAAAACGGCTTTTGGAGGCCCCGAAGTAAAAAGCTTCCGCTTAAAGGATAGAGTTGGCTTCGCATCATCCATTTTCTATTGTAAGGGTTTTTATGTTACAAGATTATTTGTGATGATGAATTCAAAAGCAAATTGATTAGATAAAATTTTCAAAGCGTCGACCGGATTTATTTATTTTTGTTCATGAATGCATGTATATTAGTCTCAATAAATGTATTCAATCTTGACATTAAAGCATTACTTAAGATGGTTGATTTGATGAGAATAGATGAATTCAAATATTACTAATGTTATTGTGAGAAAAAAGTAAAATACATTGATTTTATAAAAACCGAATAGCAGAAATGAAATGCCACGTGTACGGTGCCAACTAAGGGGACGATCTCCTACACGTCACTTAGCGCAGAATACTCCCCATGCCACGCTGGACTATAAATATAGGAACCCTCCATACTCACACTAAACAAAAGACCCAGAAATCTCTTGTCTTTCAATTTCCCCCAAAATCCAAATGGCTTCCATCAGTCTAGCGGAGCTCCACCGTAGCCACGTTGTGGACCGCCACACCCTAGCCCGTCTCCTTTTCACCCTCCGTCGGGACCCAGCCGAGAGCCTCCTGGTTCTCGCCTTTTGGGCTTGGCTAGAAGAGGTGGGCTACGTCAGCCTCCCGTCATCCCTCACACAACAATCCGACAGCATCCTCGACGCCGTCGCCAACGAGGCGGTTCTCTGCCTCAACTGTCTCGAATCGAGGATTCCGGTGAGTTCAGGCGGCGGTCGACTTCCGCTGACGGCGAGATTCGTCAACTCCGAGATCTCGCTCGTCAACTTTTCACACAACAAATACACGGCGATCTACTGCATCAAGTCCATCTTTAAAAACGTTTGCCCTTGGTTGTTCAGCGACCTCGTTTTGGCAGCTCTCGGAAACCGCGCTGACCGGTTTCGGTCCGGTTCGGGTGCGATCGTCCTCGGCTGTCCTCGCCACCTCAGCTTTGGCTCGACTGAGCTCGTTACCCGCCCTCTCACCTGTAGGATCCCCTTGGACGGCCTGTGGGGCTGGCAGCTCCGGCAGCAGGTGTGCAAACCAACAATCGGTTAACCATATTTTTCTTCGATTTCAGTTCTGGTTTTTTCGATTACGATTTTGTCTGTGTTACTGCACCGAAACTGAAGATATTATTTCTGACCCATAAAACCAAAAATCATGCAAAAATATTTGAAGAAACCCTAATTTTTTTTGAAATTCTGCTAAATTACTATACCGCTTGAGCAAAGCTTGTTTGTGTTACGAGCAGGCACCCAAGGACGAGCGGACCATATTTCTGACGTTTTCGCAAGGTTTTCCGGTGACGGAAAGGGAGGTGCTGCATCTTTTCGGGTCGAGGTTCGGGTTCGACTGCATCGAGTCACTGAAAATGGGGATGCGGGACCCGGAGACCCAGACACTGTTTGCGAAATTGGTGGTCGGGTCGCTTGCTGATATGGATCGGGTCCTTAAAGGGCATTACCTTACCAAGTTTCAGATCAACGGGAAGCATATCTGGGCTAGGAAGTACGAGCGCCGCTGAGTACATGCATATATAATGATGTTGCTGCGTTGTGTGTTTCATGTTTGTTGTACTATCGACCGATCGTAACACGATCGATGTTAACTCACTGTCTCTAGGTTTTAACTTCGTGCCTGCGTCTTCTATCTGCTGCACTGTTCCAATTTCTGATCTCTGATCTATGAAATTTAGGGTTGGCTTCAATTGCTAATTGACTGCATTTTCTTCCCCTTTTTTTACTAGTGTGTTTAGTGCCTGATTGGTGATTAATCGATCAATTATTTGAAATTCTGTCACAAAAACAAAAAAAAACTCATAAATTAAGAATCTTATATCTATTAAAGCAGATTAAAGCAGAAGCCTCTATTGCCACGTGTCAACTACAGGTTTCTCGAAGGCTAAAAAATTATTTAAAAAGGTGATTTCTTAATGTTAATATAAATTGAAAATTGATTTCTAAATTTTTTTTAAAAATATTTTTATAAAATTAGTTTTTAAATTTTTACGCAATTTTTTTTACAAACAAGCATATCTTAACAAATCAATTTAAAAAAATATAATTAATTAGAAGAGATAAATACTTAAAAAGAGAATTAAAAATAATAATATTGATTATAATTTTATTTTTCGGATTTCAATTTACAAAAATATACATATAAATTCTAATTATTAAATATTTATTAAAATTGAACCCGCACAAAGTGCGGGTAATACACTAGTGAACTTGTAAACGATGTAGACAAATTTAGCTATAGGATGATAAGGAATTATGCCGAAAATACAAAAAATCAAGATATAAGAAAGGGAATTACCAACTATAATCTTAATTATTATTTATAAATAAGCTATTATTTTGGTGTCGAATAAATAAATTGGCTTTACAAACTATACAAGTTATACAAATTATTAGTTCACTATAGGATATGATACAATTTATAAATTTAGGATGTAGATTAATCCAACCTTTACATTTTTAAATTATTAATTTTACAAAATAATTCTTACTTTTAAAATTATATAAATTGCTGAAAATTTCTCCAACTTTACAGAAAAGCACCCCTCATTGCTATTTCATAAACATTATTTAAAAAAAAAATTTTTATCATGTTTTATTACATCAAATCATCCTTTATTTTTCCAAATATTTTCAAATTAACTTACATTTTATTCAATGATTCAGTGTAAACCTTATTTGTAAATTCACTCGATGAGAAATTCAAGCGATTTTATGAAAAATTAAAAAACAAGGTGATTTTTCCCAATGTTCGGAAATGACTACTCTAGGGAAGTTATGAAATAAGAGGTCTTTTCATTGTAAATTTTGGATGGACAAATGATAAAAATAATCTAAAGTAAACAAAAAAAAAAAAAATATCCAAAATTAAAAATTTATTAACTCGTACATAAATTATTACTCAATAAATCAATTTTGACATGGACTCAAGTCATCTTGTGGCCAAATTGATGACGTGTCTACGAAGTTTCAAAAGGTCATTTTTTTACTTACGCTTATTTTAGTTTTATTTTTTTGGTAAAACGGAGTACACTACTCCAAGTTACGTCATATTATTAAAAGAATGAAAAGATAAACAGGATAAATGCGGAAGACTAACACCTCTGAGGTTATCAAGTAAAATAGAACCCACGCAGGAAGGCGGGAACACTAACCTATGAACTCCGGGCTCGAAGGAGAAGGAAAGGTTTGCAAGAGAATCTGCCACCCTATTACCTTCCCGAAAAATGTGGCTGAGATCGATACTCCAGTCTCGGTGAATGAAGTCTTGGCGCCTAGTTACCAGGCTCGAAAGAGGGTGCGATGGACTGACCCCTTCGTAATGAACTCCTCCACAACCTTTGAATCCACTTCCAGCACCACCCTCATGTGGCCTAAATCCCAAGCAAGTTGGAGACCTTGGACAACACCCCAAAGCTCAGCGACAAAAACAGTAGCACAACCCAAGTTAGCAACGACACCTTGGATCTAGGATCCATACTCATCCCGGATAACAGCTCCTGTCGAAGTACGCCCTTCAAGACCTCTAACTGCCCCATCAAAATTAACCTTGACACAACCGGGTTTCGGTCTGCTCCAGGACACCAGACGGACTGTTTTTGGAATGATTGGCTCAAGATATGTCTGTCTACTTGCAAGAGCGATCTCCTCGCATCTCGATTGCAGGAACCCCAGCTTCTCTCCGCAACTTTCCTTCCCCGTAAAGGTCCTCTCGTTGCGCCACTTCCACACCCACCATACGTAACATGCAAAGTCGTCACTCTAGAGATTGTTAGAGGTAGATTAAAGCAAGCGCTTACATTCCTGTACGACCATTCCTCCCAGCTTGCAATAAAGAATTGGCTTTTGTAACACTTTGGGACTACCATGCGCCATAAAGGTTTAGCTTTTTGACAGTCACGCAAGACATGTAAAAGGGTCTCCTCTACCCCTGGGAAACATGCACAATCAGAACAATTGGAGAGGTGCCTCCTGCACCGCTTGACGTTAGTGAGCGGAGCGCCCCATGCTAAAACCCACATAAAATTACGGATTCTCTTGATGGTCCGTAGTTTCCACAGGTGGACAAAAAGACTCTCGCGAACTTGAAAGTGAGGTTGAGCTGACTTGATCAATCTGTAAAAGGATGCAATAGAGAAGCTCCCATCCTGCTTACCCATCCATCTAACCGTATCCTCCTCGTTTTGCATACCATCTAGTGAAATTGACATAAGCTGTAAGCAGCCATAATCATTAAGTCTGGACGAAATATAAGACTAGTTCCAACCTCCTAAGTCAAGCCAGACATCGCTCACCTTGAGGTCGTGATCAGACTGTACAAGAGCAACACAACTCAAATTGATAAGAGCTTCAGATCCTACCCAGACATCGGTCCAAAAATGGACCCTTCTCCCATTCTTAATGCTCCATCCGAGGTTAGGGGCAACATAATGATTATACACATAGGTGAGACCTCTCCAGGTATCTGAATTGCCATTCTTGCTAACAAGCTCGACAAGCCAGGCGGAAGTGGGAGCTGAGTATTTCTTCATAAGAACAGAAGCCCATATCTGATTCTTGTTTGTCAAGAGCCTCCAGGCCAGTTTACTGAGTGTAGCATGGTTCATCTCAGCAGCCTTCCGGATCCCGAGACCTCCATTTCATTTGGGCTGGCATACTCGATCCCAACTCAGCATATGAACTTTACGATTGTCCGGTATGTCACCCCACAAAAAGCTTATGCATAGTTGATCAATTTTCTTCAGCGTGCCTTGTGGTAAGAGAAGAGAACTCATATGGTAAATGGGCACAATAGTGAGGACAAATTTGAAAAGGGTAGCTCTACCCACCAGACTGAGAGACCTTGCCTTCCATCCCGCTAGCCTAGTGGCCATTCGATCTATCAAGGAGTTGTAAGTAGAGTTCGTCGCCCGGTCATGGCAAAGCGGGATCCCCAAATATTTGTCCAAGTGTCTCGTAGAAGGAACACCACATAGATCACTCAACTCATTTTCCAATATGCCCTGGACGTTTTTAGAGACATAAATCTTGGATTTTGCAAGGCTAACTCGTTGGCCCAAAGCACCGCAGAATTCCTCCAAGATACCTTTAACCACACAAAGTTGGGCAACAGAGGCTTTTGCAAAAAGCAAAATATCATCAGCAAATAGGAGATGAGAAATGGAAGGACCCCCTCTAGAAAGCTTCATAGGTTTCCAGTAGCCTGCATCAACCGCCCTCGTAATCATATGACTCAATCTTTCCAAACAGAGAACGAAAAGATAAGGAGAAAGGGGATCTCCCTGTCGCAGTCCTCTAGTCATCGGAAAAGCTTCAGAAGACTCCCCGTTCCAAAGTATCTTTATCGAGGCTGAAGAGATACACGTTGAGACCCTAGAGATCCACCAATCGTTCAGGCCGCAATCTCTGAGGGATTCCAAAACGAAATCCCACCTGAGCATATGATATGCCTTCTCTAAGTCCAATTTCAATAACATCCAACCCTTACGGCCCTTCTTCCTCTTCATCGTGTGAATGGCTTCTTGGGCAAGGACTATGTTGTCGGTGATCACTCTCCCCGGAATGAAGCTAGACTGCATCGGAGAGATAAGGTGAGACATAACCTCTTTAAGAATGGAAGTGAGGACCTTGGTAATGATTTTATAGCTCACTACATAAGCTAATCGGCCTGAATTGATTGATAAACTCCGGCTTAGCTACCTTCCCAATCAACACTATAAGAGTCTCATTTGAAACGTGATCCAGGGAGACATTCTGCATGAAATCAACAACAAACTTAACCAAGGACCCACCGACGGTTGACCAGAGTTCTTTATAGAAGAAGGGTTGGAAGCCGTCCGGACCCGGGGCTTTGAACGAACCCATCTCTTTGAGGGTTGCCAAAATTTCCTTCTCATTGCAGACCCTACAAATTCTATCTAACTAGGTCTGATTCAGATTCGGGAAGCCTTCACAAGGGATCGAGCCAAGATTAGAAAGGTGTTGTGGACCATATAGGCCCTTGTAATATTCCCAGGCATGACTCGCAAGGATGGTTCTGTCCTCACACCAACTGCCATCTTCAAGTTTCAAAGACTCAATCCGGTTATGCTGTCGCCTGATAACTGTGGAGAGGTGAAAAAACTTCGTATTTCGATCTCCATATGCGAGCCAGTCTTGGCGGGATTTCTGGAACCATAGGATCTCCTCCTGTTCCAGGACGTTTTCAAGCTGCTTTGACAGATCCTTCTCCTTGCTGATTAGGGTGTCGGAATTAGACCGTGTCAACTCAGCATTTATTTCCTCTAAACTCTTAATAAGGGCTTCTTTCCTTTTGTGGATGTCTCCAAAAGTCTCTCTATTCCAACGACGCAGGACTCCATGCAACTTTTGAAGAGCCGCTTGATGGCCCGAGAACATGTCCCATGAATCTTCAATAATTTGTATGAAATCCGGATGTGTAAGCCATGCAGCTTGAAACCGAAATGGCCGTTTGGTCTTATCAGAGTCGACCGAACCATTGAAGGAATAAAGTAGGGGGTTGTTGTTGGACAATAGCTTCGGGAGGTCCCTAACGCAGGCTTCAGGCCACTTGAGTCTTCCTTCCACTGATAGGAGAATACGGTCAAGACGTTTAGCAATCCTGGTGTTCGCATCGTTCCCTCTGAACCATGTGTAGGGGGAACCTTGATATCCCATGTCAACTAGTTGGGTATGGTTCAGCCACTCACCAAATGCTATAGCTTTCCTGGATAACCTGTTTGAGCCTCCTTTCACCCAAAGACTTTATCACATTTAGATCCCCGCTGAGGACAATAGGCGAGGAAATTGATCGGACCAGGTTCAGGAGAGACTCCCAAAAATTCATCCCTACGGAAAAGATCTGGACAAATGTAGGTAGAGATGAGGTTAAACTCCTCCTCCCCAACACCGACAACGGCATGTATATAGACAATCTTTCGTGATTACTCGAAGAGGACATCGGGCACTGTCCCATAGAAGCCAAATACCCCCACTCTGACCCGCAGCTTCGACTCTCTCACAAGAATCTAACCTCATTCTGTTGTAAATAGCCGTAGCCGTATCTCCCGAGCAATGGGTCTCAAACAGCGAGATAAAACAAGGATTATACTTCCTTAACAAGTAACGAATAGACCTACGGAAACCAGGTTTCACGGTTTCGCGATAGTTCCAAAAGAGTCCTATCGTTGGAAACCAAGGGCTCTAAAGGATCCCAGCCTACGTTAGGCTTGAGTGTCGGGGACTGTAGAAATCTGGGATATTCCTGCATCCTGATTGCTATCTGTATCCATGTTATCGGATATCATGGGCACCACCACATTCCCAATTGGATCCCCAGTTACGTTCCCAGTGTCCCCAAATACTACAGCACCCCGCTTGTCGCAATTGAGGATATTAACTTGGTTTACCACCGGGACTGGTGCTCCGGTCGGCTCCGCTACTGTGGTCAGGGGATCGGAACTCGTAGAGGCACCATTTAGTGTCGTGTTGGGCTTACTCAATGGTCCTTTCAAGCCTTTCCTTGCACGCTTCTTGAAGTATTCTTTGAGATGTAATAAGCTCCCAGAACTAGGTTCTTTGGGACAACCTGTTTCCCCGCTTCAGCCCCTCTACTAGTGGCTTTCGGGCCCGGCTGCTTGATTCCACTCGGCTTCAGGCCTATGTTTGTTTCTCTCCCTACTTTGAGGATGGTCGGAATAGTGATCCCTCTCTAGATTGGCCTCTTTCTGGGGACCACCATCCAAGGTCCTCTACTATCCTCAACAGGTTCCTCAGTAGGTGCTGCCATTTTGTCTTGATCCTGTTCTCCCTCCTTCCCTTTGTTTGATTGCAAGGGCTCCCCCTAGTGCCATTATTCACAGGTCCTGCGTTGGCGATCAATTCACCCCGGGTTTCGGGAACAACCTCTCTAGCATCATTATTAGTTCTCAGTCTGCAGGTTTCCTTACTATGACCATAACAACCACAGTCAAAACAAATGGTATGGCGATTCTCATATTCGAGCAGGAGTCTCTTACCGTTCAACACTACATCACCCTTCAGTGGTTTATTCAGATCAATACTTACACAGATCCTTGCGAACTTACCCCGGTCCATATTCATAGTCTTATCATCAATGCTAATTGGAACACCAATTGCCGAGGCAATGGCCTTGAGAACCTCGATGTTGTACATAGCAAAAGGTAACCCAAAAATACGGACCCAGACACCGGTTGTCGAGATGGTCGAGGTCATAAGATCGAAAGATGGTTGTCATTGTTGCATAAGAAGATAGTGCCCGAACATTTTCCAAGGGCCTCCTGAGAGGGCGTTGTAGATGTCCGCTTCTAGTTCAAAACGGACCCGAAAGTAACTATTAGGAAGGTCTATGATTGACCAGTTACCTTTGGGATTTCATAGTAACTTAATTGTTTTCTCAAACGCTGCAAAGGATATCATCCTCCCCAGGAGTTTCATAACTATCGAGTTTCTCCATGGAGCGTGGAGAACTTGAATGACTTCCGGAGCAACCGTTATTGAAGGGGTATCATCGTTTCCATTGGAGAAATCTATTTGAATCTTTCCGGTTTCTACTAAGTCAACAGGTAGAATAGGCAGTTGTCTCCATGCATTCCCCCCAGACAGTAAGTTGCTCCATGAATTGGCAGGCTGATTTGGAATAATCGGTGTAGGAGGCGAAGACGAAGATCCTGCTGCAATAACCTTGGGATCCTCGCCATTAATGATTGGAGGAGGGGGTGGATTAATGGCAGAAGGCGACAAAGCGGATGTGGCGGCGGGGTTTGCGTTAAACTAGGGTTTTGTTTTCTTGGGATCCCCGCCATGAGTTCTTCTCCTTCTCGATTATCGACGCTTGGTTCACTTACGCTTATTTTAGTTGACCAAAAAGCTCATTCATTATACCATTTTCTAATTTACGAAAAACAATCCCAACAAAAAAAATTCTCCACAATTTTTTTTCATTATCTTTATTATTTTTATATTATTTAACAAACAAATTTTATGAAAAAGTTAACCAAGAAAAAAAATTCCATGTTATATACGGATTTTTTTTCCTTAAATAATAAGAAAACTAAAACAATTTCTGAGATTAGGTACGGATAAAAATATTTTACGAGAGTAGGAAGGCTTTTCGGGTCGGAGTAGACCCGTCGTTTGAAATTGCGGGTTAATGTGAATAACTCCTAGTTTTAAACTGCGATTTTTATTTTTTATGCATAACCCGAAGTTTGAAACTGCGTGTTTCTGTTTATTTCAAACTGCGGGTTTCTATTTATTTATTTTTTAAATAGAAACCTGCAATTTCAAACTGCGGGTTATGCATATAAAAAAAATTCCTCAATTGATTTCCACTTCCATTGGCATCTTGTTGATTGCTCATCTATGAAGAGAATTTGCCTCCATCAGAGATCTGACGGCTACCGTCGACTCCATATCACCCGATTCTTCAGCGCAAGGTTCTGATTTGTCATGTAGTTACAACCCACTAGAGGAAGGAGAGAAGAGACGGCTTCGCTTGCTTCCCTGCTGTAATGTTCACTCCAAACGGTGTGTGCAAGCTTTAAATTTATAACCCTAGATGTAAGCTTAAAACAAGGATGCGAACCCGCAGTGTACGGGTCAATCGTAGTAAAAAGCAAAGAATTCCAGGGGTCGATCACAGGGACTTAGTGAAACAAAGTCGGAATAGGTAAGCTTTGTAAATACTAACCACAAAAGCAATTAAAACAATCAAGGATGATAAAAAGTCAATTAAGGAAATATGCAATTCTAGGGATTAAAGCATCTAGTTGTGGTTCCAACTCAAGATCTCAAGATAAGCGGACAAAGCTGAGATTTTTGCATAGGGAAGGAGTTACTAAAGTGTGAATAGATCACCGGGTAAGTCTCACTACTCACTAATCCCAAACCGTAACTCCTATTACCGGGTAAGTCTCAAGGAATTAAGATAAAGAATTATAACCACAAACTAACACACCATCTAAGGGAATAGAATCAACCTTTACCGGGTAAGTCTCAGGCTAACTCACAAAGATGGAATGCAAGCACACTCAAACCCCAATAAAGGATAAACCTTTATTACCTACACTTATGATCTTAGGTAAACAAACTAAGGAATTACCGGGTAAGTCTCATCCTAGGCTTGCATTGAACCAGGAAAGGTGTAATAAGAATAGGATTTGGCAAACTCTAACACTTAACTCTCAGTTTCGGATCAGATAAGTCACCTCGGTCAGCCAAATTCCACCCCGGCCGAGATGTTCATCGACTGAGCGAGATGCTTAGGGTTAAGGTAAAGACTCGAACTTTCAGGGTCCTACTGTGATTAAGATTATTCTATCATAGTTTTTCCCACAACCTTCAGCCAATCACCCTAGAATCACACAAAGAGATTAGCCACTCATCATCATGAAAATAATAATCAAATATATGGGAAGAAAGAGAATAATTGAACAAGAAAACCTTAAGAGAAAGGTTTCAATAACTGAATCAATTATCAAACCAACAAGCGTTCCTTGGATAGAAATCCAACAAGACAACAAAGAGGAAGGGAATCTAAGATGATCTTACAAAAACCCTTCAAAAGCTATAAAAGCTATAGACTTTCTTCCTTCAACCTTCAAAAAGGTTCTTCAAATCTCCCAACTGGAGTATGGCTGTAGCAGTGTATAAAACACGATCGGTGGTATAGCATCATATCGATTTGTGGAAAATCCAACCCTTTTTATAGGAAAATTACTCTCCAAAGATAAGATATCTTAGAAGGATCTCTTCTCATAAAAATAGGTAAAATATATGATCTATCATATCTTCTTCCTTCCAGGAGCCAAGCCCAAAAATATAAGATCCTCTTTCCAAAGATAAAAGATCTCAGCTAAGAATAAAATATTCTCGCCGCGTCCCAGGTGTTCGCCTCGGTCGAGTCGACTTCTGTGGATCACCTCAGTCGAGGTGACTTTGTAGTCAACCGAGGTGAGTCACAACTGAATGTGAAATCTCTCAAATCTGGTCCAAAGTAAATCTCTAATCCATGGATATGCTTCCTGGATGTTCCCTTATGTTCCTGAATGTAGCTCCAATGACTCCTTAGCTCCTTTTGCTCCTTTTTGATGCAAAACGTGCCATTTTACCTACGATTACAACAAAACTAGGTGTAGACCTCGATTCCCGCAAAGGTAGATGAAACGGTAATATAATCACATAATATACATACTAACATGTAGATTATTGAAGATAAAACGTCCAAACAAACCCCAAAATATAGACTATAATTCATGCTATTATCCGGAAATCTTATATTCGCTTAATTCGGAGTCAAACCGAATTTCCGACAAACTTAAATCTCCTTACGTGATATCTATCGTCATAAATCATAGCATTTCATCATTTTATGCGGAAGTTTTACACACATAAATATATCTATCCTCCTAGACTTACCCTTGCGAGACCAACCTCTTACATACTTAGATCATTCTCATGATTTTATGTGATACTTAGCATCACAAGCCATGTTGATATTATCATTTCATATGGATACAACTATATATCACATACTTTAATCTATCATTTTATGTAAAGATTTCATTCACACAAATGCCCAACTTCTTAACCAAAATTTTAGTTTAACAATTACTACTCCCATATTTTTTTTATGAATGATATCACTTATATTCTACCTAGTTAGTTCCCTCTTCTAAACATGTAATTAATTTTTCATACACAAGAGACAAGAAATGACCTTCACCCTCTTAAATGCCACATTGGTTTTTTGATTATATAAACACTTTTTAGCCTTAATCATTTTCTAATCACATTAATTCCCTTGGCCATATTGGGCGGATTTTTGGCCTGATTTCACGCAAGCAATGACTATGCAAAACATCCCTGAACTTCCAGCTCTTGTAACTGTTTCCTCCCTTCCTACTGTGCATACTCGTCCATGACCAGGATGTCAAGCTCCCTCCCTTCCAGCGACTCACAAGATCCCCTACCATCATCCCTCTCGGTAGACAGACGCCATCACCGACACTCCTTCTCCCTCCTTCACGAACGTAGGACGACGTTCTCGCTCCTCTTGCGCAGTGGCACCGCCTTCCACCTCCCAGATCTTGCCACGCAACGTCGGCCAGGATCAACACAGCTTCTGAAGGATGCCGAAGACGTCAAGGACCGTCCCCAGCTTACCCTAGTTGACGGTGAAGGTCTCCTAGCCAAATCACAATCGATAGTGACCAAGGTTGTACCGTCATCGATCGACACCGCCGAGGTAAGCCTCCGTACCTTCCTCTCATCGAACACGGAATAGAGCGATCGATTATGCTAACCGGTGTGTCATCCGTCCAGTAACATGATCGATCGGATGTCTCACAGCGACTGTAAGGACAACGAACTGAGCAGCCTCCTCTTCCCTAAGCTTAGATGGTCGACGGGTGATCGAGAGGGCTGTGAGTTTTGAGGTGAGTCCCCTTTTACATTGCAAGTTTGGTCCATAGGTAATAGTTGTGGTAGTGAGATGGGTGTAAAGTTAGAGTAGCATAGGGCCTCGAATGTTCGAGTATAGATCTGTATAGCATCAAAGGCGTGAAGGGTGCTAACAAGAGTAGATCCTAGGATGTTGAAGAAGGAGCTCATTTCAATTTTGTTGTCCATGAGAATCGAACCTGGGACCATTGGATATTTTTAATAACAGAGATGGTTGGCAGTGAGAATCGAAGTCAGGACTTCCTACACTCCTCTTTTTTTCTGAATTTTGTTGGTGAGATGTTGTCTTTGAGGAAGTCTTCGGATATCTTAGAGTGATCATCCACCGGTGAGTTTTTGATATGTTGTATGTGGATATAAGCAGTCTGATGTACTAAAATTTGGGAACGATCCAACGGTCGGATTTAGAATTATAAGGTGCCGAAGTAGGGTTGTAGTGCAGTTTATAAGATGGTGATATTTAGGCTAAGTATGGAGAATTTTGTACCTTAGTGGCAATTTATACTTTTGTGTAGGATTAGTTAGTGATCCTTTTTGAGATTTGTTTCTTCTAATGAGTAGAGTGCATTACCTAAAGGTTAGATATTTTATTTGAGATTTTTAGATTTTTGTATGAGTATCTTAAGTTGGATTAAAGTAGGATCCTAGAGAGTTCTCATGAAAGTTAAAATTGGAAAAAAACCCCTTCCAACTTAGCTAATCTTCCTTGTGAGTTTTGGATTATGGTTTTGGGTTCCATAGGAAGTTTTGAAAGTATTCTAAGAATATTTCTAGGGTTTTGAGCTCCAGGAGTAAAATAGTCTTTTACCATTATGAGAGTATTTTTTTTTTGTAATTTCTCTTGATGAGCTTGTGTATCTTAGAAGTTGTAGACTTCCAAGAGAGGGGGATAAATTATTGACCCACTTGCCTTGTATAACAGGCGGTTGATTTTCTACGGTTGCAGACCGAGTTGACATTTGGAGAGTTGAGAGTTGATTTAGGTAAGTCCTTTGGGCTTACTTAGCTAGCTTCTAGATATGAGTGTGAATAATGATAGTGGTGTGTAAATGATGTGTTTATAGTTGTACTTAGTAGTAATTATCTACCGACCTATACATTGGCCTAAGAGTAACGGGCGGTGGCATTCTGCTCAGTTAGCTTGAGGGCGCTGGGGTTTCTTTAGGGACTAGTCCAAACTCGGTTTGTAGTGATGTTACCGGCTGAGATAAGCTAGACCTACACCTAGTTGGATAAGGAATGGAGGCAAGAACTCTTAAGATTTCTCGTGCCACAACTGTAAAATGGAATAAGGTGAATCACTTAATTAAACAGATAATAACCGGTTTGTGTGCCAGCATGATGATTGCTTTATGTTATCTTGGGTGTGTTTGTGATATTCTTATTCTGCTTATATTTGGTTAGTTAGCTAACGGTTTATCCGTGTTGTAGATTTTGTAGAGATAGACAGTGGCAGAGAGATCTTGGACGGATGGTCAGCCGGGTCCACGTACTCATTAGATGGGGACGGGGAAATCTTCCTTTCGGTATGCATGTTATATACTTATATATGTTTTGTAAGGATGTCATGTGTTGTTCATTCATACAAATATTGTTTGTTATTTTTAAAGAATTTATAATGCATTTGTGTCTTGTTGTAAGATCCTAGTAAAATTGTTGTCAAACTAAGGTCGGGACCCATTGTGAGGTCCTAACCAATAGCTCCCCGAGTTCTGAGAACTTGGGGTGTTACACCTGCGTACACACAAGAGGGGGTCCGCCGCCGGCTTGGTGTTGCTCACCACAGACGCAAAGGAAAAGATGGCTGCTTACGATCGTGCAGGATAGGTCCTCGACTACTGCTTCAACGTCCGATGAAGGAGAGGAGAGGGGTGTCGACACGGCTAGGGTTGTGTGAAGACAGAGATTTATCGCATTGAAGACAAGGCAAAGCGTCCAGATCTCGATCTGTAGAAGACAAGGTAGTTACACTGATTTTGGGAGGAGATCTTCACTTGTGTTGAAGGAAGGAAAGAGGCATGTACATAACGCTAGAATAGATGGAAGATATGGATGCGTGAAGGGGAAGGTTTATACTCATGTGTAGACTTAGAAGGAAGCAAATGTTGTAAGTTAGGAGAGTATTGGAACGAGAGAATCACAGCTGCCAAAGGGAAGAGAGAGGTTGTTGTTCCGATACTTACCATTTGGAGGAGGGCGTTGAAGATGGGAGAGCGTTTCTTGAGGCATCATTATTTGCTATGACTTGTAATGAGAATTTTTCCTGCAATGTCAATATTGTGCTCACCAACCAATTTTATACCTTTTCGTTTATAAATTCTCTATCCAGTATTTCGTCGATCACCTAGAACCCATTCCAATAATAGGGCATGAACCAAACCGTCTAATATTGACAAATTGGAGCATACCGCCAAAATTTTTTGGGTTGAGTGATTGCCTAACTGGTACGTACGTTGAAATATCAACCGAACCTTGCGCTGAAGAATCCGGTGATATGGAGTCGACGGTAGCAGTCAGGTCTCTTATGGAGGCAAATTCTCTTCATAGATCAACAATTAACAATATGCCATCAGAAGTGAAAATCAATTGAGGATTTTTTTATACATAATCCGCAGTTTGAAACTGCGGGTTTCTATTAAAAATAAATAAATAGAAACCCGCAGTTTCAAACTATGGGTTATGTATAAAAATAATAAATGAAAATCATAGTTTGAAACTGCGGGTTATTCACATTAACCCGAAGTTTCAAACGACGGGACAAGGTCATTACAAAAGGCCTTCATATTCTCGTAATATCTTTTTATCCGTACCTAATCTCAGAAATTGTTTAAATTTTCTTATTATTAGGAAAAAAATCCATTACATACACCCCAAAATTGTCCCATCACTCCTATTGTCTATTATTTTTTTGTTTTTACCCGTAACTTTTTAGAATTTATATTAAAGGTACAAACCTAGTTTGTGTTAAGTTGTATTTATATACTTGTTTGTAACTTTAAGTCATATTTTGTAATTTTTGTGTGATCTTTTCATTTGTATAGAGACAAGTAGTTAAGTAAACTTAAACTTAAATAAAAATTCAAAAAAATTAAGTAAAATAGGAGGTTTTCAAAAATTGTCTACATAAACTAGCACCACATACGAGACATTTAAACGCTGGACAAGGTCATTACGAAACTATTTGAAATATTGAAATCAACAATATTGCATATTTAAAAGCGGGATTAATTAAGTTGAGAACAAATATTGCAAATTAATGGGAGTAAATATCTGCTACCTTATTATCTACGAAGAAGAAAATAAAAAACATCAATTCTTGAAATTACCAACGAAATTAGACATCTTAAAAACAACAATCTTTAACCCTCCAACTAAAAAGCCAATTGATTTTTCTTATAAGTATCTATTCCAAAATAAAATTTTTCAAAAGAAATTTCCAGTACCAAGCTTAACTAAAAACTTGAAACAAAAGAAAAAGAGAATAAGAGCTACAAAAATCAAGGAGACGCTTGATATGTCTGACAAAGAAATGAGTTCTCTAAGTAGTGATGAATCTGGTTGCTACACCAATTATGAAGAAATGTATCAACTGTAAGACCCTATTTTTGGCCTTCACCGTCCCCATGGTGAAGGGAGCCGCCCCTCCGGCAGGGCAAACCGCCTCTGCAGTTTTGCCCCAGATCGTGCCAATTTATTTTTATTCCGTTTTTATTTTCTTCCATAGGTAGAAGATCTGATCTTCTATCTTATGGGCCGGCTTTCCTATCATGTTCTTAACCCTAGAACGTCCTTCCTTCTATCTTTTCCTATTGTTACTATAAATTCCCTCTTTCTCTTCTTTTCCCCGTTTCTTGCATACGTTTTCCTTCAACCTCGAAAGCTTCAGCCTTCTTCCCCTGTGATTTTGCTGAACGTGTAAGTCTTCTTCTCCGTGTTTCTCTCTCACGTTCTTGAGCTTGATGTATGCCTTTCCTTCCTTTTTCTCTTGCTTTCTCTTTTCTTCTTTTCTTCTCCTCCAAGGATCAAGATTGAGTCTTGATTCTTATGGTCGTTCTGTTTGTAAGAGCCTAGTTGTTGAGTTGCTGAGGAAGTGAGCACAGGGCCAGGATTGTGCCTGGACCGCCCCTGCGTGACCCAGAGGGCGCCCCTGCGGTTTGCCTGGGCCGCCCCTGCGACTCAAAGAGTCCGTCCCTACGGCTCTGTGTGCCGCAGCCGCCTTCTTTGATCCTTTGACCCGTGCTTTACTCTTTTACCTCTTCATAACCTTCATCTCTATCCTCTAATGAGGGTTTACCAATCTCAGCTTCATCACTCTCTCTCTCCTTACGTACATCTTCTCTTCTCTTCTTCCTTGGATCATCCTTCCTTGATTCTTCTTTGAGTTTGGTTGAGTTTGTGAGAGATCTTTGATGGCTTTGCTTGATGTTGTTGAGAGTTGTTGTTGCGAGCCTTCTGAGCTAGTTTGTGGTGGTGTTGATGTTGTGTTGATCTCCTGGAGAGCTTGGTTGGTAATCTTCCATGGCTTCTTCTCTTTCTTTCTTATTTACTTCTTCTTTTCTTCTCTTTCCTTAGCCTAGCTTAGTTTCCTTAGGCTTGGATCTTGTTTCAACCATTTTTGGCTTGTTTTGATGTATATATATGTATGTTCTATATGTATGTTGTTGTTGGAGTGAAGAAGGAGTAAAGAATCGAAGGAAAGAGTGAAGAAAGGGCTATGGTGGTGTCTTCTGCTGTCCAGCCGCCCCCGCGCCACCTTGCAGCCACCCCTACGCCGGCCAAGATCCGCCCTTGCGCCACCAGTGAGCCGCCCCTGCGCTACCTGCATCAGCAAGGGTCTTCTCTTGGTTCTGTAGGTGTGTGTGCTTCTAGGCTTTCCTTAGGATGCCTTTGTTCCCTCATTTCCTATTGTGAGAGTATATGATCATGCTAGAGGTTTGAGGATGTGTTTGGTTGCGGTTATGATCGGTTTATGCCTTGTATGGCCTTTGGGTTGTGAGTTAGGTTGAGGATGATCCTATGGATCCCTTTGGGTCTAGGTGTGACCCTTGTGTTGTTAGGAGATTGATATATCTCTTTATGCCATGTTTATAGGGTGTGTTGTCCCTCCAGTGTAGAGGTGATCGTGGTTGAGTTTGATCGAGGTTGAGGTAAGTCCGTAGAACTTACTTAGCTCCATCCTTATATTGGGTGTTTGCATGAGTGGTGTGTGATTTATCTGTTTCCTATGATACCATGAGATGTCGTTATACGATCTATGTTTTATTGATTGCCCCGTATGCGTGGCTGTGATAACCTTTACCTTTCATCCCGTCGTGGAGTCTGGGAGGTTCTCTGATGTCAGGCCAGACTGACTTTACAGGAAGGGCACAATCCACTCCCACAAGGTACACGGATTGTGTGACCGATACTTGTGCAGCTGGCTAGCACGCTCAGAGGCGAGGATGTATCGGTCCTCGTGTCACATAGTTTCATATATACTTATATATACAATTTGAGTGAATGACCATTATATTGAGATAATAAAATGGGTAAATATGTGAAAGCATATGAGGACTATACGGACCAGAGCCACCAGTTATGATCATATGAGGAGCATGATTAGAGAGCAGTTCTGCCCTGCCTCACTGAGGAGGGAAAAGCTGCAGGATTTCGTGGAGGCTGGTTTTGAGGACGTTCCTATTGCTGACACCATCCGCCGTTTCTAGATTGAGTTAGCTTTGCTGGGTCCAACTGCACCATCTGAGGACCAGCATGTGTATCTGTTCTCTTGTCGTCTGAGGGAGAGCACACGTTCATACATGGCGGGATTCTATTGCAAGTCCCTAGTTGATTATCAGGATCGGGCTTCTACTTTTGAGAGGGAGCCAACTAGTTAAAGGAGAGATTCTCAAATGGGACGGTCTGAGAAAAGGCAGTGCACTGGGCATACCAGTGGAGTTGGAGGAGCTTCTGGGTCTAGACGAGACCAGAGACGTCAGAGTTACCCCTCGTCTGCATTGATTGCAGATAAGGGACGATAGTGTTACAACTGTGGTGACCCTGACCATTTGAGGCCAGATTGTCCCAGACCAGTTGTGACTTGCTTTAATTGTGGTAGACTAGGCCACAGAGCTACCTTCTGTAGGCAGGGTGGAGTTGCATCTCAACAGGGTTCTTTCCCTGCCAGTGTAGCAGGAGGTGGTCAAAGGACACCTCAGCAGCAGACACAGAGACAGTAGAGATTCCCAGAGCATTTATCTACTCAGGGTTCTGCTCCAGGACCGAGTAGAGACAAATGTAGAGATGTTGGCACCAGTGATGCCTGAGGAGCCCGAGGGCGAGCTTTTGAGTTGAGGAGTGTAGAGGATCCACCTACACCGGCTGCTACAGGTACCATTCTGCTTTATGGTTTACCTGTTAGAGTTTTGTTTGATATTGGTGCTATGCATTCATTTATTTCTGATACATGTGTTGAGCGTCTGAGTTTAGCTACCATAAAGGGGATACCCTTTACTATAGGGTTACCTGATGGTAGTCAGGTCAAAGGTACCCGTGAGATACGTAGTTGTCCCCTTTGTTTAGGGACTCGTGTTTTACTTGTTGACTTCTTAGTCATGCCATTGATGCATAAAGAAGTCATATTGGGTATGGATTGTATGCGTAGACACCGGGCGGTTTTAGACGTGGGTAGACAGACTGTTACAGTCTCTACCGAGGTTGGTCAGATTGAGGTCTTCTGAGGTTGGGACCTTGGGAAGACGGGTTCTGTCATCAGCGCCGTACGAGCAGCTAGACTGATTGCACAGGGATGTGATACCTTCTGGTGCTATGCGATGAAGGATTGAGAGAGTCCAACTTTGGAGGACATTCTAGTGGTCTGCGAGTTTGTAGATGTTTTTGCTGAGCCGTCGAGCTTGCCGCCTCAGAGGAGTGTGGACTTCAGCATAGAGTTGGAGCCTGGTATGAGACCCATCTCGAAGGCCCCATATCGTATGGCACATGTCAAAATGTTGGAGCTGAAGAAGCAACTCGAGGAGTTGGCGGAGAAGGGCTTCATACGCCCAAGTGTTTCACCATGGGGTGAACTTGTCCTCTTCGTGCGGAAGAAGGACGGATCTTTGAGGTTATGCATTGATTACAGAGAGTTGAACAAGGTGACCATCAATAATAGGTATCCATTGTCTCTTATTGATGATCTACTTGATCAGCTTCAAGGAGCGACATTTTTCTCCCGGATTGACTTGCACTTAGGATATCACCAGCTGAGGGTGAGAGAGCAGGATGTACACAGGACGGTATTTCGTATCCATTATGGACACTACGTTTGTAGTGATGTCATTCGGGCTGACGAATGCACCAACAGTCTTTATGGAGTTGATGAACATTATATTCATCGACTTCCTTGATCAGTTTGTGGTAGTCTTCAATGACGATATTTTGGTATACTCTCATAGTAGAGAGGAGCATTCCGGTCATCTGAGGATGGTTTTGCTAAGGGATAGAGAGTTGTATGCTAAGCTCTCTAAGTGCGAGTTCTGGATGTCCGAGGTTACTTTCCTTGGACATATCGTCTCCGCCGATGGGATTATGGTTGATCCGGCGAAGACTGAGTCTGTTGCTGTATGGACGACACCGACAAACGTCAAGGAAGTGCGTAGCTTTCTTGGCCTACCCGGTTATTACAGACGCTTTGTGGAGGGATTTTCTATGATTGCCCGCCCATTGACGAGTCTTCTGAGGAAGACTACCAGGTTTGTGTGATCCGACCAATGTGCCCAGAGTTTTGAGGAGTTGAAGAGGCGTTTGACTTCTGTTCCTGTCTTGGCACATCTAGAGGGTTTTGATGATTTTGTGGTCTACAATGATGCATCCAAGCTAGGCTTGGGATGTGTGTTGACGGAGAGAGACTGAGTGATTGCTTATGCATCTAGACAGCTAAAGATGTATGAGGAGAACTACCCCATGTGGAGATCTCTTAGAGATCATTGAGACTAGAAGTTATAGACTTCTAGGAGCCGTTTCCTTCTTGATTCGTTATGCCTTGTTGAGGAGGCTTTCCGTTCTTCTTTCCTGAGGGAAACTGAGTTGTTTGCTGACCCTTTGAGTTACCTTCGAGTGAGGTAAGTCCCCTGGACATACTTAGATTCATTCCGTATATTGGTTGAGTGTATTGGTTTTTTTGCGTTGCTATTATTGTTATAACGGATAACCGGAATATGATGACCTTTATAGCCGTAATTGGCCCAAGTGTATGGTAACCGGGCGATGACCACTTGTCTAGTTCTACAGAAGACTAGGAAGTGCTCTTGCAACCCAAGCCTGCGAATAACAGACAGTACTGATATATTCCTGTTGATAGACGGAAGCGGAGGCGAGTTTCGGGAGATTCTCGTGTGACAAAAGAAGTTAAATTAGTAATGGATAACTTAATGAAAGATAATAACGAGCTGAGTGTGACCATGCTATATGTTTATATTACCTTATGTGTGTTTGTGCCTTTATAGTCTTTCTGGTATCTAGAATGTTAGCTAACGATTTATACCGATGTTGTAGATGTTCCGCAGGTTAGGGATGCTGCTGAGTGATCCGGATGGTGTGGTCAGTTGGGGTTTCCGTACATTATAGGACGGGATCGGGTTTATATTTCCGTTGTTTTTTTTGTTGTTTTGAACTCGGCTGTGAGTGTTTGACACTTCCCTTTGTTAAAACTTTGGTTTTATTATAAGTTTTGATTTTCATTTATTTGTGCTTGTTGTAAGATCCATTGTGTCGTTGCTACTCTGAGGTTCGGGAACCATTGTGAGGTTCTAGCCCGTAACGCTTCGAGTTCCCAGAACTTGGGGTGTTACATCAACAAATGGGTTGAAATAAACTAAAAGACCTAGAATCATACCCGTAAGTGAAGTTAAAATTAATTTAGATAAAAAGACGAGAAAAATACTTATAGACGTTATGAAGTGAAAGAATAAATAACTCCCAAACAGGAAATTAACAAGACCACTAAATCTTGTTATCGAGAATATGAACAAGGGTCAACGAGTCAACAAATAGTTAATTTAAAGCCCAAATAGTTTTTAGAAAAATAAAAGACCTAAATTTGGAGTTAGGGTTATGCCAAACCATAAGCCTAACAAAAGAGAACTCTTTATTAAACACTGATGATGGATATAAGCTTAATCTAGATGGAGTAAGAAACCAAGAGGATGTGCTAGACTTTTGGAAGAAAAGTATGATGAACATCTTCAACATGAACGCTGAATGGAGATCTACAAATTTCCTAAATTATATCGAGCATAATTTGTATGGGATTGTGGCAGATTGATATGAAGAAAACGATAAAAAAATAAAGAAACTTTAAGAGGCAGTAGAACCAACATATGCTATGTTTAGGTAATTCTACAAAGCCTTAGAATCTGAATTTATTGGAGACAAAAATAATAAAGATAAAAATTTAATCAAATGGAAAATCAAATTAAATACTCTTGAAATTTGTAATATGAGATATTTAGAAAATTAACTTATAAAATTTGAGTACTATTACTATAAGATGGGAGAAAACGCGATGAATCATCACATGTTATTCGATGGATAAACTGTCTAAACCAATAAATGAAGCAATTAGTGAAGGATACCAAGAATGAGTAGAAAAACACATCTCGAAGGATAACCAAAGAGATAGGTTAAGGTTCATTTGAAAATGGGTAAAATAAAAATGTTGAGAAGTTAAAGGAAGTCAACATATGAAAAGATAATTTCTAAGTTGTTGGATCTTCTTGGAGAACGTGGATGTAACCGAAGAGATAACCTATTATGTAAGAAAGTATTATTGAAGTAAAAGATTTAATAATCAAAGAGGAGGAAAATATGAGAAAAAAATTATCAAAAATCCTTTGTTATGAATAGAGGGTTCTTTAGAAAAGTCTCTTATTGTCTTGAGATGTAATTGTTGTGCATGTAAATAAATATGTCATTATGCTAATGAATGCAAAAATGGAAAAAATAAGGGAGAATTTCACATACTAGGCTTTTTTGAGTTTTTGTTTAAGAAAATGTACCCCAAATTTTTTACCACTTTCATTTAATAGTAGGTAAAAAAAATTAACCCTTCTATTTAGAAAGAAAGAATAAATGATGTTTGTTATTTGTTATATAAGTATAAGTTTTAAGTTTTAATTACTGAATTTATTTTCTTTTATTATTTTTCTTGCCTTTTTTAAATTTATTATTTATTTTCTTTTTTATTTTCTGGACTGAATTTCTCATACCAGAATTTCTCATACCAGAAATTTCTTACCAGAAATTTCATACCAGAAATTTCTTACCAGAAATTTCATACCAGAAATTTCATACGAAAATTAAATACCAGAAATTATATACCAGAAATTAAATACCATAAATTATATACCAGAAATTAAATACCAGAAATTTCATACCAGAAATTTCATACCAGAAGTTTCATACCAAAAATTTCATACGAAAATTATATACCAGAAATTATATGCCAGAAATTAAATACCATAAATTATATACCAGAATTAAATACCATAAATTATATACCAGAAATTAGCTTTCATTTAGCTTTCATTCAACGATCAATGTCAAAGTAAAACCTAAATTGAGATTTAAAAATCTCAATAGATGTCAAGATATCAAAGCAAAACTAAAGTGAAAGTTGAACTTGGTATGGCTTCTTTGTCTCGTCTTTATCCCTTATTTGGTGATGACTTATAGTACATCCAGTACAACATAAGCTGTAGGAATCCCAATAAGCCTCCAACTCCATTACCAATCTGCATATCAACAATTAGCAAAAGAAATAAGTAGAGTTGACATTAGATTATCAACACTCTAATAAGTAGTTACAAATGAGATTAATATTGGGATATAATGAGAGTGCTAACAAAAATGCCGAGAAGTTGACAGCAGATGAAGATGTACAAGATGAAATTATAATATATAAAGCACCTTCAGCAATCACTGCTGGGGTCATCCAGGATGATATTGCACCAAGCACGGGTGAAGAATATCTTGCAAATAGTGTATCACCGGATGACGAAGGTATAGACCAAAAAGCACTAGCAAAAGATAAGACACAACAAGCAACATGTACAGGGAAGCAAATAGATAAGCTAGCAGAGCATGATCAAATGCAGAAAGAAGAGACCCCAGAGCAGTCTGATGAGGTCAGAATATTAATAAATTTGGAGGTATGAGTGTGGAAGAACTTCAAGGCACAAAACCCTAAAGTTAGAACAAATCCATAAACAAATTCATTAACTCGACTAACCTGATTTCAGATCTGGTGGCGAAGATCAAAACCGAGGGGAATTCTGGTATGACATTAAGTTGAACCAGAAGTGTAGTGTTGGTCCCAAAACGTAATATCTCGAGTTGATTGTTTCAGTCCAGCTGTAGGATTAGCAAAAATCAATAATCGATGTTTCAAAATCAAAACCGAAATGAACGTGTTGGAGAATAGGCTCAACGAGTGCGGCGATGGTGGTAGAAGCTTGGAGAAGAGACTCATTGTAGGCTGAACGAGGATGGCGATGGTGGTAGAAGTTTTCCACTTCGTGGTCCTCCTTGGCGCTAGATAGTGTAAGAGAATGAGAGGGGAGCGGCGGGTTGCAGAGAAGGAAGAGAAGAGTTAGGGTTAGAAGAGATGAACGGTTAAAAAAGAAAATGGGGTACATTTACTTAAGGAAAAAATAAAAAGCCTAGTTACTATCGTGACTTCTCAAAACAGCTTACTAACCAAATTAGCCCAAAAAATAATAAGCTAGTTGAAGCTTTAAGGAGTTTAGATTATATTGAAATAACAAAAGAAGAAGCCCTTGACCTAACCATAAATAATTGTAACGACCCGTTTATTGGTTGCGTTTTGGATATTTATTTTTCATACTTCTATTGATATTTCAATAGCGTAAAATTTTTTACGAGTATATATGTATGTATATATACATACATATATATAAGTATAATTTTGTTTAAGAAAATTATACTAGGCTTTTTTTAGTTTTTGTTTAAAAAAATGTACCCCAAATTTTTTACCACTTTCATTTAATAGTAGGTAAAAATTATTAACCCTTCTATTAGAAAGAAAGAATAAATGATGTTTGTTATTTGTTATATAAGTATAATTTTTAATTTTTAATTATTGAATTTGTTTTCTTTTATTATTTTTTTGCCTTTTTTATTTATTTTTTATTTTCTTTTTTATTTTCTGAACTGAATTTCTCATACCGGAAATTCTCATACCAGAATTTTCATACCAGAAATTTCATACCAGAAATTATCATACGAAAAGTTCATACCAGAAATTTCATACCAGAATTTTTTTCATACCAGAAATTTTTTCATACTAGAATTTTTTCATACCAGAATTTTTCATACCAGAAATTTCATACGAAAAGTTCATACCAGAAATTTCATTCCAGAAATTTCTGAATTAAAACTAGCGGCACAATCAGCACTTGATCCTTGTGCTTTCTGTCCGCTATTTATTTTTGTTGACATAATACTTTTATTTTGAGACAATTTTAACATATAATTATCCGCTCAAATAATGCTCAACTCCTCCACGTCTTGTCAATTTGTCATTGTCAACTGGAAAAAAGAACAAGTCTTTTGGAAACCAAAAGAGACGGTGATGGACCCATTTTTGCAAACCGTCATCATATACGCAAATTACAATAAAAAAATTGCAAAATTACAACGAGCCCCCTAAAATTTGCAAAATTAAATATTAGACAATTAAAAATTCATTCCGGTATGTAAATTTCGGTATGTAAATGTCCGGTATGTGAAATTCTGGTATGTGAAATTCCGGTATGTGAAAATCCGGTATGTGATAATTCTGGATGTGAAAATCCGGTATGTGAAAATCCGGTATGTGAAAATCCGGTATGTGAAATTCCGGTATGTAAAATTCCGGTCCGGTATGTGAAAATTCCGGTATGTGAAATTCCGGTATGTGGAAATTCCGTTATGTGATAATTCCGGTATGTGATAATTCCGGTGTGTGAAAAAATTCTTCATTCTAGAAAATAAATAAAAAATAAAGAAAATAAAAAAGACAAAAAAAAATTAATAAAAGAAAATAAAAAAAGAAATTCAGTTTTTAAAAAGCATTTGGAAGAAAGAAGAAAACAAGAGGATGGAGAATGTTTGATGGTAAAAAAAAATAAGAGGGATATATTTACTTAATTGAAAAACAAAAAAGCCTACTTACTATCACTATTTCTCTAAATAGCCTACTACCCAAATTTGCCCTTTATTTTTCATACTTCTATTGATATTTCAATAGCCTAAAATTTTTTACGAGTATATATGTATGTATACGTATATGTCATATTCATATATAATCCCTCTTAAATTATAATTTTAATCTTGCACATATTTTACGAGAACGATTTATATATCGGCAATCATACAATTACAAGTATATTTACATATATTTGGTTCATATATTTTCCGCAAAATAATTTTACGGAAAAGTTTGGAATGTTTTCGGATCTGGTATTTTTAAATCGAGTATATATCGTATTCATTTTTCTTTTGTTATTTTTATTTATATAATTATTTTATTTTCCCTTTTTCTTTATTCTTCCCTTTCCCTCTCCTTGCTGGCTGATGAGCAGCTTCTCTCCCCGACCTCTCAACGCCCGACCCCTCGCCATCTACACCTGCAACCTCTATGATGCCTACACCCTCGCACGTAATCCCCAACTGACCCATGGTTACCCTCCTCCTCTGTCTTCTTTCACGCCCAGCAATTGCCAACTGTTGCCCCATTTTCCCCTCTCCTCTCAAACTCACAAATGCCACACCAGGACCAATTCTGCAACCATCAACGCAGTGAGCAGCTCCTTCTCAACCTTCGATCTCTAGCGCAACACCTCGAGCCTACACGCTCTATCTCTATCCCGCGTTCGAGCTGCCGCCGAGAAGCCACCGAGACCTGCTGCTAGAAACAGAAAACAGAGGGAGAAGTTATGCCTTGACACCACCTGCCGGCTGCAAGGCCGCTGCCGCCTTCGATCCGCCAGGACGGACGCCGGAAGAGAGAGTCTCGATCAACAGGGAACCCCTTGAACCGCCGCCCTCGATGCCCCATTCTAGCAAGGAAGAAGACCGACTCCTCCCTATTTCGCCGCCTCTGTGCAGCTCGCCGGAGAAGGAAGGACGCCCCGTTGGTTGCCGTCAAAGCTAGCCAGAGGAGCCTCGCCGCAGCCTTGCCGTCGCCTCGCTAGCGGAGCGCGCCTGGCCAAGCCGCAGCCCTGAGCCCCTGCTCCTCACCGATGCCTTCATCCTGCGGAGTGTGGGTTATATGAAACCCTATTTCACTATTTAAAAATCTGGCCCTTGAGTTTTATTTAATTGCAATGTTTGGCCAGCTTTTATAATTACATAATATGGCCTATTTACATTTTTGGAAAAATGGCCCAAGTTTCTGGAATTTGATTTTATGCGCTGCTGGAATATATTTTTGCGGTTTTGACCCATGTTATAAAATTGTATAGTTTGCCCGGAATATGTAACTACGTTTTTAACCTTGGGTTTTAGTTACGGGATATTCTTATATTTATTTATACTATATATTATGCCCTTTGTTGGATAATTTTCCGAATATGGCCCAAAGATTTACTTGCGGGCTATGACCCAAGTTTCTAAATGGTTAATCTTGCCCGAAAAATGTATTAGCGGTTTTAACCTTGGTTTTGGAAGAAATACGAGTTTTACCTTAAGTTTAGATAAGTTACATATCCCGTTCAAATTTAGTGTATTAGCTAAATTTGTTTAGCTTTGGTTTTAGGTCCGGAAGCGCCCGATAAAGGCCTAACGAGTCCAAGTTTGACTTCCGTCTTTTAACGTCACTGAGTACCCTCTCCCTCGAGATTATGATCTTACTCGATTTAGTTATGTTTAATATTACTGTATTAGTATCATGCTAGGTTAGATCTAGTATAACTTAGAGTGAATACCAAGTAGTGGTTATGGATCTTAGGCTAGTGTGAGGAGCATGTTAGACCTCATAGGTTTTACGTTGTTCTTGGATGTTTAGTATGATCTTATGAGAGGTAGTATGTTGTTGAGAGATCTCCTCATGCGTTGAGGGAGATGTGAGTGCTATAGATTCTAGGATGCGGTCCTAGAATGAGAGTCAAACGATCTTGCGTAGATCGTTTGTGTGAGATGCCTTAGACTTTTGAGTTGAGTGAGTTGCTGATATATATATATATATATATATATATATATATATATATATATATATATATTCTCTCGTGAGCAGGTTGTGGGCTTCTTCCCAAGGGAACCGAGAGTGTTGTGAGTTGAGTGTGGAGACGAGGTAAGTCTCTGGACTTACTTAGCTCGTATTCCTTGAATTAGCATCTATGTGTGTTTGGTGGTGTGTGGTTATTGTTATGTTTGGTGTGTGTTTATTATTTATGTTATAACAATGAAACCGGACATAGGACGACTTTATAGTTTGATATTGGCCAAGCGTATGATAACGGGCGGTGACAACACTGCTTAGCTCTTGCGGAGAACTAGGGGGTTCTCGGTAACTAGCCCGGGCAGGTAGACGGCCAGATGCATCAGTGCCATTCCTTGACGGTGAGTGGAAACCGAGGCGAGATCATGCGGTGATTCTCGTGTCACAAACCTAAATTGAATTGGTGACGGGATATGACTTAATACTAATAAAAAGAAAATCAACCGGACTTGTGTGTTTTCAAGCATGTTGTGTGTTTATGTTTATTTGTGTGTGTGTATGCCATCACCTTGATTCTAATGCTTTGAATATAGCTTACGGTTTTATACCGATTGTTGTAGATTGTCCTGCTGGTTAGGAATGCGGCCGAGAGATCCGGAAGAGTGATCTGCCGGGGTCCGTACATTTTAGAAAGGGTTTTTGTATGGAGTTGTGTTTGGAGTTTGTATGTTGTATTTTTAGTAGGCCACATGTATGGTTTATGGTCTTTGGTGTTGTGTTTTCGGTTGAAGTCCGTTGTTGTTGTCTTTCGGGTTTCTTATCATTGCATCAAAATGTATTTCGTTTTGACCTTTATTTGTGCTTTGTTGCAAGATCCGGTGAAATTGTTGTCAGGCTAAGGGCCGAGAACCATTGTGAGGTCCCAACCCGTAGCATCCCAAATCTTGGGAATCGGGATGTTAAAATAATAATAAAAGAATTGTAGAAGTATTGAAGGAAGAAGAAGAATATGAAAGTTTAGATTATGATAAAGTATGAGAAACGATGCAAGGAGAAGAAAGTGAAACCCCAAAAAATGAAAGAAATATTTTTTTTTCTGAAGAAACAACTACTCTAGCCCAATCAAAGAAGTTGATACTTCCATCAACGAAGAACAAATGGGAAAAATGCATAAATTAGGTGTTGGGTCCCCGATCATTGCTAAAGAACAACTCTTTAAAAGAACACTTATTCCAATATTCTGAAAGTTCGTATGTGAAGAAACGGCTGTAGATTTCATAGTAAAAACTAATGAAAATCAAGCTAGTGAAATAAACCTAATTAATTGAAATAATATCCAAAAACACAACAAAGACAAAAAAAATAAATGTACATTTATGTTTGTGCAATTCAGATAATCATTAGTCCATTACAAGACCTCGGTAAGAATGTGCATTGCATTAATTTTGTCTATAACACTAGACACAAAAAAATTTAGTGTGCAAACTATTACTAGAGTAATATGCAATCTAATTCAACGCCTAGTATCTTAGCATTGAAATTGCTACCCGAAGGTATTAGTATGCACAAAGGAATGTGTCCTTTATAGTTGAAATGAAAGGTCATTTATAAACTGGAAAATACTATCAACCCACCTGCTAGAACTCAAATGGTGGAAGCAGATAAAAATGAAGTAGTTGGCCAAAAACAAAAGGCAATACCAATCAAAGTAAAGCGAGACTAATTAAGTTTAAATACAGTATGGATCGATGCCTTTGAAAATCCTTCTACTCCTAACCAAGAAATTTTAACTATTGATGAAGAAGAGAGAATTCATACAAATTCTCACCCACCTCTAATAAGTTGATGTTTTTCCAAGAGTCAAAGTTACATGCTTAATCCTCATTTCAATTTGCCTCCACAAAATCAAGTAAGTTTTCCAACTAAAAATCCTAGAGACGAATTTTCCTTTAAAGTCGATGATGAAATTGTCAACCTATAATTAGCTTTAAAAAAAAAAGAATAATTTGGAAAAAAAACTATTAGGGACCTTGCAAGAGAGAATACAAATCTAGGAAGCATGAGATCTAACTATAGACCAAATATGGAAGGTCTAGGATCTAGTAGTCAATATAATACATCATAAACACAAGGAGAAACCCCGAGTTCTAAAAATTTGATAGGCTATAAAACAAAGACAATTAGTCAACTTGTCTTTGAAGATATGAAGAACTTAATTTGTAAATAGAAGTATGCTTAAGGATTACTAATCCAAATAACATATACATTCCTATCAACATATGCATTGAAGGTTTTAATAATTATGATTTATGTGCATTTGTTGATACTGGTTGTTCTGTTTGCTTTGGAAAGAAAAATTTATTTTCTGCATTTATGTGGAAGATGCATCTAAACCAATTTAGGTTAGGATAACTAATAATAATATCATGACACATTTTGAGGTTATTCAAGATTCACCCATCATGTTAAGAGGTTATCCATGTTTAATTCCTATACGTTGGGCTATAGAGCAAACATCACATGACATGATAATAGGAAATAACTTCCAAATATTATATTCACCATGCACTCAAAGCCTAGATGAAATGATATTCACTGTTAATGGGGAAAAAGCTTGGGTAGAAGAGATGAGAGAAGCCTACACTCATCAAAGTATTAAATTCACGCGCAATAAGCGTGGTGAGGAATATATTGTTCATACTCAAAAAGAAATTGCACTTGCTATAAATGAAGGAGTCTTTATGGAACAAATCTTAGATCAACAAAAAGAGTTGTGTAAAAAGTTATGTTTTGAAAACCCTTTAAAACTTTGTGACAAGGATAAATCATTTGCTACAATAGAGTTACAAGAACGTAAAATGGTCATTACAGTTAAGCAGATGGTTTACACTTATAAAGACCAACAAGAAATCAAGAAACAAATAGATCAGTTACTTAAAAAGAATTTGATTAGAGAAAGTTAGATTCCTCATTCTAATCCTACTTTTATGGTTAGAAATCATGCTAAAGAAAAAAGAGGTATAACTAGAATGGTGATTAACTATCGAAAGCTAATTAATAATACTAACTTTGATGGCTATTATATCCTTGATAAAACAATCTTATTCAATAGAATCCTAGGAGCCACTTGGTTCTCTAACATAGAAAACAAAAGTGGTTGACAAGTTAAGATGGATAAAGGTAGTATTCCGTTAGCAATATTTAGTTCACCTCAAAGACATTATGAATGGTTAGTTATGCTATTTGTACTAAAAAAATACACCTCAGATATTTCAAAGAAGAATGAATAAGATATTTAAAAACCTGAAACATTGTGGTCTGGTCTACATGGATGATATCTTAATTTTCTCAAAAACATTGGAACAACACATGCATGACCTTAAGGTTGTATGCATGACCTTAAGACTGTAACACAAGAATGCATAAATCATGGTATCATCTTCGGACAAAAGAAGTGAATCTATACATAACAAGAAGTATAGTTTCTTGGATTAAAATTAAAAGATGGAGAAATAGTATTGCAAGAACATGTCTTAGAAAAAATAGAAAAATTTCTAGATAAAATAGAAGATAGAAAGAAACCAGAGAGGTTTCTAGGATGTCTTACATATGCTTCATATTTTATTAAGGATTTACCTAAGCTTATAAATCCTTTACAAGTTAAGCTAAAAAATGAAGAAACTTGGTATTGGACCAATCTGGATATTCAAATAGTTCAAGATCTTAAAAAACGTTGTATGAAGTTATTAGTCTTAACTTTTCCAAATGCGGGTGATGATTGTACTTGAAATTTATGCAAGCAACTACCATTGGGGAGCTATCTTAAAAATCATAAAAGATAATAAGCTTTGCAGGTATAATAGTGGAAGTTTCAATAAGGATGAATACAATTACACCACTATGGAGAAAGAAATACTTAATATCCGAAAAGGGATAGATAAATTTATAATTTTCTCGCTCCAAAAATTTCACTATCAAAATTGATTGCAAAGGAATATTAGGTTTTGTTTGAAATAATCCGAGTAACATGAAAGCGCAAGGGAGGCTCCTGCGTTTACAACTCACACTTAATCACTATTGCTTTGATAGAACATGTGCATGGATTAATAAAAAAAAACTATCCTGCGATGACATCTTCCAGCAAGCCAAAACGAAAATAGTAATTGGAAAATTATATCATTCCCCATGGACACCAATCGAGAAAGAAAAGTTGAACGAGATGGTGTAGTATGCCCTCTACATTCCAGTAGAGAAGGCACACAAACAAAAATATAAAGATGAAACCAATTATCATCTAAGATGGGTATCACCTCTTATTTATTATTACATTAACCTTATGCAAAATTTTTTAGGAAAAAGATCTAGAAATGGTTTGATCCTATCCTGCGACAGAATGACTCTAAGAATTTGGAGTTGTAGTTAGTTAACTTTATGCTTTGCCTTCCTTTTGATGTCCAAGAGAAGATGAAACGCTACTAGAACAAACAAAGAGTTTCTTCGTTGGTATTCTTATGTGATGAGCGGAATAAGATGTCCAGATTATGATATCTACCATGAACGGAGTACCTTGGTGAATCGTGTAACACACCGAATCCGTGGGACTTGGAGCGTTACGGGGTTGGGACCTCACAATGGGTCCCGACCCTCAGCTTGACAACAATTTCACCGGATCTTACAACAAGGCACAAATAAAGGCCAAAACCGAAATACATTTTTATCCAATGAAAGGAAATCTGAAAGGAAACAACAAAAGACTTCAGCCGATATGAAACACCAAGGGCCAAATGCCACCACACGATATACAATATACATGAATAATATATAATACTCAAACTCGACTCCACCAAAAAACCCAATCCTAAAATGTACGGAACCCCGGCTGCCCACTCTTCCGGATCTCTCGGCCGTATTCCTAACCTGCAAGGCAATCTACAGCATTCGGTATAAAACCGTTAACTCATATTCGAAGCATTAGAATCAATGGAAAAGACACAAACACAAGTAAATCATCATAAAAACACAACATACGCAAAAGCACACCAATCCGGTTTATTATCTTTATTATTATTAAGTCATATCCCGTTTTAATTCAACTTCTTTTGTGACACGAGAATCTCCCGAAACTCGCCTCGGTCCCCATTTCCGGCATGGAACGGTACGGATGCCTCCGACCGTGTTGCCAAGAACCTCCTAGCTCTACGCAAGAGCTAGGTAGTGATGTCACCACCCGTTATCATACACTTGGACAAATAATATAAAGGTCGGTAATCCTAATTCCGGTTTAGTTGTTATAAACAATAAACAATAAACACACACCACCAAACACACATCAATGCTAATACAAGGAATACGAGCTAAGTAAGTCCGGAGACTTACCTCGTCACCACACTCAACTCACAACACTCTCGCTTTCTTAGGGAGGAAGTCCATAACCTGCTCACAAGAAGATAACTATATCAACAACAACCCACTCACAATAGAAGTCTTAGACTTCTATACAAATGATCTACGCAGGACCATTTCACTCTCAATTCTAGGACCGCATCCTAGAATCCCTCATGCTCACATGACACTCAACACAAGCTAGAAGTCCTAAGACTTCTAACCCTCGGATCTCGCAAGATCATAATTCACTACGCAGCTAGGATAAGCCAAACCTAAACTCCAAAATCCCACAAGATCATACAACCCTACCTCGAGCCTCAAAACGCTCACAAGATCAACCATATAACTTAAAGCCTTATATGAACCTCACCAGATAAGCAACACCTCAAGCTTAGAATCAACATCAATCCATCAAACAAGATCAATCCTCGAAACTCACCTAAGATTCAAAGCCACTACTTGGCATTAACTCTAAGTTATGCTAGATCCACCCTAGCATGATACTAAAACTTAACTTAACTAGATCGAGGGGAAAGAATACTCACACGACGTCAAAAGACGGAAGTCGTTCAACGGATGTCGTATTGGACTCGTTAGGCCTTTATCGGGGCGCTTCCGAACCTAGCACCAAACTAAACAAATTTAGCTTATAAGCTAAATTTGAACGGAATAATGAACATATATAATCTAAGGAAAACCCCACTTCTAAATCCCAAGTTAAAAATCCTAAATATATTATTCCGGTCAAATTGTATAACATCATAAACTCAAGGTAAAACTCGTTTTCAATGCCAAGGTTAATACCCACAATAAAATCTTTGCCATAAACCAAGATTAATCCAACAAAGGCATAATATGTATATGGTATATAAACATATAAGAATATCCCCGCAATTAAAATCCAAGGTTAAAACCACCTAGCACATTTTCCGGGGCAAATAATACCGTTCCAAAAATATGGGTCATAATATGTAATCCACCTTTTCCGGCAAGACATGGAACTCAAGAAACTTAGGTCATTTTCCGAATATAAACCTTGGGCAAAATCTGTAATTTACTCACAAAGATAAATCTGCACCTTTTTAAAACATAGGGCCAAAACTGCAAATATATAAATCAGCTGGGGCATAATAGATACATTCCGAAAATCTGGGTAGAATATGCAAATACACAAGATGGGCCATATTTGTAATTAATCAGAAAGGGAGGGGGGCCGCTGTTAAATTCAAGGATAGGGTTTTCTTTTTTTGAACCCACACTGGCGGCCGAGAGAGAACGCAACAGGGCTTCTCCGGAGGCTTCGCTGGTGGCCAACGGCGAGGGAAGGCAGCAACCTCTCCGGTGAAAGTGGCGGCTACTCCCGGTGTGCAGCGGAGACTCTTCATTCCGGCGGTACTCACAGGAGCAAGGGAGCTTGTACATGCATGCAAAGGAGAGAAAAACAAACAAAGGGGAAGGAGAAGCAGCTCGTGGCAAGCTTGGCGGAGGAGGCGTGGCTGTGGCAGGCGGCGAGGGATTCGTCCGGCGACGACAATGGCGAGGCGTGGCGTCCCGATGAGTGGCAGCGACTCTCCCTGGCAACAGAAGCAATAGAAGAAGGAAAGGAGAGAGAGTGAAGTGTTTTCAGTGAGTGAGAGAGAGAGAGAGAGAGAGTTGCACAGAGGGAATGAGGGTGAGGGCTGGAGGGGTAGGAGGGATAGGAGGTTGAGGGAAGGGCGAGGGGTCGAGATCCGGCCGAGGGGTTGGGTTGCAGCTTTGCAGGGGAAGCGACTAGTCAAGGGCTTCTCATAGAGTCACAGACTCACATCACAACTGAGAGGAAAAAAAACAAGAAAGAGCATAGAGAAAAAGGAAAAAAAGAAATAAGGAGGAAAATGAGTAAGGAGTGAACTCGATCCAACTTAAATCCGAACGGGAGTTCTGGATCGGGAAATTTTCCGAATTTTTCCGTAAAGTAATAGTAATGCGATATCAACAATATAATTATACTCGGGCATGGAAGATATTTTACGCCTTCAAAATACTTTTAATTAAAATATTTCATCTAATAAAATTTCGATAGAAGGGAATAATGCATTTTTAAAACGCGCCTAAAATTGGGGCGTTACATCAGATCCCCCTAAAAAACATATTTCGTCCCGAAACTTGCCACACGTCGAACTTCTCAATACTTAAGGCCGAGTTATGAACTCTCAAACTAAGAAGGCTTAAACTTCAATTTATATGCATAATCTACTCGAACTACCACATCAAGATCTAACAGATCATAGAATACATTCCTGTACGGGCACAACTACACATAACATCACACACGCACATAACTCAACCAAAGAAAGAATTAGGTCTAACCTTTTGATTCTATCGATGCTACTAGCTCGACATAAAACTCAACCAAAGATACTATCCTATGTCTTCCAGTTAGCTTCACCGGTTCCTCGTTTGCCACTAGACCCTCATGACTCAATTGACACACCTGAACCACCTGGTGAACACCCTATACTCTTGGTGGGAATGCCAACTTGTAAGCCACTTATCCTGTAATAACCGGAAAAAAAAAACTCCGTTAACCCTGAATTTAACCGAGTTCCGATGTGTCAATATTAAATAAATAAGTAAAATAAAACGAGTTTTAGGTTCTATAATTTTATGTGACCTTAATTCACATAATATGATAAGACTATGTGACCGGAAATAATTTACGCACGTTAAAATTAAATAATAATTTATACAATACGGAAAATAATTCCGTATTATATAATTTCCGCACATAACCGGAAATCCGGGGCAAGTAACGAGTTTCGTATCCTTGTCTTAATGTGAGGGCAGGCCGGATGTGGCCCAGGCCCACTTACCAGCCCACTTCTTAAACTAATCCTAAACCCTAATTATACTGCTAAACACGTAACTACTCCTTGTGCCGCTTCTGCTGTTCCATCTCTCTCTCTCGGTACGAAGATAACAGCAGCCACCCGCCATCACCGAGCCGCAAGCCGGCGGCAACACCGCCGCCACCAAGGGTCTTCGCGCCGATTCTGCCGACCACCAGCAGCAGCAACCTTTCCTTGGCGCCGGACCGTGCGCGCCTTCGTCGAGCAGGTGAGTACGGGTACCTCTTCTTCTCCCCAATCCGGTGAACCCAGTTAACCGACGACAATCTCTGCAACAGCACCGCCGCCACCGAGAGCCTTCCGCCGATCCTGTCGACCACCAAAGCACCGCTCAGCCGGCCGCAGGAAGCTCTCCGCACAACGTCGACTTGTGGTTCCTTCCACCAGCGGGAGTGCCGCCACCTTACGCCGTATGTGACTCGACCTAGCAGACCATTGGGAGCCAGTCGGACCTCCCCTGAGCGCGATAACCGATCGAAGCAGCAGAGCCTAGTATCGGTGAGCCCCTGTCCTTCACTTGATTTCTTGGACCGACTTAAGGGCAGATGATAGCAAGTATTTCATTGATCGTATCCTTCACTTTACAGCCCTGTATACTTGTATCTTAGAATTTTGTTGGAAACCAGTAAATAGAATAGATAGAATGTACGATTGGTAGACGGTGAGCCTTTCTCTCCCTCAGTGCAAGTGTTGTAATATATATATATATATATATATATATATATATATATATATATATATATATATATATATATATATATATATATATATATATATATATATATATATATAAGTATATGTATAAGTATAAGTATGGGAGAATAGATACGTATTTGTGAATCGGTTCGATGAGTGTTGAACATAAGTAGCAATGCCGTGTATATATATACGTACACATGTAGGTATGAGTTGAGAGATACAAGTGTATAAATATGAATAAATAGAGTGTGTATACATATACACCAATGAGCAAAGGTAACGTATATATATACACTTATATACTTAGGTATAAGAATAGAATACTAACCGGGAAGGAATGATGTCGTTTTCTTGACGAGTGTTTGAGATTTAATCTCATAACCTTTAGTAAGCTAATCTTGGGAACCAGATTAGAGGAAACGAACTCTAGAAGAAAAGTGTAGAACTAAATAATAGACTTTTTGGAAATTTGAGATCAAGGGTAAAATGGTCATTATACTTAAAAGAAACCTTTTTAGTAAGTTCTTTTCATGAGATTGTACGTCTTAGAAGTTTAAGACTTCTAAGAATATGGGATATAATTTTGATCCACGTGCCTTGTATGACAGGCGTATGAGTTTTTACGGTTGCAGACCGAGTTGAGATTGTGAGAGTTGTGGTTTGATTCAGGTAAGTCCTTGCGACTTACTTAGCTGGTTTCTGGATGTTTGTTGGATGACGATAGTGGTGTGTGTTGTGTGTTTATAATAACAACTTGTTAGGACGACCATTGTTATTATGTGTTAAGGCCCAAGTGTATGTATAACGGGCCGTGACATCACTGCCCAGCTCTGCCAGGAGACTGGGAGGTTCTCTATACCCAGACCATACAGGTACACGGTGAGATGCATCAGATCCACTCCTGATGGGTACACGGGGACGGAGGCGAGGTTTGGGAATCTCTCGTGTCACAAAATAAGTATCATTAGAGTGAATGACTTAAATGAAGATAATAAATGAATTGTTTGAAAGCATGATGAGTGTTTACTATTTTATGTGTGTGTGTGTGTGTGCTGTTATTATTCTTCTAATGTTTAGATAACTAGCTAATGGTTGTTCTGTTGTGTTATTAGATTTACCGCAGGTTAGAGCAGCAGCTGAGTGATCCGGAAGTAGTGGTCAGCCGGGTCTCCGTACTCCTTAGAGTGGGGTTGGGTGTTTGTTTGTTGTTTCTTTCTTCGTATTATGTCAGTTAGACTTTCAAGTTGTTTAAGTACTGTGGGCTGATAGATGTTGTTGCATTTATCTCTTTAAAATAATATTTTATAAATTTCGGTTTTTCTTATCCGTGTCTTGTTGCAAGATCATAGTAAAATTGTTGTCAAACTAAGGTCGGGACCCATTGTGAGGTCCTAACCAGTAGCACTCCGAGTTCTGAAAATTTGGGGTGTTACAACATGGTATCAGAGCCAGGTTGGCAACAATGGCACTTGAAATCTTCTGAAAGACCGAATAAGTTTTAAGCAGAACCCAAAAGGGGTCTGAGTTTTAAAAAGGGAACTTTTGGTTTTCAAATGCATGCATAGTCTGGTTGGGAATAGAAAAGTACAGCTGATCACCACTACTACCGCGGATCTCAGTATGCTTAGTATAGACTTATAGTATGGTACAATTATGTAGGTTATATAAATATCTATATATATGTAGCATGTTGTTACCCTCGAGGATATGAAGTATCCTTTAGTTGAGTTAGCATGATGCGATCATCGCCTCATGATAAAACGTTTGGAGATCTTAAAGGATATTTGTAAGAAGATAGTGGACTCATACCCCAGATTGGAACATTACATTATGGCGGACGCCCTGGTGGTTTCTACAAGTGTCCGAAGAACGAGTGGTTAAGGAGTTGAAGATTTCTAGAGGATGTTAACAACAAGAGCAATCGGGCGAGAAAAGAATATCAAGCAATTCAAATAGAAGTAATAGAAAACCGTACGAGGATTTTAGCGGTATGACGACGAGAGGTGAAACTCAAGATGCATGTAAGGACTAATAAGAGTGCGGATTGAAGAGGACAACATCAAAACACAATTCAAACAAAGTATAGCACAACTACACTTGACGGGTTAAAGGACACTACAACCAAGGTGGATGCCACCATAGACAAGTATGAGCATGAGAGTACAAAGAAAATAGAGTGTTGACCCAGATGTAAAAGATTAAAGGAGCACCAAGATAGAGATTTACGATCGAGTTTAAAAGACAGAAATTAATAAATTTCATAACTATAGAGATGGGTTGACTCCTTTAGAGACACGAGAATGTTGAAGGAAAGCACGACACAAGTATCAAAGATAGTAGAAGTCGGAAATTGAGACAATGAATTTCCATGAAGGTAATGTTACAAAACAACATCCACCGAGGAAGAAGCAGGTGCGGGAATGATCATGATGGACTTGAGGGATCATAATAACTACTTAATCACCAAGAGACTTAAGTTAACCATACTAGTGGTTCACTACAAAGAGCTGCAGATAGACGATAACTTAAGAAAAAGGAACCGCGAAGATGGGTTCGTAAGCTATCACGAAAAGTGTAAATTGTGGAAAGAACTAAATGTGTATAAACGGATAACCTATAAGGGATAAGTTTTCACCTTGTATATCCGCATCGAAAGAGATAGAAGAAAAGTAAGTCTACGATCTGGTAGAAGACCAACTACAGACTAACTAGTAATAACGGAAATTTACACGTTTGAGTTGATCAGTGATGACCGGTTGGTAGATAAGAAGAATAACATCAAAGTTACTAAAGAATGTTACCGACATATGGAGAATCTCTATAAAAGATCAAAGACGACAATTGTAAAGTTAAACCGATACAAGTACCAGTACCCTTAATAGTAACATGGAATGAGTTCGAGCCAATATCTCTAATTACGAAATTAAGGAGAAGATTTTGACGGCCGGGAATGACCCATAGGTCATTAAAGAGATTAAGGGAATGGTGGTGAGCAGTTTCTTACCTTCTGGCTAAGAAAAATGTACAGTTCACAATAGTACTAATGGATTGCATAAGGAGAATTAGAGGAGTAAGAAGAAGCAGATGATATTAATCATGTCCAACGTCAATCAAGACAGAAGGTACTTAACATGCTACACATATGATACTGATGGTGCTCTCCCGAGGGTTACAGAGGAAGCCTTGGTGACTAAAGATGTCACACAGAATAACTACAGTTATAGAGACATAGCAAACATAGAGATTATGACATTAGTGTCTTGATAATATGTCTCCTTGAGTTGTGAGGTGATTGAAGATGGAATCTGCATGTTGGCTAGAATAGACTTGAGAAGGAGTAAAGTTGAATGACTAAAGGTTGCTAAATAGATCCGGTATCACCCCAATAAGATAATTACCGAAAGGTGTCTATATAAGAGTAATGAGAAATGGTGGCACTCCGATGAAAATTCAAGCTCGACTGATGACATAAGAGTTGATAAAGTAATAAGACCAACCAACGTGGTTCGTAAAGCGAGTACGAGAAAACTCAAAGGGGTAACTATCCTACTGGGGGGTAAAGATTTATAGAAGGTAAAGCGACACGAGCATAAGGACAACACAATAAATGTGAGTCGAGAACTTTAATTTTTGAGAAAATCATATACAACTGAGGTTCTTATGCAAATGGTACAGATAGGTGTTTAACAAAAGTCATACACGTCAGACCGATAATGCTTGGATGGATAAAGTGTAAACCAAAAGAATAACTTAAACAGTAAGAAGGAAAGTCATGTATCAAAAGGCGAGTCTTGCTAAATTGGAATAAAGTGTTGAGATGAGGATGCCTTTGTAGAATCTATGCAAGAGTACAACGTAACTGAGATTCCAAAATAAAATGAGCAGTAATGATCAACTGAAAGTGGAGACCGATTCAAGGGAGGAAACTGTTATAAGACGAGTCACCTATGTCGATCCGGATATTGGGGGTATAAGGTGCATGGAAGGGATACCTACAATGGGGTGTAGAAGCAAAAATGTAAACTTTATAAGTGTGGAGAGGTTTTGACCTCCTCAAAGATATAAGAACTTGAAAGAAATCGCAATGCCGGTATCAAAGAGTTGAAGCCCTATAGTGGAAACAACAGAGTTTCATGAAGGCAATATTGCCGGTAACACCAGCGAAGGAAGGTAGATGTGAGAACGGCCTTGGTGGACTCGAAAGTTCAAGGTAACCCTAATTATCACGGGACCTAAGTCATTAACACCGACGGTCCATGCAATGGGAACTGCAAGGGGATGATAACTAAAGTCATCAAAACTACCAAGACACTTACCAGCCATCGTTGAAGACTTGGAATGACTATTTATGTCAAAATGAATGACCCAGTTGGGCTCGAGAAGTAGAGTTAGCCTAAGAAAACAGAAGTGTGAAGATAAAACGAATTAGCGAAGCATGAAAGGATTAATCGGGCAGATGATGCTCACGAAGAATTAACGTCAGTATAGGTATGAGAAGAGTAAGTCCGGGATATTGAGATAAGTCAATTATAGACGGACCAACGTCAGCCGAGGACGTGTAAGTGTTGGTTGGTATTGACGAGTAGGTACCGTTAAGAAGAGATATTTGTGACTGCGGATTTAAGAGGTAACTTTACCGATGTCTTGAAGGATTCCCAAATAGGCAACGACAACCTTCTGGGATGATCTAAGGATATGGAGATAACCGGGTTAGAGACTGCTTACTGGTTGGTTAAGAACAAACTACGATTGAGTAAAAGAGTAAGGGTCTGTTTGAAGAGGATCTTGCTAGAATTAGAAGGGAAGTATATGCGGGAGTGAGTAAATCATGTCGACCCTCAAAGAGACGCCATGGTGATTAATGGGGGTTACAACAGAAGCGGGGTAGGCCCATAACCCACAGATGAAGAAAATCAATGTTAGATTAACTATGAATTCAAGTTAAGGAATTTGAGAACTATATGAAGATCTCCAACGTAAGTGTGATCTTGGATTACAACAAACCGAAAGCCTGACAAGAAATAGGTTATGAGTATTATTTGAGAAACGGTCCGATGGAGTCATATTAGGGAGAAAAGACCAAGTAAGTGGTATTACAAAGAGCATTAACCACCTACTAAAGTACCGGGAGATGTCTCTGTTCATTGTTTCAGAATTTATAGACGGAATCTTCCGAAAAGTCGGGAGCAAATGGGTTCAATAGAAGGAAGAAAGTTCTCTTGTTATTTTGGTAGTCTCCCAAAAAGTTATAGAGGCGAGTTAGAAAGGGGACCGTTGATATATATAAACTGTTTGAGCCTTCACTTTATCGGTTGACACTATTACCCATACTAGAGGATGCACGCCCACCATTCCCCATGTCTTAGTGAGAGAATACTTATCGGATAAGAGTCACGTCATCAGCTTTAATGATCGGATAGATGAGCCAAAGCAAACTTTTGTGGAGTACCTAGTAGGCGTGTTGGAGCGTAGTACTAGACGTCTGCGATCCAAGGAGATACCGATGTTGAAGATCCAGTGGTCTAGACGAGGAGCTGGTGAGGTCACTTGGGAGACAGAGGAAGGTATTATACGTAAATATCCCGAGTTCCTTGCGGGGTTAGATGTCACTTCTGTATCGACGAGTTAGTACTCGGATGTTGTGCTGGTTGACCATTCATGTTTATATTGGATTGACTGATTCTGTTTTATGTGATACTTGTCTGTTTTGTTGGTTGAGTAGTTGCATGATAGAAAATGAAAATGTCGAGAAAACTAAAATATACCAAAGGAAATGTGTGATTAAGAGAAACATTCTAAGTTTCGGGACAAAACTTCTTTTAAGAGAGCACTGATGTAATAACCGGAAAAAAAAAACTCCGTTAACCTTGAATTTAACCGAGTTCCGATGTGTCAATATTAAATAAATAAGTAAAATAAAACGAGTTTTAGGTTCTATCATTTTATGTGACCTTAATTCACATAATATGATAAGACTATGTGACCGGAAATAATTTACGCACGTTAAAATTAAATAATAATTTATACAATACAGAAAATAATTCCGTATTATATAATTTCCGTACATAACCGGAAATCCGGGGCAAGTAACGAGTTTCGTATCCTTGTCTTAATGTGAGGGCAGGCCGGATGTGGCCTAGGCCCACTTACCAGCCCACTTCTTAAACTAATCCTAAACCCTAATTATACTGCTAAACACGTAACTACTCCTTGTGCCGCTTCTGCTGTTCCATCTCTCTCGGTACGAAGATAACAGCAGCCACCCGCCATCACCGAGCCGCAAGCCGGCGGCAACACCGCCGCCACCAAGGGTCTTCGCGCCGATTCTGCCGACCACCAACAACAGCAACCTTTCCTTGGCGCCGGACCGTGCGCGCCTTCGTCGAGCAGGTGAGTACGGGTACCTCTTCTTCTCCCCGATCCGGTGAACCCAGTTAACCGACGACGATCTCTGCAACAGCACCGCTGCCACCGAGAGCCTTCCGCCGATCCTGTCGACCACCAAAGCACCGCTCAGCTGGCCGCAGGAAGCTCTCCGCACAACGTCGACTTGTGGTTCCTTCCACCAGCGGGAGTGCCGCCACCTTACGCCGTATGTGACTCGACCTAGCAAACCATTGGGAGCCAGTTGGACCTCCCCTGAGCGCGATAACCGATCGAAGCAGCAGAGCCTAGTACCGGTGAGCCCCTGTCCTTCACTTGATTTCTTGGACCGACTTAATGGCAGATGATAGCAAGTATTTCATTGATCGTATCCTTCACTTTACAGCCCTGTATACTTGTATCTTAGAATTTTGTTGGAAACCAGTAAATAGAATAGATAGAATGTACGATTGGTAGACGGTGAGCCTTTCTCTCCCTCAGTGCAAGTGTTGTAATATATATATATATATATATATATATATATATATATATATATATATATATATATATATATATATATATATATATATATATATATATATATATATATATATATGTATAAGTATAAGTATGGGAGAATAGATACGTATTTGTGAATCGGTTCGATGAGTGTTGAACATAAGTAGCAATGCCGTGTATATATATACGTACACATGTAGGTATGAGTTGAGAGATACAAGTGTATAAATATGAATAAATAGAGTGTGTATACATATACACCAATGAGCAAAGGTAACGTATATATATACTTATATACTTAGGTATAAGAATAGAATACTAACCGGGAAGGAATGATGTCGTTTTCTTGACGAGTGTTTGAGATTTAATCTCATAACCTTTAGTAAGCTAATCTTGGGAACCAGATTAGAGGAAACGAACTCTAGAAGAAAAGCGTAGAACTAAATAATAGACTTTTTGGAAATTTGAGATCAAGGGTAAAATGGTCATTACACTTAAAAGAAACCTTTTTAGTAAGTTCTTTTCATGAGATTGTACGTCTTAGAAGTTTAAGACTTCTAAGAATATGGGATGTAATTTTGATCCACGTGTCTTGTATGACAGGCGTATGAGTTTTTACGGTTGCAGACCGAGTTGAGATTGTGAGAGTTGTGGTTTGATTCAGGTAAGTCCTTGCGACTTACTTAGCTGGTTTCTGGATGTTAGTTTGATGACGATAGTGGTGTGTGTTGTGTGTTTATAATAACAACTTGTTAGGACGACCGTTGTTATTATGTGTTAAGGCCCAAGTGTATGTATAACGGGCCGTGACATCACTGCCCAGCTCTGCCAGGAGACTGGGAGGTTCTCTATACCCAGACCTTACAGGTACACGGTGAGATGCATCGGATCCACTCCTGATGGGTACACGGGGACGGAGGCGAGGTTTGGGAATCCCTCGTGTCACAAAATAAGTATCATTAGAGTGAATGATTTAAATGAAGATAATAAATGAATTGTTTGAAAGCATGATGAGTGTTTACTATTTTATGTGTGTGTGTGTGTGTGCTGTTATTATTCTTCTAATGTTTAGATAATTAGCTAATGGTTGTTCTGTTGTGTTATTAGATTTACCGCAGGTTAGAGCAACAGCTGAGTGATCCGGAAGTAGTGGTCAGCCGGGTCTCCGTACTCCTTAGAGTGGGGTTGGGTGTTTGTTTGTTGTTTCTTTCTTCGTATTATGTCAGTTAGACTTTCAAGTTGTTTAAGTACTGTGGGCTGATAGATGTTGTTGCATTCATCTCTTTAAAATAATATTTTATAAATTTCGGTTTTTCTTATCCGTGTCTTGTTGCAAGATCATAGTAAAATTGTTGTCAAACTAAGGTCGGGACCCATTGTGAGGTCCTAACCAGTAGCACTCCGAGTTCTGAGAATTTGGGGTGTTACATATCCAACTCGCACTAAGATCTCAAAAAGGTCCGATAAATCGGAAACTCAACTTCCTTCTCGGGTCTTTCTCAAAGCAATATTTCCATTATGTTTCTCTTTTATTGTCTCTAACCAAGAAGATCAAACTTCCAATCTACACCATTGGCTTTGGTCCTTATCGAACCAAACTTTGATGTTATGTTTCCTCAATTCTTGTTGCAATTCTAAGTAACGGAGGAAGTACTTTACTCCATACTACTTCTACTATCAAGACCCGTATGTTGTTTCTCCCTTTGCATCAATACTTAACCAAGACCTTGCCTGAGAGAATCACTTGTACACTTCAAACCCATAATACCTCAAGGTAAATCAACAGTTGCACCAACGAATCTCCTCTTAACTCTCAGCAACTCTATTGCCAATTCTTCGTCCCATTCAATACTTTATCGTCATCCGTAGTAGGTTACTATAAAAGGTGTTACCTAACTTCTCCCTTCACATATCTGGTAAATCTCAGCACCTCTAAGATAACTTGTAACTCCTTCCATATCTCTCGGGGTTTTCCATCCCGAGACAACTTGTCATACGACTTCTCGCTCTAGTGAGTCTGGTTGGTCCATAATGCCGTATTTGCAATATCTGAGTCTCGAATTCTCAAACGGTGACAATTAAATCTTAATATTAGAAGAGACTACCGACCCTTGTAGCTGATCGAGTAGATCTCTCATTCGTTGTAAGGGATACTGGTCCTTCATTGTCATCTTGCTCAACTTATAGAAATCGATGTACAAACGGAGATAACCGTCTCTCTCTTCGCAAACTACTGTCCTCTATAACAACTTCAAATCAAGAGTTCAAGATACACTTCCAACATGAACTTCAAATCAAGCTTAATGGTAAAATCCACCTTCCAATGCATTGGAATCCGATCTATTCGGGGTTCCATCTTTTCTCTACCCATCTCATATCGTAATGACTGGCACAACCTGGTCCCAACACTTGACAAGTGACCCACTCCGATCTGCCGGGGTGACGTCCTTCAACACGTGTATTGCTCCTTCTGTAGCTACTATGTTCACCATCCTCTTTTAAAGATCCTTCATCTACAGAACTCGAGAGACTTGCTCGAGTATTCTGACTCTTGTAGCCTTATTTAAGTATTCCTTTATCTTAGTCTCATTCTCCCTCTTTGATGACATAATTGTAAAATCTTCTAAGGTTTATCACTTATGTGCAACCATAAGGGTCCAAACAGTAGGACTTAACCGTGCTTTCAAACAATTGATCTTATCTTTTTCGCTTTCCAAGACATCCCAACATATGGAAGGAGCTCTTCGTCTTCTACATAAGCTTTCACCATAGACATCCTTTCTTCAAGTAGGCGTAGAAATTTATACTTCATTTTCTTATGTAACGTCAAATCGACCGTAGGGTTCTAACCTCAATCTTCCATATACTTTTTGTACATCTCTTGTCGACATCAAACTTCAAAACTTCGATCTTCTCTTACTCTTGTTGGTCACCTTATGTATCTCTCGGTATTCCATGAACAACTTCACAACTGTACCGGTATGCCCTGTGGAAAATGCTAGAAGGAACTACCCATCCAAAACCACTAAAATATCATAATCATTAAATCTCTAGTACTAACATCATAACTTGTAGCGTTGCCCTAATCTAGGTCCTCTCTTTCACGTCATAGCCACCATGTCTCTTCCGTGTGAGTCTAGAAAATTGACTTATCTCTTGCCTGCGGTAACATATCATCCATTTCATACCCTGCATCCTCTATATACTCCCGTTTACGTACCACCTCCGTGACACCTTACCTTCTTCTTGATTCACTACTTCCCCTTTACCGCAGTCAAACTTTAAAACCTCTAATTCATGTCGTTCTCCCATATGCCAATTCCATGACCTACAAAGGTCACATAAGGTCATCCAAATCCCTTTGTATGCCCATAATCTTGTTTACTCATCCCTTCTACACTCACCAATAGACAACCCGCACCTGTGCGTTCTCAGTTGTCACCGATTAACTTGTATCCGACCTTCTCCGAAGTCAACGACTTATTATTCTACTACACTTCCCATATTACCATTCTCAGAAAGGCTACCCTCCTCGGGGTACTTTATCTTAAACTCCGTTAGTTCTTCCTTCATTCCATGCTTCCTCTTCTTTACAAGGTAACTATATCTTCTTGGCCTTGTTGTTTCATATAAATCCCTTTCATAGACTTAACCATTCTTCCTTGATGTCTTTCAAGAGCACCTTCCCAAATATTATAACCTTATCTAGCATCCACTCGCGTTCCTATTGGTTGGTATCTTAAGTCTTTCGATCAAAACTCCTTGTTTGGTCTTTCATCTTCTTGGGATCATCATTTATACACACTTCCTCCTTCTTGGCATTTCTTAGCCTTATCATCATAACAGAAATCGGTCAACTCCACGGGAATGCCCACCATGCCATTCTTCTCATAACTCTAGTAATATTGACACTTCACTTATTGGTACCTTGTAAGGTTAACTTACGGTATCTTTAGCAAATGATTCGATCACTCTTGTTCATCTCGACTCCAATGCTTAGGAGCGTCACGAAAGTTTCACATCTTAATGGAATACCACCTTTAATCTTGTTAGAATGTATACCATCTTCTTCTCGATTTGCATCTTCGTTGTCCACCCGTCTTCTTGAAGAACTTAAGTTCGTTATCCCTATTGGTTTTGTTGTCTTTCCAATCGTGAATTCTTTGTAACCACTTCCACACCTTCGTGTTACTCCTTTTTCTTGTATGGTCTCCATCTCGAATTATTTTTAGTTGCCGCGAGTTTTCTTTTACTTGGTTACCCTTCATTTACGTCATCTCTAATCCTCCTCTTCGACATCTCTTTAAAGGAATACAAGAAACTCCAAGGTGTTCGTCCGAACGTAACGCTCAAACTCGATACTTGAGCATATACGTCCTCGTATGTACACTATCCTAAATCAAACAACGTCGTCCAAGGATGATGATATCATACTATCATCTTAGCTAAAAGGTCCCATAACTTCATATGCTACTATATATATAAGAATACTTATACATAACTATATAAGTCTTAAGTCCATATCACTACCAACAAAACACATCCAACATTTTATCAACAATACAAGATCCAAACATGTACTATAGTCCACATATATAACTATACATATAAATCACATCCATCAAGCAACTACAATCCACATATACTATACATATCTACATATATACGTATATACATATCAAAAATCCAATAAACTAAGCTGGCGAGATCCTCGGAAGGAGTGGTGGTCCGTAAATTCTACCCTAATTCATGCATGTGATTTTGAAAACAAAAACTCAGAACCCGTGGGGTTCTGTTTATTCCTTATTCGGCCTTAGGAAGATTGATGGGTGCCATTGTTGTCAACCTAGGGCTTTGATACCACTTTTGTAACACCCCGAATCCGTGGGACTCGGAGCGCTACGGGGTTGGGACCTCACAATGGTCCCGGCCCTTAGCTTGACAACAATTTCACCGGATCTTACAACAAGACACAAATAAAGGCCAAAACCGAAATACATTTTTATGCAATGAAAGGAAACCCGAAAGGAAACAACAAAAGACTTCAGCCGATATGAAACACCAAGGGTCAAATGCCACCACACGATATACAATATACATGAATAATATACAATACTCAAACTCGACTCCACCCATAAACCCAATCCTAAAATGTACGGAACCCCGGCTGCCCACTCTTCCGGATCTCTCGGCCGTATTCCTAACCTGCAAGGCAATCTACAACATTCGGTATAAAACCGTTAGCTCATATTCGAAGCATTAGAATCAATAGGAAAGACACAAACACAAGTAAAGCATCATAAACACACAACATACGCAAAAGCACATCAATCCGGTTTATTATCTTTATTACTATTAAGTCATATCCCGTTCTAATTCAACTTCTTTTGTGACACAGAATCTCCCGAAACTCGCCTCGGTCCCCATTTCCGGCATGGAACGGTACGGATGCCTCCGACCGTGTAACTAGCACGGCTAGTCGCCAAGAACCTCCTAGCTCTACGCAAGAGCTAGGCAGTGATGTCACCGCCCGTTATCATACACTTGGGCCAAATAATATAAAGGTCGGTAATCCTAATTCCGGTTTAGTTGTTATAAACTATAAACAATAAACACACAACACCAAACACACATCAATGCTAATACAAGGAATACGAGCTAAGTAAGTCCGGAGACTTACCTCGTCCCCACACTCAACTCACAACTTTCTCGCTTCCTTAGGGAGGAAGTCCATAACCTGCTCACAAGAAGATATCTATATCAACAACAACCCACTCATAATAGAAGTCTTTGACTTCTATACAAATGATCTACGCAGGACCATTTCACTTTCAATTCTAGGACCGCATCCTAGAATCCCTCATGCTCACATGACACTCAACACAAGCTAGAAGTCCTAAGACTTCTAAACCCCCGGATCTCGCAAGATCATAACTCACCACGCAACTAGGATAAGCCAAACCTAAACTCCAAAATCTCACAAGATCATACAACCCTACCTCGAGCCTCAAAACGCTCACAAGATCAACCATATAACTTAAAGCCTTATTTCAACCTCACAAGATTACCAACACCTCAAGCTTAGAATCAACATCAATCCATCAAACAAGATCAATCCTCGAAACTCACCTAAGGTTCAAAGACACTACCTGGCATTAACTCTAAGTTATGCTAGATCCATCCTAGCATGATACTAAAACTTAACATAACTAGACCGAGGGGAAAAATACTCACACGACGTTAAAAGTGTAACACCCTAAATTTTGAGAACTCAGGGAGCTACTGGTTAGGACCTCACAATGGGTCCCGACCTTAGTTTGACAACAATTTCACTACGATCTTACAACAAGGCACAAAAGTATTTAAAACATTTGAAAACTTTAAACAATATATACATGAAGAATATGTATCAGCCTTACAAAGCAAAGGTACCAAAACGACACATATGAAGAACAGAAGACATCCCCGTCCCCAACTAAATGAGTACGTGGACCCGGCTGACCATTCTCTCCGGTTCTCTCTACAACTGTCTTAACCTGCAAGGCATCTACAAGAGGTATAAAACCGTTAGCTAACATTCTATGCATAAGTATAAAGGTAAAAGCACAAACACACAACATACACAATCAACATGCAACACTCAATCCTTTTATTATCTTTAATTAGGTGATAGGTTATTACTAATGATACTTATTTTGTGACACGAGGGATTCCCAAACCTCGCCCCTGTCCCCGTTTACCAATGCGGAATGATACTAATGCATTTGACCTTCTACTAGACTGGGATGGTCACAGGGAACCTCCTAGACTCTCGTAAGAGCTAGGCAGATGATGTCACAACCCGTTATCATACACTTGGGTCAATTACGTAAAGAATAAAGTCGGCCTAATCCGATTTCGTTGTTTATCATAACTAACAAACACCACTCATACACATTACACTCATACAAGAAGCCAACTAAGTAAGTCGGTGAACTTACCTGAATCAGATCTCGACTCTCTTAATCACAACTCAATTTGTAACTGTATAACTCGGTTGCCTGTCAAGGGAGGCAAGTGGATCAACACATATCCCATATACTTAGAAGTCTAAGACTTCTAAGATATAAGATCCTATCAGAAGAAAAATATACTAAAATACACGTCTAAGGTAAAATGACCATTTTACCCTTGGTCCCGAATCTTCTAAAAAATCTCGTAATATGTACTTAAATTCTTACTTGCGACTAACTATCATATTCTAACTCTTAAAGTTGAGTTTAGGTCAAGACTAGAACATTACATGTTTTCTTTAACCTTCTAAAAAGGTCACTAGGGTCCAACTTTGGCTTCAAATATGAAATTTGAATAAACTTATAAAAATTCCGAAATAATTCTCTAGATCATCTATGATATCTCATCTACTCCTAGGAGCAAGAATTTTTTAAAACTGTTCAACTATCACTTCTACAAAAATTTCCAAAGTTGGTTACAACACTTGAAATTTTCTATACTTAGCCACAATCTGAGTATGTTTTCTAACTGTACAACAAGTCCACTTTGAGCCTCTATAATTCTAAATCCCACCATTGAATTCATCCCAACTTTTGACATATTAAGCTATGCATGACACTACACAACATCTCAAAAACCGAACGGTGGATCTTATCTCTAAGGCATCAACAAGTATGCTCAACTTGACTGATCAACACAGTTTCTGAAAATTCAGCAAACACTTAACAAAACAGCACACTGTCTTAACTTTGAAAAATCATAACTCCTAAACCGCTTGATTAATTCCTCTCAAATTTTGATATATTATACTATGTAATCCTAAATATGACATATCCGAAATTCAAGTCCATCAGAGATCAAAAGCCTATTCAAAACTATCTCACAAAACAACATCACATGCTGTTTTTCTCAACATTCAGCGCATTTATAAAAGCTGTATGAGGAGTCAACTTTGAAACACCATAACTCTCAAACTGTAACATGGATTTCTCTAAAATTTTAGTATGATGTAATATGCAATACCGTCTATGACATATCTGAAAACTAGCCGAAAAGAAGAAGTCTAACTTACCCAAATCTGGGCCCGAAGATGACTGTTAGTCACTTCCGAAAATTCCGAAAACGCCTAAGCTCTTCAAGCTATCTTCCGAGGCTGTTAGGGACGGATTGATGACACAAAGGGTACCCGCATCAGCATATATATATATATATATATATATATATATATTAAGGATCGATCAAAGAGAAGGACCAAGGAAGGACGGAGTTGGATCTTACTCGATTCTATGACTCGAAGGCACGGGGAAAGAGGTAGCAAGGTTGTTGTTGAGCATGCGGTTTGCACAGAAGGGAGAGGCCAAGGTCCTTGATTAGTCAAGGCTGTAACATCAGGAAGAAGGAGGCAGTTGCTGTCCTTGGAGGCCCACCAGTAACTCGAGCCCGCCGCACCAGCAGTGCCTGAGAAGGCTGCAACCACGGCTCACAAGTCCGCCCTTGCGGTCCGGTTCCTTCTTGTCACGCGGCTGGAGCAGAGAAGACTCTCCCATGGCCGCCTGTTGTTGATAGGACGATGCCCTACACTGCTGTCTATGCCAGCTAAGGAGGCCAAGAGGAGGGGATGTGCTGGCCCGAAGTGGGTGTCGGATCTGTGTGTACAGGTGGCCGAATCGGTCGATGTGTGCAAGGGGGCTAAGAGGAAAGCGGTGAGCGGAGAGGACTTCAGCCTGCTGCGTACACGAGCGCCTGCTGCGATCCCTGGTGGTGGACAGTTGCAATGCAGGAGGGGAGACAATTGTCGTCGGCGCCGGCCTGGCGTGGGAGGGGAGGCGAACGGTTAGGCGATGCAAGGGAGAAGAAGAGCATCCGCCTAGGTTTCACGTGGGAAGCAAGGAGAGTTGCGTCCATTAGGGTTTGCTGAAGTTACGTGAAAGGGTGAAGGAAGGAGGTCTCCTAATGGGCCCAAATGACCCATTTCTGACAAGCCTGGATGGTAGGGTTCATAGGTCAAAACTCAACTTGATGGGTCTGAAAGGTTAAGCTTAGAGATTAAAGAAGGTAGATTGACTTATGTATTTTATGTGTGTAAGGTCCTCACATAAAATTATAAAAGAAAGAATAAGAACCCGGTATCACATAGTATATAATAAGAAGTCGGGAAAAAATCCAAAACCGGTCCAGGTTCGGTTTTCTTCGGAATAACTCGAAAGCAAAATATCCAGATGTTACAAAAAGACGGAAGTCGTTCAACGGATGTCGACTTGGACTCGTTAGGCCTTTATCGGGGCGCTTCCGAACCTAGCATAAAACTAAACAAATTTAGCTTATAAGCTAAATTTGAACGGAATAATGAACATATATAATCTAAGGAAAACCCCACTTCTAAAGCCCAAGTTAAAAGCCCTAAATATAATATTTCGGTCAAATTGTATAACATCATAAACTCAATGTAAAACTCGTTTTCAAAGCCAACGTTAATACCCACAATAAAATCTTTCCCATAAACCGAGATTAATCCAACAAAGGCATAATATATATATATGGTATATAAACATATAAGAATATCCCTGCAATTAAAAACCAGGTTAAAACCTTCTAACACATTTTCCGGGGTAAATAATACCGTTCCAAAAATATGGGTCATAATACATAATCAACCTTTTCCGGCAAGACATGGAACTCAAGAAACTTAGGTCATTTTCCGAATATAAACCTTGGGCCAAATCTGTAATTTACTCACAAAGATAAATCTGCACATTTTCAAAACATAGGGCCAAAACTACAGGGGCATAATAGATACATTTCAAATATCTGGGTAGAGTATGCAAATACACAAGATGGGCCACATTTGTAATTAATCAGAAAGGGAGGGGGCCGCTATTAAATTCAAGGATAGGGTTTTCTTTCTTTTTTTTGAACCCACACTGGCGGCCGAGAGAGAACACAACAGGGCTTCTCCGGAGGCTTCGTTGGTGGCCAACGGCGAGGGAAGGCGGCAACCTCTCCGGTGACAATCGCGCAGCGGCGACTCTTCATTCCGGCGGTGTTTACTGGAGCAAGGGAGGTTGTACATGCATGCAAAGGAGAGAAAAAAAAACAAAGAGGAAGGAGAAGCAGCTTGTGGCAGGCTTGGCGGAGGAGGCGTGGCTATGGCAGGTGGCGAGGGATTCGTCCGGCGACGGCAATGGCGAGGCGTGGCGTCCCGGTGAGTGGCAACGACTCTCCCTGGTGACAGAAGCAATAGAAGAAGGAAATGAGAGAGAGTGAAGTGTTTCCAACGAGAGAGAGAGAGTTGCACAGAGGGAATGAGGGTGAGGGCTGGAGGGTCAGGAGGGATAGGAGGCTGAGGGAAGGGCGAGGGGTCGAGATCCGGCCGAGGGGTCGGGTTGCAGCTTTGCAGGGGAAGCGACTAGTCAAGGGCTGCTCACAAAGTCACAGACTCACATCACAGTTTGGAGGGAAAAAAACGAGAAAGAGCATAGAGAAAAAGGGAAAAAAAGAAATAAGGAGGAAAATGAGTAAGGAGTGAACTCGATCCAACTTAAATCTGAAAGGGAGTTCCGGATCAGGAAATTTTCCTTAAAGTAATAGTAATGCGATATCAAAAATTTAATTATACTCGGGGAAGTTATTTTACGCCTTAAAAATACTTTTCATTAAAATATTTCATCTAATAAAATTTCGATAGAAGGAATAATAAAATTTTAAAACGCGCCTAAAATTGGGGCGTTACAAATCGATTCAATGGATCTAGTATGAAGGCAATTAGTTTACTAGCAAAACCAATGGGAGAATGTGACATTCAATATGCTTGCGATTACGGAATGTGTCAAGGTCTATTCGGAGGTCTTCAAACACCATTGAGTCCACTCATGGAGCATTCTATGAAGTTTTTAAATTATGAGTTTAGTAGTCAAAAAGTGAGAAGGAGTTGAGAAGCTATTGTACTATATTCACCCAACAAATATGGAGGTTGAAGGAGGAAAATCTAAAGCGCCACATTATTTGATCATATTCCGATTAATTACAGAACAATTTTCTCAAGATCAAATCATACCTACCATCAGAAATCATATCCATGCTAGAGAAACCGAGCTTTTTTTACATATGTGAGTATATCAAACAACATCAGAAAGATAAAAGCAGTATAATATTTCAAGGTTGGTTTTACTACGATTGTAATCCCTGAAGTTCTACGACCATACTTCTCAGAAGCTATCGACTTCTCAAATTCAATTTCAAATTACATAATGGACTTAGAACTAGGAAAATTAATGTCTTTAGAATGCCAAGATATTTTCTATGACACCCTCATATGCTGGGATGAAGAATATTCAAAAAGTATTTATGAAGCCATTGATGAGGATATTGGTGTATCATATGAAGATATCATCGGAATATTACATGGATTAATCAAAGACATCATCATTACTAGCTTGAAGGAATCTCTTAAGTGTTATGTCAGTGTTTGTCATTTTCTTTCAACTTTTTCTTTTCGTTTTTGAATTATTGACGTTGACATTGTTGTTCATGTGAGTGAGTTATAGTCAATAATACATGTCGGTGGTAAAATGGTCATAGAGTGAATACATCCAATGCCTCTCCAACTCTATAAATAGACCCCTTGTGAGCCATTATAAGGCATCGAAAGCCATTGAGTTTAAGAGTGAGAAACACAAAAACTAGAAAGAGAAATATAAACAATTTTGAGCTTAAAGAGACATGGTTCATCCTCTCTCTTAGATCAAAACACTTTGATGAATCTTTCTAGTTTATATTGTTTGAAGCGACTTGAGTCTTTTCTAGTGTATTTGAGTTCTTGTAATCCTCTTTCAAATTCAATAAAAAATATTTTTAAGTAAGAGAAAGATACTTAATTGAAAGCTATGTTTTGAATATTTACTTTCTTGATTATAGTTCTTCCATCCTCGTAAAAAAGAGATTTGAGTGAGAGACTATAGTCTCAGGTAGTAAATGAAACAGATTTGTGTGTGCTTGGCTAAGGTATTCTTGTTTGAGAAATAGCCATCCCTAGAAAGTCGGAAGTTACAACAAGAACACCCGAGGTCCAGTGATATTACGTTCAAGTAACGTTCAGAACTCTCTCATTTAAATTTCTTAGTTACGGAGCATGTTGTGCTTGTGATCATAGAAAATTTATTGTTCATAATATAGTAGGTAGATTATGGTAGCAAGTACCACATAAAGTCCATAAAATAAATGTGTTAATTTGGATAAATTTGTGCAATATATAAAAATATGGCTATAATTTGTAATTTTGTAAAATATAGGGGCAAAACTAAAAGTCATTGCCTATTTTGGGGTGCAAATATAATAGCCTATAAAAAATGAAACAATTAGCTAATAATGATTTTTTATTGTATATGTTAATTATGTACTCTAATTTTGCAAAATATAGGGGTAGAATCCTTACCGTTTTCATATTTGTAGTGATGAAAATAATGTGAATGGGATTCATGGCTTTGGTCTTTGTGCTTCTACTCTCAATGATGGTTGATTCAAGTAACAATCTCATACCTGAGGTTTCCTCTAGTGGTGATAAAGGTATAAATAGAGTCGGTGAAGCTACATGTTCAAGGAATAGTGTATCCATAAACCAAGGACTAGCAACAACGGCGTCAGATGGAACCCTAAACTACGGAGTGAAGTTACCGCCACCAGAAATGAAGCCGTCACGGCTGGGAATGAAGCGGCCGCCAGTACCTGCACCTGCGCAGCCTGTCCGAGCATTGCCGGAGAAAGAGGCCGTCACATAAATGTGTTGCAGAACCCTAATCTCCATCCTCCCATTTTGGGTATAATTACAAAGTCCAACCTATATTTTGTAACTACATTAATAACCTAAATTTTTAAATTTGCATATTTTGTTCCCACAAAGATAATTACACAAAATTACCCAAAGTTATAACTGCATGGAATGACCCAAAATTTTAAAATTCCATTATTTTCCCCACAAGAATAAACTGGATATGTAAAAGCGGGTAACTAACATTGGGTAAGTGAGTGAAGTTGGATACGTGAAAATTAGGTATGTGAATGTCGGGTACGTAAAGGTTGTGTACGTGAAGGTTGGGTACATGAAGGTTGGGCATTAACATTTTGAGTATCAGACTTGGGTATTAACGAATTTAGTATCACACTTGGGTATTAACATATTGCGTATTACGGTTGGGTAACGATATATTGGGTACCCCACTTGGGTATTGATCGTGGAAGTTTTACCGAAGTACAACGACCTCCCCACAAGTATTACGGAATCGGATGTAGTATAATTGGATTATCGAATAACAAGAATTGCGTCTGAATTGGATAACATTAATATTTTATTATAGTAAGCATAAAAGAAAGCAATAAACAAGCAATGATGATAAGTAAAACAATGGTGAATGTATATCAATGGGAGGAAAGTTGATCTACAAAAACAAGACCGTGGAAGTTCAAGAACAGACCGTGGAAGTTTTAAATTCCACGGCCGTGGAATTTAAAGTAAAAGCAAAGCTCGTAAACTAGGGTAAATCATGGGTAGTTTTAAATTCTACGGCCGTGGAAGTTCAAGAACAGACCGTGATCTTGGTTCGTCGACGATATTTCTCTAACTCTCATGGTCCAATCAAATTACGATTGATCTATCATTATCTAAGCCACAACTATCAACCCTTCACCTTAGAATTGCTAAAGGGTTTTAGCCAATAACTGTCATTATAATAACAAAATCAAGTTTAAGAAGAATGAAAGATGAAAACCTTCGAAAACCTTCAATAAAACTCAAATCAATCTCAAATCCACACACAAAGGGAATAATATATATCGGATTCGGAGTCAAACACAAACCAATAACAATCCTTGATAAGAACGAAAAACGGGATGTCAATCCGTCTTCTAATCAAACCTAAGGACAAAAGGTGTAACTTCCGCCACAAGCAACTCCCAAATCTTCAAACCTTCGTGAGTCACGTTTTCAAGCGCAAATCTCCGGACGTCCAATGCAGCCCTAAGCACGTCTCTCAAATTCTCTTCTCTCTAGCCTTTTTATAAGAAAGGATAAAATAACCGTCCGGCCCATGTGCGTAAATGATGTGGCAATAATTAATTCGACAAAAGATCGCCTAAATCACGGTCTCATGGATTTCCACGACCGTGGTTTAGAGCGTGGAAGTGGATTACGGTTCCATATGATTTCCACGACCGTACTTTATACCGTGTAACTCTCTGGAATACTCCACGTTCATGATGCCAAGATCCACGGCCGTGGACTTCTCTACGACCGTATTTTAGAGCGTGGAAGTGTAAATTGCTTGTGGTTTCCTTTGTGTTGTGCCATTCCTCACCCTAGCATCTCCCTTGACTTCTTTGATGTGTCCTTAATCCTTGGATGTGCTCAAATCTTCTCCTATCTCTCTCAATTGGTTCGGTTTTAGCTCTTATTCACCTATAATCAACACAAAGCTAATGTAGACCTCCATATCGAAAATATAGACAAACTAGCTAACAAATGCTTCAATGCCTTATCAATGAACACTATAATGGATGAAAAACAACTAGAAAAAGTGCCTATAATATCGCAATATTTCATGCTAACAACAACCTGCAACTTGTGCGTCCTAGGTTGTCACCAATTAGCTTACAACTGACTTTCTCCAAGTTCAACGCCTTACCATTCTTCTACACTTTTCATGTTACCACTCTCATGAAGGTTACCCGCTCGGGGTACTCTACCTTAAACTTCTCTAGCTCGATCTACACTCCATGTTTCCTTCTTTTTCTGTAAGACACTATACTCTTCTCGGCCTTGTTGTGTCGTATGACCCACCTTTATAGGCTTAACCACGCTTCATGACATCTCGTAAGTGTGTCTTCTCAAATTCTCTAACGTTATTTAGCAACCACTCACGTTTCTCTTGGTTGGTATCTTGAGTCCTTTAATAAACGAAAGACCCCTATTGAGTCTCGTACCTTAGCATTATCACCTTAACGGGAATTGGTTGATTCCCTTAAAGGAATTCTACTACATAAACCTCCACCACATGATTCCTCTCGTCACTCACGTATGCCCAAAGAAGTCATCCATTTAGGATCTCATAAAAATCAACACTTCATCTCCTGGTACCTCCGTAAGCGTAACTTACGGGTCTCTTAAATCTTTCGTAATTTGTTCGACCACACACCTCATCTTGACTCCCATACTTAGGAGTGCCTATGAAAAACTTGCCTTAATTGGAACACCACTTCTTAACCTCGAGTTAGCCTATAGTCCTCTCTACTTGATTTGCGTCTTCAGTTTAACAGTACGGCACTTGGAAGAACTTCAAGTTTTTTGTCTCTAGTTGCTTCCTTGATGCTCCTTCATTGCTTCCTCGAAAACCACTCTCCTGACTTCATGTCGCTTCTATATTTGAATTGTTTTGATCACGATTTCGCTTAAGTTGACTCGAGGTTCCCTTCTATTTGATCGTCCTTGCGGTAAATGTCATCATTAGTCTTCACATGGTTGCTTTGACGTTCTCAAAAGGAGTCCGATGAATCACTAGGGTGCTTTCCAAAACGCGATGCACAAGGCAATAACATGAGCACACTTGTCCTCATAAGGACACCCTTTTAAGCCAAAAGGCATCATCCAAGGAGCGATGATCGCTTCCTATCACTTAACTAATGGGTCCACTATCACTACTATGGTACTAGCATACCATATGTAACCATATATATATATATATATATATATATATATATATATATATATATATATATATATATATATATATATATATATATATATATATATATATAACTGTAAATAAGACTATGCTATTACTACTATAACATATCAAATCAAAGAAACAAGTATATAAATACTAAGTCTAGAATACATAACTACAATTCACATCCAAGCTAGGCTGCCGTGATCTGCGGAAGGAGTGTTGGTCCCGTACATTCTATCCCATACCGACTATGCTCGTGATTAGAGAACGAAATTCCTTTTTAAAACTCATACGCCTTGCAGGTATTGTTTATTTGTCTATTCGGCCTTTTAGAAAATTGCGAGTGCCATTGTTGTCAACCTAGGCCTCCGATACCATATTGTAACACCCCAAATTTGAGGGGCTCGGGATGCTACGGGCTAGGACCTCACAATGGGTCCCGACCCTTAGCTTGACAATAGTTTCATGGATCTTCCAACAAGGCACAAATGAAAGGCAAAACCGAGATAGTTTTCATGCAATATGACATAATCTGAAATACAACTTAAAACGGAAACTCCAGTCGAGTTCTCTAAACAACATATATCCATAACGAAAGTACACATGGCAACGATAATAAAAATTCAATCCCTTCCTATAATGTACGGGAACCCCGGCTGCCCACTACCTCCGGATCACTCAACAGCGTCCCTAACCTGCAAGGCATCTACAAAGGTGGTATAAAACCGTTAGCTAACATTCTAAGCATTAGGATAACGGTAAAGGCACATATACATATAAGGGAAAACATAGACACACAACATGCTTGTACACAATTCAAATTATTATCTTTGATTACGTTATTCCTTTACTATTTCAACTTTAGTTTGTGACACGAGAATCCCAAAGACTCGCCTCTGTCCCCGTATACCAACAAGGAATGGTTTTGATGCATCCAACCATCTCCCTGCCTAGGCTAGTCGTAGAGAACCTCCCATCTCTCGCAAGAACTATGCAGTGATGTCACCGCCCGTTATCATACACTTGGGCCAATTACAATACACAAATGTTGTCCTATTTAGGTTTCATCGTTATAACATAACTCAACAGACCCCACCATCACACATCAAACTAATACACAAAAGCTAGCTAAGTAAGTCCGTGGACTTATCTGTCTCAAGATAAACCCGATAGAACTGCTCTCAACTTCCCTTAGGAAGGTACACAACGCCTGATCAAAACAAGGCATAATATCAACACCTCTCTCACAAGTTAGAAGTCCTTAGACTTCTTGTCCTAATGACCTTCACAAGATCATCCAACTCACAAGCTAGGTTAACACTCCTAGTCTCCATAATCATAACAACTCCTAACATACTCATGCTTGGGATAACAATATATGCTCACTGTCCTACTAGGACACACCACAACCAAGCTAGAATATGAACAACTAGCCTTGAAGATTCCAAAAGGTCAAGCAACTACATAACCATCTCTCAATCCATCAACCATCACAACTCCTAAGGTTCAAGCCATTAAGTGACATTCACATATAAGCTATGCTAAGCCAGCCTAAACATGATACTATGATGGATCAAACACTAAGATGAAGAAAGGAATGAAGAGCTCAAGAGATCGAGGACCTAATGGTGAAGGGATGTGACCGTGGAACTCAGAGGCGCGATCAGGAAAGAGCAGAACCCGCCCCGTGGCTCACAAAATCAGCGCCTGCGGCTCATTGTATCCGCCCCCGCGGTTCACAGGACCCGCCCCGCGGTTGAACTCCAGAAACGGTGATTCTTTGGTTCTTCGATGCACAACAAACCTCCTATTGCCTCCTTAGTTGGCTTGGTCGTCCCTTAACTTCCACCACAAGATCACAATCCTTCTCCACAGTCTAAGCAAACAAGAACACAAGCAAGCACAAGAAAGGACTCTCTTGAGTGAGTCCATGGCTTTCACAACCTTAGGGTTGCATGAAGGAAGAAGGAAGAAGAAGAAGAAGAAGAAGAAGAAGAAGAAGAAGAAGAAGAAGAAGAATAAGGAGACTTACATTGTAGCACGGATCTGCAGTCCTCTCCTTTGTTGAGCTACTCACAAGAAGGAAGTTGTGGAATAGAATGGAGGAGAAGGAGAGAAGAGAGAAAGAGGGAGAAGAAGAGATACATGAATGAAAAGGTAAAGAGGATAAGGCTGCATCATTTTAGAAAAACAAAAGGTCAAGCAACCCAAAGGTCACCCAAGGTAACGAAGGGTCGGGGTCCATAAAGGTGGGAATGGAAGGTCGGAAGGAAACGGGTTCATCTCCTGCTCTAATGAGTTGCCTCCTCTACAGAATCACCGAGCCGCAATCGCGGACAGTCGCGACCGTTGATTTCCTAAGCCGCATGGGCGGTAGCTACCACTAAAGACTACTAACACCGCTCATCAATCGGAATTAAAATTGCGGGCGTTGCATCCTACTCAAGTAGCTCTCAATCCAATAGCTCGGCGATTATAGGAAAACCCATTGAGCATATAAAAATCCAGAAAATACCAAGAAAATCTTCCTTGTGGCCCTTCAGTTTAAAAAGTTTTAAGACCGGAACTTTCTACGACGATTAGGAATCCTCGAAGTTTTGATAAACTAGTACTCAAACCAAGTTCTGTTCAATAAATCCAATTAAAAAATTTTTGCTTTGGCCCTTAACTTGTTTTATCTAAACCAATAAAAACGCCACTCCTTTTGGAGGTTTTCAAAAGGTGGAGTGAAACACTTTGAAAAGAAACAATTTCAAAACCTCATATCATAAAGATATATGCATACGATAAACTGAAGCATTACAGGGATCGTCCAATCCTTAGACCAGGAAGGAAGTTTATCCGCTCATAATAAAATGTAAACCAAAGATCATATAGTAAACCAAGAAGGACGGAACTTACAAGAGTTTGGTTCCTTTAGAGTAACTTTCAAACAAAATATCAATATTTGACGACTAGTTCAAGAAGGGAATAGAGGACTATTGTATTAAGAGGAATCAACATATCTAACCCTAAGGTTGGGGGTGTTTATATAGGGGAGAAATCGAGTCTAGGTTTTACACAAAATACAAACTTTCCATAGATGAATTTGAGATTTTGGAAGGTCTCGCTGCAGCTGAGAAACGGCCAACTAAACGGCCGTGGACTCGCATGTTGTTTGCTTCTAATCTCAAATCTCTCTCTTTTACTCCGATCTTTCGAATTTTGTGTTGTAGTTCCTCGGTCATATTGATCTTCTCTTCTCTTCTACTCTAATCTCAAGGAGGATGCAATCTTTGCAACTTTGATGCCTTAAATGCCTGAAACACATAAAAGTCAAGGTAGATACCGAAACAGAGAAAGTGGATGATTTCCGTATGAAACGACATATATGAGATGGAATAGAGGGTATAATATGTATGGATGTAACAACCATGCTACTTTTGTGATCCTGCAACCGTGCCTCGCCTTGGCTTCAATCGTGATGGCGTGGTCGTGGCTTGGTTGGCCCGCAGTCGTGGTTTTGTAGGGTAGGCGGCCGACATTTTGCCCGCCATCCTTTCTTCTATTGTCTTAATCCTTTTCCTCTTCCTTAATGGGGAAGGTTTGTGACCCTCTCCCATCTTCTTCTTCTTCTTCTTCTTCTTCTTCTTCTTCTTCTTCTTCTTCTTCTTCTTCTTCTTCTTTCTTGAATCTTCCTCTAAGATGATGCTGAAGAAGTGGATGATGATGCTAGTGGCTATGGATTGAGGTATAGAAACTTGGGTTAGTTTGGTTTGCCATTTGTTCATCTTAGAAAGAGTGGTGAGATCTTCTCCCTTCCTTTTTTCCTCTTCTACTTGTTTTCTTCCTTCTTTTTCTTGTTTTGAATCCAACAAGGAGTATCTTGTTGATTATGTAACCTTTGGATGTTGGTGTATGGATTTGATGGTTGATGAAGTTAAGATGGGTTTGAAATCCTTAGAGGAGAAGTAGATATCGAGAAGAGAAGCTGACAAAACCAAATGAGTGAGGTTCTGCTTTGAACCCGCAGCCACGCCTGCTTACCGCCGCATCTGCGTCTAGAGTGGAGCAGCCGCGCCCGCGCCTCACCTCTGCCGCACCCGCGCCTCACCTCTGCCGCACCCGCGCCTCACCTCTGCCACACCCGCGCCTTTGGGCATTGTCACCGCGTCCGCGCTTCCCTGTAGCCGCGCCCACGCATTGCTCATGACATACCCAATCCTTTGGTATGTCTTTCATTTTCTCTTGAGTTATGGCTTCCTTGTAGAAGCATGCTAGGTTGGTTATATATATGATGAGGGGTTGATTATGTTGGAATGTCTTGAGAGACTTTGAGAATTTGATGTGTATATTGAGAATGGTTATGATATGTATGTTCTTGTGAGAGTTGTGAGGCTAAAAGTTAGAATCTTCTAGCATGTGATTTGATGGTTGATATGTGTGCCTTGATTTATTAGGCGTGGTGTATATACCTGCGGGAATCTGAGAGTTAATCGATTAAGGGATTACCTTGTAACAGGTAAGTCCCTCGGGCTTACATAGCTACCTTCCCTGTGTTGGTTTGGATGTAATAGTGGTGTGTGTTTATATGTTCATAACTATAACCCGGAATAGGATGACCATATGGAATTAATGTCTCAAGTGTATTATAATCGGGCGGTGACATCACTGCCTAGCTCTATCTAGAGCTGGGAGGTTCTTTGTGACCAATCCTGGTAGGTAGACGGGGATATATATATATATATATATATATATATATATATATAAACACATTCCTCACATGTACATGGGGATAAAGGCGAGTGTTGGAGGATCCTCGTGTCACAATCTAAGTTGAATTAGTAAGGTGAATCAATTAATGAAAGATAATAAACGGTTTGTTTGTGAGCATGCTTGTGTGATATCTTGCTTATGTGTTGAGTGTGCTATTATGCTATTCTAATATATGGATTGTTAGCTAACGGTTTATAATGTGTTGTAGATGCCTTGCAGATAAGGAAGACTGCCGAGTGATCTACTAGGAGCGATCAGCCGAGGGTTCCCGTACATGTTAGGATGTTGTGGGTTTTTAGGATGTATGGAAATTTGTTGTACAGTTTTGATACTCGGTTGTGTGCTATGTATGTGTTGAGTGTGCTATTATGCTATTCTAATATATGGATTGTTAGCTAACGGTTTATAATGTGTTGTAGATGCCTTGCAGATAAGGAAGACTGCCGAGTGATCTAGTAGGAGCGATCAGCCGAGGGTTCCCGTACATGTTAGGATGTTGTGGGTTTTTAGGATGTATGGAAATTTGTTGTACAGTTTTGATACTCGGTTGTGTGCTATGTATGTATTTTGGTTTATGATATTTCTGCTTTATCGAGGTTGGTTTTATATTTATTTGTGTCTTGTTGTAAGATCTAGTGAACTTCTTGTCTGGCTAGGGTCAGGACCCATTGTAAGGTCCTATCCCATAGCACTCCGAGTCCTATGGATTTGGGGTATTACATTGAAAACATAGTATAAAAAGTGTTACATTTGAAACTCATCAATACACATCTCAACATTGCACAATCATCTTCGTATTACTTATCGGTATCAACTTGGATGATTAATCTAGATATCATTCATTTACGCTTGGAAGTATACAATGTTCTATAGGAGCAAGCTAAACAAGTGATAGTTTAGCATCTGACATTCAAAATAGATCCAATATTGAATAAATGAAAAGGAGATTTGATTCCTCCGATATGCTAATAACATGCTTTAGTCTCCCTTCAAATTATAAACACAACATAAGAACAATACTAGTCTAGCATGATTTGGGAATTTTCACCCCAAAATCCAAAAAGGAAACTACTCACTCATCATCGAAAATTTCAACATGGTAACAGTAGAAACAAGTGACATCGTTGCAAAGTAGACAACAAATGAGTAATATAAGAAAAACAATGGACAGATCTAAAGTTATGGCCAAAACAAGTTGGGAAAAAGATATAGCAAGAACAAGAATGAAGAACACCAATACTTCTCTTTCATTTACATCCAAATTCGGCCAATTAAAGCTCAAAAATATTGTTTCTACATCCCTACTACTACTAAGAGAATTGTATATGAAGCGGTAACTTAAATGGTACATTTACAATCAGCCAACAACCTCTTATATAAGCCTAGAAATAGTAATCCCCTCCTCGGAAGGCAAGTGGATCAAGTGGCTAGGAAGTTAATATCCAAGTGGATGGAACTCAACAATTCTACCTCGAGTGGAAAAGACTTCCTTGGTCGAGTGGGTTCATGTGAGGATCGAGTGGCTCCTCCGACTTAACCTTGTACACCTTGCTCGAGTGCCTTGTCTTCTTCTCTCGAGTTTGTGTGTCTTCCTTGCTCGAGTGGTGAAGACAACTCGAGAGACGTTGGCAAGTTGTGTATTCTTGCTTCTTTTCTCGAGTTTACATGTGTTTTTTGCTCGAGTGAGTGGTCACTCGAGAGTCAACACCAGAAATGTTGAACTTCCTTGCAGTTGGGTCTTCCTTGGTCAAGTGGAGTGTCTTCTTTGCTCGATTTCTCTATCTTATTTGCTCTAGTTATGATGTAAGATCGAGCAACGTTGACAACTACACCTCCAATTCATCTTAGCTCGAGCTCAGCCTTCCTTCTTGCTCGATTTAGGCCTAACTCGATGCTCCATACTTGGGGTTTCCTTTGCTCTGATAGCTTCATGAAAATGTCCTTACTTTCCTTAGTTCCATGAGATGATGATGTGATTACTGATCCTTGGGATGGTTGGGATGATTGAAGTCTTCAGTTAAGCTCCATTTGGGACCAAAATACTTATAAACACACAAGACAAGGGGAGTAGATATTCTTTTGATATTTAAAGATTTAGCTAAGATGTGAATGCCCAAACCATGCAAAACAAAGGAAAATACACATCTATAAACATAACATGAAAACAAGCTATCAATTCATATGTTAGATAAATCTTTAAATATCAAAATAATGTCCACTCCCCTTGCCTTGTGTCTTTATAGATGTTTTAGCCTCAAAGGGAGCTTAAAAGAGGACATTCAATCACCCAATGATCAATCATCAACTAATCATCAACCTCATGGAGAAAAGGAAGGAGGAAGGGAAAGCTAGAAGTTTAGAAAACGCCAATGAAGCTAAGAATCCCAAGTTTTGAGCATCAAGTGAAGCCAAACTTGAACAGATAGGAAGGTTGAAACTCGAGAAGCATTGAAAGTGAAGTTGTCATGGAAATAAGACATAAAACTAGACCTCAAATCATGGAAATAATTTGAGACTTGTTGATTATAGAGTTTGTGAATTGAGTATATTAAAAGCATGTTAAATAGTCATCCATGAAATGGGTATGACGGATAAATTTAGTTATGCACTTATACCTTTCTATTGGTTGATGTTTGGCATAGTGATTCCTATGTTTTAAACTTTTACTTGACGGCTAGGGTACGGGAAAATATGAGTGATGCCTAATACTGGATGAATCAGTGTGATCTATTATGGTCCCTAACCCTAAGATTGACATGAGAATATTTAGCGGAAAGTCTCGGAGTCTAGGGTGACCGTAAGGTTGACCGTAAGAAGTGCTACTTTGACAACACCTTTGATAGTTCATTAGAAATTGACATCCCCCCTGCTTTGGTTAGAACTACGTATCCCATGAGTACTACTTTTAAAGCTTTTTCTAAGATCTACAACTTTTCGGTTGACATGATTGTCCAAATCTAAAAGAAAGATGGTCGAAATTGGGAATCTCTCAAAGGTTGACATATAATGACATCAATCTCCAGTGGTTTCAACTTGACTCTTCAATCTTCAGACGATCTTGATGTGTCCATGCATTCACCGACTACAAGGAAGATTGAATCCTTGTGGTATGGTACTTTCATACCGTTATACTTCATAAATTGCCTTGAATGCTTGAAACACGGAGCAACCCCAAGTAGATACCGAAATATAGAAAGTGAATGCTTTCAGTATAAATAGAGATGTATGAGAGAGTAAAAGAGGTATAAAATGCATGAATCTAAGGTCTAAGAAGTGTTACATTTGACACTCGTCAAAACACCCCATACTTAAACCTTGCTCGTCTCGAGTAAGATCATGTCACATGCATACTATGTTAAGAACAAATGGTTACCTTAAATAAAAGGGAAAACAAATAACTTAAACCATGTCATCATAACATCAATCATTGTAAAAGGATAAATAAAGAATCATTTCCATCCATACTACTCAAGGGTAATGTGTTTGATCTCAATCTCACAAGATGTGTTTAAGCATATATCAATAAACTCTCAGACTCTATAGACATGAATAGATCTTATCATAGGCTTGTCAAGGCGTTATCGGAGTCCACCACTTGTCAAGTGAAACTAAAATGCAAGATAAATATCACGATGTTTTTTTATAAAGGTGTAACGGGGATATGAGAAATGGAAAAGTGATATTGGTAGGCCAAAAGAGTAGGTAAAAATAGAAAATATTATTCGGGGTATCGAATCTTCATAACTCGAAACACCTTTAAGGCATCGCCACTTCATACTATTCTTCATGACCCATAATACTTTGATCTTTGTATCACCTTAATTTCTCTTATAGGAATAAGTTTTTCTTCACTTTTGAATCAATCACTATTTATTTGTTGTTGCATATTTGGAGGGAAATTTTTGTCATATCCACCAAACATGAAAATTTCTTCATTAATGGCAATATGCATTCAAACTCACATTTAAATCTTCAATTCACTTCAGACTTCATGGGAACACCCATACTTGATTTCTTCATTCTCTTCTTCTATCATAACTCCGGATAGGGTCAGATAAGGCTATTCACGGTTGTGAGGCATTTTTTAGGAGTACCAAAGAGGGGGAAATAAAGGCAAGTGATGAATGTAAAATGTAACACTACCATGTTTCCATGCATGTTCTACCCTCTCTTCCATCCCATATACGCCGTTTCACAAGGAAATCATCCATATTCCGTGTTTCGGTACTAACCTTGAATTTTATGTGTTTCGGGCTTGTAAGGCATCGAAAGTGCCAAGATTACATCCTCCTTGAGGTCAGAGCAGAAGAGAAGATCAATATGATTGAGGAACTACAACACGAAGTCCACAATATCTGAGAAAAAGAGAAAGATTTGAGATTAGAAGCAAACAACTGTAATACCCGGAAATTTATTTCCGGTATTTTCGAGTCGAACCGGATTTCGACAACTAGATCTTTTACACAATTTTTTTATAGTATCTTGACTTATTGAAATTGTATAGTTTCATGTGAGAATTTGATTCACATAAAATACACATTTTAACTCATATCCTCTTGCAAATACTAGAATGGTTAGCCCATTAACACAATGTCAAGATAAGGCACAACACAAGCCTAAGACCAACTCTAAGACAAGGCCCAACCAAACCAACGCTTCAGCTTCCCTTCTCCATGATTCCGTAACAGCCATGAATGGCCCATGATCTCTATCCTAATATACGTGATCACCCATTATTGTTGCCTTCCTTCCACGATTAAACCCACCTCCCGTAACAGGTGATTTAAACAACAGCCTGTTTCTATACACATACAACCCTAGGCATGCAAGACTCCTCTTCCCAACCCTACCATCTATTTTCATTGGGCTCGTCTCTAACCTAGCCAAGAACTGCTACTCCTTACTCAGTCAAACAACAACCGCATAAGTCAGTCGTTTATTTGCTTTTCGCACGCCAAAATGTCGTCCATCTTTAGGCCCTCCTCTCTCTTACACGAGGACACTCAAGCCAGAGCCTTCTGGCCTCGCGCACACCAGGAGACATCTACTCCTCCTGATGCGTCCCTCTCGTGCGCATAGTCAATAGTAAGCTGAGTACCTTCAATGTCAAGATCTGGTACTCTCGTACCCAGCAAGCAGTACCCCTGGCCTTCCTACGTTTTATCACGAGTAACGAACCAGCAAGGAAAGTGGTCAAAGTAAGTTGTATCCTTGGTCCTTCCTTTTCACACGCAAAGGAGAAGGAATCTCAAAATTCATATGACTCGTTTGACAGGTTGTAGGAATCAAGTCTTGATCGTCATCTTCCTGGCCTGTGACCACGATGGCTACTGCTGAGAGTCGAACCAACCCCTGACCTCCTCGTTCTTGGCCCTACGCATGACCCGGTTGTTGCCGGTGTGACTCGAACTCTCAACCTATTGCACTTCCTTTTAGCTTTTTCCGGAATTTTATCTTGAGCTGTTGAATTCGGGTATAAGTTTTTATGCTTTCGAAATACCTTTCACCGTTCAGATTTTAATATGTTTAAGATCAAGATGCATAGGATGATGTATCAAAAGTTGGAATCGATCAAACGATTGGATCTAGGGTTATAACGTCTCAAATTAGACTAGTGATGCAGTTTGTGAAAATGCAGATTTTTGGCTAAGTATAGGAATTTTGTGTTGAGGAGTCAACTTAGAATTTTTGTGTAGATTTAGTTGTTGATCCTTTTTGAGATTTCTCCCTTCTAGTGAGCAAAGTGCATATCATAGGATGTTTAGATAATTTATTTTGTAATTTTTTGACTTTTATACGAGTGTCTTATGTTGAGTAAAAGTGGGATCCTACAAACTTTTTCATGAAAGTTAGAAGTTGGAAAAATCTTCCAACTTAATAAAACTTTCTTGTGAGTGTTGGATTATAGTTTTGGGGTCCAAATGATAGTTTGGAAGTGTTTTAGGAATATTTCTAGGGTTTTGAGACCAGGGGTAAACTTGTCTTTTTACCCTTATAAGGGTAAATTGGTAATTTTTGTTAGATGACCTTTAGTATCTTAGAAGTTGGAAAAGTGGGAGAAAAAGGTATTAATTAGCATTTATTTTTTTATAAAAATTATAATTAGATAGGATGATGGGCTTCTAATATACATCGGCCTAATAGAATTAATTGGATCATTAACAAATTTGGACTTCAATATCAAAGTCCAGCACAATTTTATGGACTGTAAAATCAAAGTGAAGGTCCAGCACAATACAACATATGACCGCTCAACCGTCTGTTCAGCTACTTCATCACAACACGACATTCTAAAAGAGTTCACCAATTGGAAACTCCATTGCAACTAATTGTATCTCAGTAAGTGAATCACATCACGACATTCTACGTGAATCAGTAAGTGTTGATTTCGAGTTGTATTTTTCATTCTTCTTCATCGGTAGTTGTAAATGGTGGAAAACACTGATTTCGACATTCTGAGAGAGTTGTATTTTTCAATCTTTTGAGTTGTAATTGTATCTTAGTAAGTGTTGTATCTCAGTAAGTGTTGTATATCAGTAAGGTTGATTTCGAGTTGGTGAGATTCATTCATCTGAATTGTCATAGTTTTGGCAACTTTATGTTGCATTTGACGTTTTGTCACTAGATAGTGTAATTTGACCTATTGTCACTGAATTGTCACAGTTTTGGCAACTTCATGTTGCATTTGACATGTTGTCACTTGATTATCAAATATTAACTTCTATACTAGTGTTGCATATAACCCACTTGTGTGCACATGTTGTCACAACTTTGATGCTATTTTACCTCCTGTGATGATGTTATTTTACCTCATGTTATTAATTTTTTTTTGAAATTTAACATAAATTTGTAAGACTATCGACTGCAGCTTTGCATACTTGCAATTAACTTTCATGTTCCATATATTCAAATTTTAGATGGAGTCGAATGATTTTATTTCAACATCCCGTTTTGTCAAGAAGTGGGTGAATTTAGTGAAAATAATGAAGTTGTGCATTTGGAAGATTTGAATTCAGATTATGTTGAAAGTGAAGTTGGTGATATGTTGCCGGAAAATCACGCTATCTATTCTGAAGATGAATTAAGGAATATTGTTGGAGAAATAAATGGAGAAGACAATACCAAAAATGAAGTGATTGTGCTGCCTTGTGTGGGGTCTATATTTTCTTCGGCCGATGAACTTTTGGATTATTGTCATGAATATGGTAGGGCTACCGGATTTGAAATATGAGTTAGAAGCTTCGAAAGTAGGAAAGAGAGTGTTGATGTTCCTGCGAAAAACATTCAGAGAAACCGTCATGTAAAGAATTACAACAATTGCTTACGGTTAAGGCTTGTTTGTTCCAAATACGGTTCATTTACATCAAATTCGAAACATCCGGGAAGACCAAGTAGTAGTTGTTGGACTGTTTGTGAGTTTAAGGTGAACGCAACATCATACCCTGATAGATCATGGAAGATTAGTAAAGTTGTTCTTGAGCATAACCATGAATGTAAGCCGGAAGATATGATATTCATGCCTAGGTACGGACACATTAGTGAAGGAAACAAGAGGATACTTCTAGATAATGACACGACAGGTGTTCAGGTTGGAAAGAACTACTCTACTTTTGTGGTGCGTTATGGTGGGCATAATAATGTCCCTTTCAATGAGAGGGATTGTAGAAACTTACTAGCTAAAGAGAGGAGGTTGAACTTGCAGAATGGTGACTTTGCAGCAATGAACACTTACTTTGATAATATGATGTCAAGTGGAACAAACTTCTTCTACAAGTATAAGACATATGAGGACCGCACCTTGAAAAATGTATTTTAGGCAGATGGACATAGCAGGGTTGCTTACAAGGATTTTGGAGACATTGTGTCTTTTGACACTACATATGTGAAAAATAGGTATAGGATGCCGTTCGCTCCGTTTATTGGTGTTAATAAGCACGAACAATCAATTTTACTTGGGTGTGCATTGTTGGGAGGAGAAGATACGTCAAACTTTGTATGGCTGTTTAAAACGGGGCTCGAGTGTATGAATAACAAGACACCAAAGGGATTTTAAAGTGATCAATGCAAAGCTATTGGTGAGAAATTCTATAATTCGTATATATTTTTATATATATTGTCAAGTTTATATCTTAACTAAGGATGCAAACTTTTATTTTGTTTTGTTTTCAGGGAATGCCATCATAGAGTTTTTTCGAATAGTAAGCACAAATGCTGTATATGGCATGTGATGGGAAACGCTGGGAAACATTTAAAGGGAAATGGAAGCGCTAAGTGAAATGATATTTCAAGAGGGTTAAGAAGTGGATTGCACGATTCACTCATTACTTCCGAGTTTGAGATATTCTGGCGGGACTAGATAGAGGCGTGTAGCCTTGAAGGGAAATGGTGCACAACAATGTTTGAGTATAGGCACATTTGGGTAGGGGTGGGCATGGGACGGGACAAGATTTAGGATTTTTTTTTTCTTCGTCCCGCGCGGGCCCTGTCCCACACGGGACGGGACGGGACAAATTCCGCGAGAATTTCTTTCAATTCTTGTACCTATTTTCTCTCCTGTTTTAAGAGACAAATGATTGGAAAAATAAACTCGATATCAAATTATCGATTCAAGATGCCTACAGTAGTAGTTAATACTTAATACATTCGAAACAAATACAAGTTAAAGTTACGCCAAAATGTATTACCGATTCACATTGAAAAATAACAACTAGATAATTAACAAAAAATAACGGTCATTTAAGTATCGATCACAACAGTAGGAATAAAATTCTGTTTGATTGTCACTTTTGGAGGTTGAGGTGGAATATTGCTCTTTTCTTTGTGCTTGAAGCAGTCTTATGACATTCTACAAAGACGTAAAAGATAGGTAAGTAGACATAAATCTTAAAGAGTTAAAAACAATATATCAAAAGGAATTGTATAAACGATTTTATAATCATACAATTCAATGATTCATACCTTGTTCGACGTCATAATAAAACTCTGTGTTTTCAATTGTTGGTTCGTCAACATCCTCAACGACCTCTACAATATCATCTCCTAACAACCAGTTTTGCAAGCAAATAAGTCCTTCTACCGATTTAGGAGTCAATGAACTCCTAAAGCTACTAATAACTCTTCCCCCTGTTGAAAAACATGATTCAGAAGCTAATGTTGAAGTTTGAATGGCTAGAACATCCCTTGCAATTGCTGCTAAGACGGGGTATCTGCATCCATTTACCTTCCACCAACACAAGATGTCAAATTGATCTTCTTCACCAGTTGGATCTAATGGAGCCTCCAAGTATTGATCAATTTCATGAACTACAACTGCTTCGTCATTTTCTTGCACAATCTTCTTCCAATTACTTAGTCGGTTGGATCTACTAGTACTACTTCTACTAGTAAGAGTGCCAGCTAAAGAACTTGGAGATGGTGGCTTAGTCATGTGAACACCACCATCTGCATGAACAACAACTAAGAACACAAAAAAATCAATTACAGATAAATGTAAAAGTCACTGCACAAATTAGAGTTGCATATTGCATACATATTTATGCCCTTTTATTAACTTAAATCAGTGATAAATCAAATTAATCAATGAAAATCATTAAATCTAGCCTTGTTGGTTGTTGGTTTCTATATACACATATAAAAAAGTAAAAACATATCCTAACTAGGAAGACATCAATTGACAAAAGCATTCAAATGGCAGGATATATGTTACAGCCATACGGCCATGCTCATTGCTAAGTTAGAATTGCATACTGCATACATAGGAGTCAACGCCTTAATATGATACACTATTTATTTTTATCATTTTATTGAAAAATGATAAGATTTAATTACATACTAATAAATTTGAAATTATAATATACTAATATTGATTTAAAGTTTAAATTTATAAAGATAAATTAACTTCTTGTTCCTCCTGAGCCATGTCTAGCATCAACCTTACCATCTATATGCATGTAAAAATTCATTCATAGATTACCCTATTGAAAATTAGAATCACAAAGAAATAACCAAACTATACGAGTCTCTGAGAATCCAAACCACAAACATCACTAACATATATTCTACCATTTGAATCATTCTAAAATTAACTTTCAACAAGGAACAGATAAAAGCATATTAGTTTAACATAAATTACAGAATATACATGAATCTAGCCTTGTTGGTTATTGATTTCTATCATCCTTCAAAATTCACATAAACATATAAATAGTAAAAACAGTAAAATCTTTCACAATTCATACTTAACAATTCATCAATAGAAAGGGCATAAAAAGCAAAAACTGTAAAATGATCAACATGTAAAAAAACAATAATGCATATGTTTCAAACTCTAAGTTATAAAGAATCTAAATTCTTGAATATACCTCATCATATAGAGCCATAAGAAGATCTCTAATCGCATTGGTTCTCCTTGTCACCTCATCCACACGCAACTTCTCTTCTGTATACAAGTGAGTCACATTCTTCAACTTAAACCTTGCATCAAGAACTAGTCCAATGATCAACATGTTGTTTAGATCCCCAAAAGAGCCAAAATACTTCATCCACCTACTTCTCATGTTATTCGCCATCTCTTGCAATGTCTTTTGCACTTGAGATCCAGTTGCCAAATCCGTAGTGACAAACAAGTTCTTTATGTTATTTTTCATGTCAATAACATCAGCAAAAACAGTATGCACAGTAGGATGCAAAGATGCACTGTTTCGTAGAGTCACTTCATAGAAAATCCTCAAAAAATTAACGAACTCCTTAGCCTTCTCCCAATCTTCTTCATTAGGAGGACCTATTCTAACTCTCCTATTGTTGCTTGATGATAACACTCCATCTTCATCAAATTCTTCTTCTGACTCTCTAAAGTAATTCCCAAAATTTGATTTATCATCATCAGCCATCACTAAGAAGGCTTGTTTGAATCTTAAAGCGGCTTTCAACATAAAAAAAGGTGTTGTTCCACCTTGTTGGGACATCCATACAAACAAGACCCTTGCATCCTAGCTTCTCTCTCTACAACCTTCTTAAAAGCCTCTAATCTATTTGGAGAAGATCTCATAAACTTCACACAATTTCTTATTGTCATAACAGATTTTTTTAGCCTCTTCAACCCATGACCCACAATCAAATTAGTAATGTGAGCAGTGCATCTAACATGCATATACTTTCCATTCAAAACTTGTTGATAAGATGCCGACTTGTTCATCTTAGTAACAAGCCACTCTAAAGCAGACTTGTTTGCATCAACATTATCAACCGTAATACACATTGCTTTCTCAATCCCCCATTGCTCCAAACAAGACTCAATAAGCTTCCCTATTGTAAGAGCCTTAGTCTTTTGGAGCCTTTAGTCCTTGTGAGCCTTGTTGGACCCTGGCAGCCGCCCCTACGGATCCTATTAGCCGCCCCTGTGCCTCAGGAGGGCCGCCCCTACTCCTTGCTTGATCCGCCCCTGCGGGTTTGTGCGGCTGCAGCCACCTTTGTTGACCTCTTGGCTTTGCTTTTGGTTAGCTTCCTATATAAGATTTTCAATCCTTCAGATGAGGGGTTTCTTCACCTCATTCCAGCTTCTTCACCCTCCTTACGCTCTTCTTCTTCCTCCTCTTCTCTTCCTTGATCTTCTTGATCTTGTGAGAGAGCTTTTGAGAATTTGTTGGTGGCTTTGGCCTTGGATGATCTTGAGCTTGTTGCTGAAATTTGTTATTGTGTTGAGGTGCTATAGGGTGATGTTGGTATGGTTCTCCATGGCTGCTTAGGGTTATGTTCGTGGTAAGCCAGCTCTTCTTCTCTCCTTTCTTCTTTCTTTCTTTCTAGCTTAGGATCACAAACTGAGCTTGTGAGGATCCTTTCCTAGATTTTCTAATGTTCATACATGTGTATATGTGTATGTGTGTTGATGTGGTATGATGGAGAAGTGAAGAGAGTCGATAAAGAGATCGAAGAGAAGTCGGGGCCAAGCCTTTGCACAGACAGCCGCCCCTGCGCCTGCACTAGGCCGCCCCTGTGCCTGTTGTGGACCGCCCCTGCGTCTGAAGTGAGCCGCCCCTGCGCCTCACTAGGTCAGCCTTGAGTCCTTTTCTTCTGTTGGTGCATTCAAGGCATACCTTGTTGGTATGTTTTCTTCCTTCCTTTCCTTTCCTTGGCTTAGATGTTGGCTAGGCTAGCTTGGTTAGGATGAGTTGTATGATAGAGATGTGCCTTAGGCACTTGTGTTTATGTTGAGGATATGCCTTAGGCATTTGTGAGCATGTTATGATCTAGAGGTTAGAGTGAGGTTGTAGGATGGTTATGGTTATGGAGACAAGTCTCCTAACCCTTGCAGTATGTGATGTTGTGTGTCTTGCTATTGCAGGCGTTGATTACTTCCCCAAGGGGAAGCTGTGACACGGTATTGGTTACGAGTATATCATGTAAGTCCATAGGACTTACTTAGCGTTCAGTTGTGAGTTTGTATGATTGTGATGGTTGTGTGTGTTCATATTGTGCATTTACAACCTAAATTGGACTAGGATGACCATTTATTACTTTAAATGGCCCGAGTATATTATAACGGGTCATGACCACTTGTCTCCGCATGTTGGTAGGAGGAGGTGCCCTGAAGATGATCTCACAGGGGGGAACGAGTGATGATCACCCCCATGCAGAACCCCTGTATTACGTTGGATGGGACGAGGTTCTTGAGGCTCCTCGTGTTACAAAATAAGTTGAATTAGTAATGGAATAACATAATTGAAAGATAATAAATGAATGTGTATGTCATTACATGCATGATATGTGGATGTGTGTTTGTGCTATTACCTTCATACTTATTTATTGATGCAGCTAACGGTGTATAATGTGTTGTAGATGATCTGCAGGTTAGGAAGACTGTAGAGTGAGCCAGATGAGGTGACCAGCCGAGGAATTCTGTACATTAGGGTTCGTGGGATATGGGATCTTTTGTATCAGATGTTTATGGATGTTGTTTTGTACTCGGCTTTGTTGTTATAAAACCCTTTTGATGTATCGTATATAGTTTTATGTATTTGGTTTTAATCTACATGTGCCTTGTTGTAAGATCCAGTGAACTTGTTGTCAGGCTAGGGTCAGGATCCATTGTGAGATCCTAGCCCAATGTAGCACTCCGAGTCCCGCGGATTCGGGGTGTAATAGAGTTGGTATCAGAGCCTTAGGTTGACAACAATGGTACTTGCTATTTACAATAAAGTAGAGTCGGTAAATAAACAGAACCCGAAAGGGGTCTGACTTTTGAAATGGATTTTGGTTTTAAAGCGAGTACAGATGTTTTGGAATAGTATGTACAGAAGCCGTCACCCTTTTGAGGATATCGACGGTATATATATATATATATATATATATATATATATATATATATATATATATATATATATATAGAGAGAGAGAGAGAGAGAGAGAGAGAGAGAGAGAGAGATATCTTCTATGTGCTGATGTGTATGCATGTACTATAAAGTATTATATATATATATATATATATATATATCTATACATATGGCCTATATAGAGCCTTATATGTTAGGTTTGTATACCTCGCAGATGCCTCGGACTAGAGCTACTACTGTAGTAGGCCGAGGTAGAGGTAGACCACCTCTTCCTCCAAGAGGGATAAGACAGGGACCAGCTTCCGCTGCAGATCCACCAGTGATGGAGGAGGCTTCTAAGGAGATTGCTGAGAGTGTCGTCACAGCGACGAGGAGTGGTAGATTTAGGAGACAGCAGGCACATCGAGCTCAATCAGATAACTCAGATTGTGTCTCCATGGGTGGACCAGAGTTTAGAGAGTATCTCAGGCATTTTGAGGAGGCCATTAGAGCAGGCAGCGAGCTCCAAATCTACCAGGGCATGAGGGATCATTTGAGAGATCACAAGGAGCTACTCAGGTGTGTTTGCTCCAAACGGTGTGTGCAAGCTTTAAATTTATAACCCTAGACTTAAGCTTAAAACAAGGATGCGAACCCGCAGTGTACGGGTCAATCGTAGTAAAAGCAAGAAAATTTCAGGGGTCGATCACAGGGACTCGGTGAAACAAAGTCAATACGGTGTGCTTATGTCAATTCTAACCACAAGAGCAATTAACACAATCAAAGATGAATAAGAAGTCAATAAAGCAAACATGCAATTCTAGGGATTAAAGCATCTAGTTGTGGTTCCAACTCAAGATCTATAGATAAGCGGACAAAGCTGAGATTTTTGCGTGGGGAAGGTGTTACTAAAGTGGAGTAGATCACCGGGTAAGTCTCACTACATACTAATCCTAAACCGTAACTCCTATTACCGGGTAAGTCTCAAGGAATCAAGATAAAGAACTATAACCTCAAACTAACATGCCATCTAAGGGAATAGAATCAACCTTTACGGGGTAAGTCTCAGGCTAACTCACAAAGATGGGATGGAAGCACACTCAAACCCCAATAAAGGATAAACCTTTATTACCTACACTTATGATCGTTGGTAAACAAACTAAGGAATTACCGGGTAAGTCTCATCCTAAGCTTGCATTGAACCAGGAAGGTGTAATAAGAATAGGATTTAGCAAACTCTAACACTTAACTTTCAGTTTAGGATCAGATAAGTCACCTCGGTCAGAAGAATTCCACCTCGGCCGAGATGTTCATCAACCGAACGAGATGCTTAGCGTTAAGGTTAAAGACTCAAACTTTCAGGATCCTACCGGAATCTAAGATTATTCTATCATTGTTTTTCCCACAACCTTCAGCCAATCACCCTAGAATCACACAAGGAAATTAGTCACTCATCATCATAATGAAAGTATTAAATATATGGGAAGAAGGTGAATATTTGAACAAAGAAGAATTTAATGAAAAAGACTTCAATAACTGAATCAAATATCACAACAAAGCGTTCCTTGGATAGCAATCCAAAAAGACAAGACAACAATTGAGGGAATTGAAGACAATCTTACAAAACCCTCCAATAAAGCTATAAAAGCTATGGACTTCAATCTTCCTTCAACCTTCAAAAAGGTTCTTCAAAACTCCCAACTGGAGTATGCCGCTGCTGCGTGCTATAAACCCTGATCGACGGTATAGCGTCATGTTGGAATTGTGGAAATCCAACCCTTTTTATAGGAAAATAACCCTCCAAAGATAATAAATCTTAGAAAGATATTTTCCCATAAATATAGGTAAAATATATGATTCTGCCTATCTCCTTCCTTCCAGGAGTCAAGCCCAAAAATATAAGATCACTTTCCAAATTTAAAAGATCTCATCCAAGAATAAAATATTCTCGCCGCGTCCTAGGTGTTCGCCTCGGTCGAGTCGGCGTCTCTGGATCACCTCGGTCGAGATGAATTTCTGGTCAACCGAGGTGAGTCACGATAGAATGTGAAATCTCTCGAATCTGCTCCAAAGTAAATCTTTAATCCATGGCTATGCTTCCTGGATGTAGCTTCAAATGACTCATGACTCCTTTCGCTCCTTTTTGATGCAAAATGTACCATATTACCTGCAATTACAACGAAACTAGGTGTAGACCTCGATTCTCGCCAAGGTAGATGAAATGGTAGTAAAATCACGTAATGTACATACAAACATGCAGATTATGAAAGATAAAACGTCCAAATAAACCCCAAAATATAGACTATAATTCATGCTATCAAAATACCCCATACTTAGCCCTTGCTTGTCCCCAAGCAAGTTCCTCATATAAAAGATAAGATAGAATGGATTATAAGTCAAGAAAATCAATGAAAAAGTTTTTCAAAAACATTTTATGGTGTGCAACTATCGTAGATCACTCTAAGAGAATACTTCCTGGAATTAAAAACTCAATATGATCAAATATTTTATAAATATAAGAAAGTTGTTCATCTTTGCATAAAATCATAGAATGCATAATAAATCATAATTATCAAAATTAATCATGTATAATCCAGTTTAAACCACTAAGTCAATCAACAAGCTCAAGGTCTCAAGGGCTTCCCAAAAGAAAAGGTCAAGAAACGTGCAGGGTAGGGATGTATGTAAGGTAATGTGGTGCTAGAATCCGGGAAAAGGATGAACTTCACTTTGACTTTGACTCGCAACATCTCCCACCAATAAGCTTTGCTTATCTCACACTTTTTCTTTTACTTTACTTTTTGGGATGCATGGACAGAGGTGCACAATAACCGAAGCCTAGGAAATCTGCAATCATCAATTTCTCGAGATGCATCAAACCCTTGATGCACATACCATGACCCGTTAGGAATATCGCTCAATCCGACTTTGGCAAGACACAAACACCCGGCTATGTGAATGGTGCCGAGTTACTCACCTTCATGATTGACTTCCCCAAACCTATTATTGCTTTCTAACACTTTCACTTTCAGCCACTTCTCAACTTTAACTCCACTTGCTTTCACCACTTCGCTTGCTTCCAAATTCCCGGATAGGTAAAGGGAGGCAAAATGTATATGAGGGGCTAAGCATGATCAAGAAGAAGAAGAAGAAGAGAATGAATTGCCTTGGTCTTTCCAAGAAGAGAGTGAGAGAACTCATCATGTGGTGTCAACCTTCAAATTCAACATAATTTGGATAAAAACAAAGTATTAAACATGCCAATAATTTCAAACAAAGCATTTAGCAACTTAAACATATTATAAAACCTTTCAAACACATAAAGAATTTAAAACCAGTAGGTAAACAAGATCTTCACTGAGATCATATCCAGATAAGTAGCACAAAATCGTTTTCGAAAACTTTCTATTACGCACCTCGGTCGAGGTGTTCTTGGTTCAACCGAGGTGAAATGCCTCGTTTGGCCAAGACTGACTCGGTCGAGGTCAAAAAAAAAAATTTTAAAAACCATTAATTTTTTTCGGTTTCGACGTTTTTTCTCAATCAAATAACCTGTAGGTATGCATGTAATATCAGATAATCATATAAATGCAGAAGGGAAGCATAAATAAAATATCCGATAAATAAAATACATCAAAAGTAGTCAAATAACATACATCACGTAGTCAAATAAGTACCAATACCCCATACTTGAGACACACTGTCCCAGTGGGTAAAATAAAAGTCTAAACATGAGAGAACTCACCGGATAAATGCCGAACTGCATAAAAGAAAAATAAAGAAAATCTTGCAGCTCCTCAATAGTCTCGATCCGGTGGTGGTGCATATGGATACTGAGTCGGATCGTAAGGATGGCTCATGACATGCTCGAACTGCAGCTGAGCCATGATGTGCTGATGGTGTTGCCGCTCCTACATCTCGCGGATATCCAGCGATAATGCAGCATATGAGTCGATAACCTGATCCGTCAGGTCATCGATCCGTCGATGAGCAGCTCGATCTCTCACTCCACGCCTCCTGCGTCTAGCAGGTCTGACTGGAGAAGTCTCAGCTGGTGCCGGCTTAGTATCCTCCTCATCATCCAAGTCTATAATAGGTGGCGCGCTCGTCCCAGCAGTATCTGTCCCTGTATCCATCGGGACGCCACCGTCTCTCTCATCCACTGTCTCCTCATCGTCGTCGTCATCCTCCTCAACCTCAGCAGGGGCAGCTGCTGCCTCTCTGTGATCCTCCATCAGTGTATCCCAAGTTGTCTGCCAGTAATGCGGATCAAAGACTGTGAACTGTGCAGACCAACGGATCCCCTGAGGTGCAGTCCGCTCCCAAGGCATGGCGACGTATGGAGTGGTCAAACCACGGGGAACTAGAATCCTCCGTGTGATCATCTCCTGTAATCCCAGCGGCTTCGGAGCCGCCGCCATCGTGCAAACGCTGAGGTCCATCCCGTGGTAGGTAGTGATGTGGGTGACTAGACCTCCGCAGCAAATATCTCCCTTCGCCTTGGCCTTGATCCTGTGCAGATCCTTTGCCAGGAGCAAGCCAAAGTCTGGGAAACCTCCTGTCACCATGCAGTAGAGGCTGAAGAGCTCCCCCTGTCTGATCTTCTGGGGCGTCTCAGTACGCGCCATAAGTGTCTCACTGAAAATCCTGTGGGCTAGTCTGAAAGCCGGATGAAAGATGACCTTCTCCCTGGAATCTCCAGGGCGCCATCTGTCTGCATGCTCAGTAATATGGGCTATCTGCCCCCAGAACTCCCTAGCTACGGATCGGGAGGGGAAGTCGGTGGCGGTGGGCTCAGAGAAACCAAAAATCTCTCTCCAAACCTCTAAGGGAACTATGAAGTTCCGGTTCATCAACCAGTACTTCACAGACCGGTCTGTGGGGAGGTAGGAGAAGGAGCTAACAAACTCTAGGGTCGGCTCCAAGTAAGCTGGGGCTCGGATCTCAGTAAACTGATCCAGCCCGACGGTAGCAATCATCCTCCTAAGGTCAGCATCTAACCCTAGGCAATCAAAGGCCGACACGTCCAGAAATCGTGGTGCGATAACTGGACGGCTAGCTATCCGCTCATAGTCTACCCGGCATCTCTCGTGGATAACCGGGCGGTAAGGACGGGAGGAAGAGGAAGAAGGGGAGGGTGAGGATCTGTCTCTAAGGGATAGACGACGATCGGAACTCATTTTCAATCAGCTCTGTCAGACTACCTCGGTCACTGACAAACTCCAAGAGTCACCTCGGTCGAGATGTAGTTCGACCGGACCGAGGCGTAGCAGTTACGATTCCAAATCTCAGAATTTCAGTTCTTTTCCCCCTAAAATCACTACAAATGCTTCCTAAGGGGTACTTAAGCTTTTCCTCAGCAAAATCAGGGGCAACCAAAGCCCAAATCAAAGCAAACGAACGAGTTAGGGTTTCGACTCGTTTTACCTCGTTTTGGTCGAGTCGTTCGATTTTTCTGCAGATCTGTTGTTGCAATCGGTTCCTCTACCCTTCAATTGCAGTTTGGAAATAGAAATCTTCAAAAACGAGCAAGAAACGAAGGATGCGAGGTAGATCTGTCGCCGCGGTCGAGGAAGGTAAATAAAAAGTGAAAAGTAATTTTCCCCCTTTTATACTGTTACTGGATCTGCTGTCACCTCGGTCGAGATGGTCTTGACTGGACCGAGGTGGTACGGACCGAGGTGGTTCTGCAGAAACCCTAGTCGCCTCGGTTGCTCAAGAATCAACTCGGTCGAGGTGCTCTGACAGTAACCGAGGTGCTTCTGTCTTCTCAGAATCTCGAACTTCTGTCCTTCCAGTTGTGCTCCTTCCTTAGATATTCCCTGTTGTCTGTCCAGAATGCCAAAAACAAAGCAAAGCAAAGCAAAAACAAAAACTATCTAAGCTAGACTAGAAAACGGGAAAAGAAAGCAATACCTTGGGTTACCTCCCAAGAAGCGCTTGGTTTAAGGTCGCTAGCTGGACCATGATGCGTCTCAAACGAGGTATATCGGTGCAACCTCCTCAACCGGCGTTTCCGGCTGGTATTTCTTAAGTCTATGACCGTTGACCTTGAAGCTTCCGCTAGTTTCGCCCCATATCTCAACTGCACCATGAGGGAAAACATGTTTCACAACGTAAGGTCCGGTCCATCTAGATTTCAACTTATCTGGGAAAAGACGGAGGCGGGAGTTGAAGAGTAGAACTAAATCTCCTTCGTTAAGCTCCTTTGGAACGATACGCTTGTCATGCCATCTCTTCGTCCTTTCCTTGTAGATTTTGGCATTCTCATAAGCGTTCAAACGCAGCTCCTCCAGCTCGTTAAGTTCCAATAGTCGCTTCTCACCAGCCTCCTTGATGTCAAAGTTCAACCATTTGATAGCCCAATACGCCTTGTGCTCCAATTCAACGGGCAAATGGCAAGACTTCCCATATACCAAATTATAAGGGGTGGTACCTATGGGAGTCTTGAATGCGGTCCTGTACGCCCAAAGAGCATCGTCCAATTTCATGGACCAATCCTTCCTTGTTCTAGAGACGGTCTTTTCCAAAATTGCCTTGATTTCTCTATTCGAGATCTCGACCTGTCCACTAGTTTGAGGGTGATAAGCGGTTGATACCTTGTGGGTTACCCCATACTTCGATAGAAGTGCTTTAAACTTCCGGTTGATGAAATGCGTTCCTCCATCGCTAATGATGATGCGTGGAGTTCCAAACCGTGGAAAGATAGTTCTATTCAAGAACTTCACAACCACCTTGGCGTCGTTAGTGGGAGAAGCAATGGCTTCAACCCATCTAGAGACGTAATCAACTGCAAGGAGAATGTAGAGGTTTCCTCCGGAGGATGGGAAAGGTCCCATGAAGTCAATCCCCCATACATCAAAGATTTCCACTTCTTGGATGTTATTAAGTGGCATCTCGTTCCTCCTTGATAAGTTCCCTGTTCTTTGGCATGCATCACAAGAAACAACAAAAGATTGCACATCCTTAAATATGTAGGCCAAAAGAAACCGGAACGCAGTACCTTGGCGCATGTTTTATCGGTGCTAGCATGCCCCCCACAAGGAAGTGAATGACAATGCTTTATGACGCTATTAACTTCATCTTCCGGAATGCACCTTCGAAGCATCCCATCCGGTCCGCGCTTAAATAGCAGCGGCTCATCCCAGTAATAATGTCGTACTTCCTTGAAGAATCTTTTCTTTTGAGAGTACGTCAATCCGGGTGGTGTCTCCTGGCAAACAAGATAATTCACGATATCAGCATACCAAGGACCTTTATTATCAGAAAATTGGTGGATGGAATGCTCCACCAACAGTGGATGAATGTCAGAGAAGGGAGTAAGAAAATTGTTATTCTCAGCAGTCTCAGTTGACATCATCTCGCCATCGACCTCGGTCGAGGCGCATAGGCGTTGACCGAGATGTTCTTCGGTCGCCTCGCTCAGTCTAGAAAGTGCCTCGGTCGAGGTACTGCTACTGGGTCCGAGACTGGAGATCTTCGTCTCCTGGATTAGCTTCTCAGTCTTAGCTCCTGGATCCTCTTCCAGTGCCTTCAAGCTCCGTATATCTGCATCACAAGAAGCATCCATACCTTCCTCCATTAAACTGAAGCTAATAACTCTTTCGAGTGGGTCATTAATGAGGATAGAGCTCACCAATTCTCTTGATTCTTCTTCATCGTAGATGTTGAAGATATCATCAGTTAGCTGCCCCCCTTTCATTGCTGCAAGTAGTGCGAACTCCACCTCATCGCCACCAACGTTGAATTTCAACTTGGCGTTCTTGCAATCCACATTGCAACCCGAAGTTGCTAGAAATGGCCTCCCGAGAATAATAGGAACAGGATAATCTGCGGGAATGTCAAGTACGACAAAATCTATGGGTAGATAGAAGTTACCTAACTTGACCGGAACGTCCTCCAAGATGCCCACGGGATGGGTAATGGAGCGATCCGCCATATAGAGTCGAATCTTAAGCGGCTTGGGCTCTCCAAGACCGATCTTCGTGCATAGCTCCAGCGGGATGATGCTCACGCTGGCTCCTAGATCACAAAGGGCTTCACAAGTGACATCCCCAACTTGAATGGGAATACAAAATGAGCCGGGATCTCTTAACTTAGGTGGCATCTTTTCCTTCATGATCTTGATAAGCTCCGAAGATTTAGATGTCATCCTAACTTCACCAACATCCTCCAGCTTCCTCTTCCTTGATAAGATTTCTTTTAAGAACTTCCCATAGGCGGGCATACCTAAAATAGCATCAAGGAAAGGAATATTAATATGTAGCTTATTCATCAAGTCAAGAAACTTACCAAAGTGCTTGTCTAGATGTGCTCTGGCTCTGGACTGAGGGAATGGAAGTGGTGGCTTATATGCAGGAGGTGGAACATAAGTTTCTGTCGTTCCTCCTGCTTTCTGTTGCTCCGCCTCGGTTGGCATCTCGGTCGAGGTGTTCTTCGACTGGATCTGGACCGAGGTGGTCTGCGTCGAGCGAGGTACTGGATCTGCAGTTTTGAGTCCACTCCTCGTCGTTATGGCCATGCATTGGCCCTTAGGGTTAGTTTCCGTCTTTGCTGGAAGCTTCCCTGGATCTCTTGGCGCTTCATTCGCCCTATTAGCAAGTTGTTGTTCGAGGGACTTTTGGGCCCTCGAAAATGAAGTCATAGAATTTTCCATAGCGCTAAGCTTGATCAAGATTGCCTCCAGAACTGCGTCTTTCTTTTCTGGCTGAGACGAGCTTGATCCTTGCCCTTGGCTTTTCAATGGAGTAGAAGAAGAAGAAGGGGAAGAGAGGAAAGGGTTAGATGAATCATTAGAGTTGGAGTTTGAATAATTGTTACCGTGGTTTTGGTTATTCGCTCTCCAGTTGTTGCTATTGGATCCTCTATTGTTGTTGCTGTAGTTGTTGGTTCGGGGACCGTTGTTGTTGTTACGGTACCCGTTATTGTTGTTGTTCCTTTGCCCCTGCTCTTCCTTCTTAGTTTGAGCCATCAAGAGCTCCTTCAATTACTTCACGTCATTCTTCAACGACGTGAGTTGATTGTTGTTGGGTTGAGTCTCTTGAAAGTTGACTCTTTTAACTCCACCTTCAGCTCCTTGGTGGGTATATTTCTCCATGTGCAAGGCTTGCTTCTCAATGAAGTCCCAAGCCTCGTCAATCGCCATGTCCATGAAGGTACCGGCGGAGAGTAGTTGGAGATTGAACTGGGTGCTTCCGTCCAGCCCTTTGAAGTAGATCTCCAACAACTCGATCTTTGCAATCCCATGATGTGGGCAATCCAAAAGGATATCCTTGAACCGCTCCCAAGATTTGGACAAGCTCTCCTTGTCCTTCATGATGAAAGTATTGATCTTCCCTCTCATTTCAGCGGTCTTCGAGGGGGGAAAGAATTTGGTTAAGAATTCCGTAGTCATCTCCTCCCATGTGTTAATTTTTCCTGGAGGAAGAGATTGATACCAAGTAAGAGCTCTATCTTTTAAAGAAAAGTAAAAAGGTCTTAGCTTGTAGTTGTTATTTTCAATTCTGGAAGGTCGCAAGGTCTCCATCAAGATCTCGTAGTTTTGAAGATGTTGATGCGGCGACTCCTTCTCTAGCCCTCCGAATTGGCATTGGCGAATCATGGATAGAACTTGCTGTCGAAGTTCGTAGTCATGATCCGCTGGATCTCCTAGGTTCACCCCTGGACGCCTCAGTTGTTGATTAGGGTTCATCCTTTGCCCTAGGGTTTGTGGGATTCCTGCAAGAAGAACATCTCGGATTGACATCCGAGGTGGAGGTACATCGGCCGGGGCGTCAGGTACTGGAATCTGCCTCGGTCGCTGGTCAACTATTGGATCCTGCATCGGTCGAGGATCAACAAGAGGATCTTCCCTCGGTCGAAGTAGAATCTGGTCTCGTATGACTGCAATCTCAGCTTCGATTGCTGCAGTCTTGGTGCGATTCTCTTCTTTCTCTTGCCTGAGTTCTTCCTTGCTGAGGCGTAGCAGCTCTAGCGCCTCTTTCAATTGGGCCGCAAGATCGCGATCGTCTTGTTGGGCCATCCTTGCTTCTCTTAAGCGTCGCTTGTATGTCTTTTCTGGTTCGGGATCGTAAGGAACGATTTCCTTCCCAGCGCGGGTTCTTCGCATATACCTAAGAAAGAACCTGCAAAAATCGTCACTCAAGTAGAGTGGTTAGATGAAACGGGGCAAGCGCCCCAAGAGCAAACCGTACCGGCTCGGTCTAGACCAAGTCCCCGGCAACGGCGCCAAAAACTTGTTCGCTCCAAACGGTGTGTGCAAGCTTTAAATTTATAACCCTAGACTTAAGCTTAAAACAAGGATGCGAACCCGCAGTGTACGGGTCAATCGTAGTAAAAGCAAGAAAATTCCAGGGGTCGATCACAGGGACTCGGTGAAACAAAGTCAATACGGTGTGCTTATGTCAATTCTAACCACAAGAGCAATTAACACAATCAAAGATGAATAAGAAGTCAATAAAGCAAACATGCAATTCTAGGGATTAAAGCATCTAGTTGTGGTTCCAACTCAAGATCTATAGATAAGCGGACAAAGCTGAGATTTTTGCGTGGGGAAGGTGTTACTAAAGTGGAGTAGATCACCGGGTAAGTCTCACTACATACTAATCCTAAACCGTAACTCCTATTACCGGGTAAGTCTCAAGGAATCAAGATAAAGAACTATAACCTCAAACTAACATGCCATCTAAGGGAATAGAATCAACCTTTACCGGGTAAGTCTCAGGCTAACTCACAAAGATGGGATGGAAGCACACTCAAACCCCAGTAAAGGATAAACCTTTATTACCTACACTTATGATCGTTGGTAAACAAACTAAGGAATTACCGGGTAAGTCTCATCCTAAGCTTGCATTGAACCAGGAAGGTGTAATAAGAATAGGATTTAGCAAACTCTAACACTTAACTTTCAGTTTAGGATCAGATAAGTCACCTCGGTCAGAAGAATTCCACCCCGGCCGAGATGTTCATCAACCGAACGAGATGCTTAGGGTTAAGGTCAACGACTCAAACTTTCAGGATCCTACCGGAATCTAAGATTATTCTATCATTGTTTTTCCCACAACCTTCAGCCAATCACCCTAGAATCACACAAGGAAATTAGCCACTCATCATCATAATGAAAGTATTAAATATATGGGAAGAAGGTGAATATTTGAACAAAGAAGAATTTAATGAAAAAGACTTCAATAACTGAATCAAATATCACAACAAAGCGTTCCTTGGATAGCAATCCAAAAAGACAAGACAACAATTGAGGGAATTGAAGACAATCTTACAAAACCCTCCAATAAAGCTATAAAAGCTATGGACTTCAATCTTCCTTCAACCTTCAAAAAGGTTCTTCAAAACTCCCAACTGGAGTATGCCGCTGCTGCGTGCTATAAACCCTGATCGACGGTATAGCGTCATGTTGGAATTGTGGAAATCCAACCCTTTTTATAGGAAAATAACCCTCCAAAGATAATAAATCTTAGAAAGATATTTTCCCATAAATATAGGTAAAATATATGATTCTGCCTATCTCCTTCCTTCCAGGAGCCAAGCCCAAAAATATAAGATCACTTTCCAAATTTAAAAGATCTCATCCAAGAATAAAATATTCTCGCCGCGTCCTAGGTGTTCGCCTCGGTCGAGTCGGCGTCTCTGGATCACCTCGGTCGAGATGAATTTCTGGTCAACCGAGGTGAGTCACGACAGAATGTGAAATCTCTCGAATCTGGTCCAAAGTAAATCTTTAATCCATGGCTATGCTTTCTGGATGTAGCTCCAAATGACTCATGACTCCTTTCGCTCCTTTTTGATGCAAAATGTACCATATTACCTGCAATTACAACGAAACTAGGTGTAGACCTCGATTCTCGCAAAGGTAGATGAAATGGTAGTAAAATCACGTAATGTACATACAAACATGCAGATTATGAAAGATAAAACGTCCAAACAAACCCCAAAATATAGACTATAATTCATGCTATCAAGGTGCCAACTATGCCGGCACGTGCTGCTGAGGTTGCTCGAGCTGTAGAGGAGACCAGAGGGCCTCGACCATATACCTGGTTGAAGGCATTTCATTAGGAGGGAGTACCACCTTTCTCGGGAGAGATTGGGTTGTAGACTAAAATGTGGATCGGGCACGTAGATTCAACCTTAGAGTCTATTAGGTGTCCTGAGGACATACGGATAAAGCTAGTCGAGTCTCGATTCCGTGACCTAGCACACCAGTGGTGGAGGACAGTTTGAACACGAGTTACCAGCTATGAGCAGATGAGGACCTTGTTGAGGGAGCAATTCTACCCTGCCTCACTGAGGAGGGAGAAGCTGCAAGACTTTGTGGAGGCAGGTTTTGAAGACGTACCCATTACTGATGCTATTCGCCGCTTCCAGACTGAGTTAGCATTGCTAGTCCAGCTGCACCATCTGAGGACCAGCATGAGTATCTGTTATCCCGTCGTCTGAGGGAAAGCACACGTTCGTACATGGCAGGATTTCACTGTGATTCATTGACAAAATACCAGGATCGGACCTCTGCCTATGAGAGAGAGAGCTAGCCAGAGGAGGACTTCGCAGACAGGACGGTATGAGAAGAGACAGCGCACAAGACAGATTGGTGCAAGAGCATCTGGATACGGGAGAGGCCAGTCTCAAGGCCGCCAGAGTGGTCCAGTATCTGCCCCGACTACTGACAGAGGCTGGTAGTGTCACAATTGCGGGGCCTATGGACAAATGAGGGCTGAGTGCCCAAGAGCACCACTGACTTGCTTCTCGTGTGGGAAGTCAGGACATAGAGCTACGTTTTGCCGTGAGGGCAAGGCGTTATCACAACAGGGTTCTTCCCCTACAGGTGCAGCAGGAGGTGAGCAAAGACCGCCTCAATATCAGGCACAGGGACAACAAAGATTCCTTGATACACCTGCTACTCAGGGTTCAACTCTAGGACCGAGTAGAGGTAGAGGTAGAGGTAGAGATGTTGGTACTAATGATACCCGAGGAGCTCGAGGCCGAGTTTTTAAGTTGAGGAGTGTTGAGGAGCCGCCAGCACTAGTTGCTACAGGTACCATTCTTGTTACAAGGTTTACCTGTTAGAGTTTTATTTGATACGGGCGCTATGCATTCTTTTATTTCCGCTGCATGTGTTGAGCATTTGAGTTTACCTACCATAGAGGGGACCCCGTTTACTATAGGGTTACCTGATGGTAGTCGGGTCCGAGGTACCCGTGAGATACGTAGTTGTCCCCTTCGCTGGACGCGTGTATTGCTTGCTGACTTCTTAGTCATGCCTTTGATGCATGAAGAAGTCATATTAGGTATGGATTAGATGTGTAGACACCGTACGGCCCGATAGATGGTCTTCCGGGGTTGGGACCTTGGGAAGACAGGATCTGTTATCAGTGTCATACGAGCAGCTAGACTGATTGCACAAGGATGTGATGCCTTCTCGTGCTATGCAATGAAGGATGGGGAGATTCCAGCTTTGGAGGACATACCAGTGGTTTGTGAGTTTGCAGATGTGTTTGTAGAGCCGTCTAGTTTTCCGCCTTAGAGGAGCGTAGATTTTGGCATCGATTTGGAGCGTGGCACGAGACCCATCTTGAAGGCCCCATATCGTATGGCATTTGTCGAGATGTTGGAGTTGAAGAAGCAACTAGAGGAGTTGGCTGAGAAGGGCTTCATTCGCCTTAGCATTTCACCATGGGGTGCACCTGTCCTCTTCGTGCGGAAGAAGGACGGATCGTGGAGATTGTGTAGAGAATACAGAGAGCTGAACAAGGTGACCATCAAGAACAGGTATCCACTGCCTCGTATTGATGATCTACTTGTTCAGCTTCAGGGAGCGACAGTTTTCTCCCGGATCGACTTGCGTTCAGGATATCACCAGCTGAGGGTGAGAGAGCAGGACGTGCACAAGACGACATTTCGTACCCGTTATGGACACTACGAGTTTGTAGTGATGTCATTTGGGCTGACGAATGCCCCAACAGTTTTCATGGAGCTGATGAACAGTATCTTCATCGACTTCTTGGATCAGTTTGTGGTGGTCTTTATTGATGATATTTTGGTGTACTCTCGTAGCAGAGAGGAGCATTGTTCGCTCCAAAAGGTGTGTGCAAGCTTTAATATTATAATCCAAGAAGTATGCTTGAACAATATGCGAACCCGCAGTGTACGGATCAATTATAATAAAAGCAAGAATTCCAAGGGTTGAACACATGGACTATGGTGAAACAAAGCACGGAATTAGGTTTTCAAATATGCTAATAACTACAATATAAAGCAATCAAAGATGATATAAAGTCAGATAAAGTGAATGCAGATTCTAGGGATTAAAGCATCTAGCTATGGTTCCGGCTCAAGATCTCAAAGGATAACGCGGGCAAAGCTGAGGTTTGCAAAGGGAAGGTGTTTCTAAGGTGGGAATAGATCACCGGGTAAGTCTCACTACTCACTATCCAAGCCAAAGCTCATATTACCGGGTAAGTCTCAAGGTACTAAGGAAAGGAACTATAATCTCAAACCAACACACCACCCAAGGGAATAGAATCAACCTTTACCGGATAAGTCTCAAGCTAACTCACAAAGATGGGATAAAGGCACACTCAAACCCCAATAAAGGATAAACCTTTATTACCTATAGTCATGATCTTGGGTAAACAAACAAAGGAATCACCGGGTAAGTCTCATCCTAGGCTTGCGTTGAACCAGGAAAGGTATAACAAGGATAGAATTTGGCAAACTTAAACTCTTAACTCATATAAGGTTCAGGAAAGTTTTACCTCGTTTAGTTACATTTCATCCCGGCCGAGATGTTCAATGACTGACCGAGGTGTTCTATGGTTAAGGTAAAGACTCGAGCTTTCAAGGTCCTGCTGGGATTAAGATCATTCTATCATCGTCTTTCCCACAAATTTCAGCCAATCACCCTAGAATCACATAAGAAACTTAGCCAACAATCATCATGATAACAATAATCAAATTAATAGGAAAGGAGTCAATATTCAAACAAAAAAACCTTAAGACAAAGGTCTCAATAACTGAATGAATCAAGTAACAAATCAGCGTTCCTCAAATCCAATCAGAAAAGACAACAAACCAAAAGCCAATCTAAGAAAATCTTACAAACTACTTCAAAAGCCAACTCCAACTATGATTTCTTCCTTCCTTGAACTTCAATCCATCAAACTTCCTTCAACTCTTCCTTCAAAACTCCAGAAAATCCTTCAATTGTTGGATGTTCTAAGCATATGATGATCCGAAGATTTCAGGATGGCTGAATTGTAGAAAATCCAACCCTTTATATAGGAGAACTATCTTCCAAAGATAATATATCTTAAAAAGATAATTTCTTAGAAAATATATTCATATCTCTCAAAATAAATCATCCAAATATAATATCTTCCTTCCAGACATCCAGCCAAAAATATAAGATATTCTTCTTCCAAAAATAGAAGACCTCAGCCAAAAATAAAGATCTCGCTTGCGATAGGGTGTTCGCCTCGGTCAGGACGCTCCTCAAGATCACCTCGGTCAAGGTGGTATTGTAGCTGACCGAGGTGAATCTCCACTGAATGTAAATCATCTCGAATGTGGTCCAAAATCAATCTTCTAAATCATTTCCGTGCTTCCTAAGATCTTCTCAAAGCTCCAGAATGTAGCTCCAATGACTCCTTATCTTCCTTAGCTCCATTCGGTCCAAAACGTGTCATTTTCCCTACAATTACAATGAAACTAGGTGTAGACCTCGATTCCCGTAAAGGTATACAAAACAACAATATAATCAAAGAATATACATCCATACATGCAGATTTATGAAGATAAAACGTCTAAACCAATCCAAAAATATAGACTATAATACATGTTATCAAGCATGCTGGACATCTAAGGACAGTTTTGCAGATTTTGAGGGATAGAGAGTTGTATGTCAAGCTCTTTAAGTGCGAGTTCTTGATGTCTAAGGTTGCTTTCCTTGGACATATCGTCTCTGCCGACGGGATTATGGTTGACCCAGCGAAGATTGAGTCTATTGCTACATGGACGACACCGACAAATGTCAAGGAAGTGCGTAGCTTTCTTGGCTTCCCCGGTTATTATAGACGCTTTGTGGAGGGATTTTCTGTGATTGCCCGTCCACTGACGAGTCTTATGAGGAAGACTACTAGATTTTTATGGACAGACTAGTGTGCTCAGAATTTTGTGGAGTTGAAGAGGCGGTTGACTTCTGCTCCTGTCCTGGCACAACCAGAGGGTTCTGATGGCTTTGTGGTCTACAGTGAAGCATCCAAACTAGGCTTGGGATGTATGCTGATGTAGAGAAGCAGAGTAATTGCATATGCGTCTCGACAGTTGAAGACGTATGAGGAGAACTACCCGACTCATGATCTGGAGTTGGCAGTGGTAGTTCATGCTTTGAAGATCTAGAGACATTACTTGTATGGTGCCGCATGTCAGATCTTCACAGACCATAAGAGTTTGAAGTACATTTTCACACAACAGGAATTGAATAACCGCCAACGTCGATGGCTTGAGTTGATCAAGGACTTTGACCTTGAGATTTTGTATCATCATGGCAAGGCAAATGTGGTAGATGATGCCTTGAGCAGGAAGACGCCTCGAGAGAAGGCGATTTTCCGATTGACTGTACAGCCTCAACTTCAAAGGGATCTAGCTTGGCTAGATATGAACATCCAGTTTCATGATGAGGATGCCCAGTTGTTTGTCTTAGAGGTTCTACCTGGTCTATTGGATGAGATCCAACAAAAGCAGGGGATCTGCCCGACCTTGACGAGGATTAGAGAGAGGATGTCTGGTGGAGAGGCACCACAGTTCTCTATTGGAGCAGATGGAGTCATGAGGTGTCATGACCGTATTTGTGTACCTACGGATGCAGAGCTGAGACAGAGGATCTTACAGGAGGCTCACTATACACCTTACTCAGTACATCCGAGTACGAGTAAGATGTACCATGATGTGAGACGCTCATATTGGTGGGGAGGGCTGAAGCCCGACTAGTGGGAGGATGTCTCCATGGATTTTGTCACCGGATTGAGGGCCAGTAGGAGCTTTGATGTTATCTGGGTGATTGTGGATAGGCTAACGAAGACGGCACGTTTTATTCCGATCAGAGAGACGTGGCCGGTGAGCAAATTAGCTGAGGAGTACACTAGACAGATAGTGAGACTCCATGGGGTACCGAGGATGATTGTCTCTGATCGAGATGGACAATTTACTTCGAGATTATGGCAGCAGATTCAGACTACTTTGGGGACGAGTCTATATTTCACGACTGCGTTTCACCCCCAGACTGATGGTTAGTCAGAGAGGATCATCCAAACCTTAGAGGACATATTGCGAGCTTGTGTGTTGGATTGGGGACAGGGATGGTCTAATTACCTCCCACTTATCGAGTTCTCATACAACAACAGATGGCATGCATCTATTGGGATGGATCCTTATGAGGCACTATATGGACGTAGATGCCGTACACCTTTATGCTGGGATGAGCCTAGCAGTATCAATGGGATAGCACCAAAGCAAATTCAGGATGATATGGCTCGAGTAGCGCTGATCAGAGAGAGGATGTTGGCTGCACAGAGTCGCCAGAAGTCATATGCAGACAAGAGGCGTCGACTCTAGAGTTCAGAGTAGGAGCTCATGTCTGGTTGAGAGTATCTCCAACACGAGGCGTCAGACATCTTGGCATAAAGGGTAAGTTGAGTCCCCGATATGTCGGTCCTTTTGAGATACTGGATAGAGTTGGGAGGACAGCCTACAGATTAGCATTGCCTTCGAGGTTAGAGGGTGTTAACCTTGTGTTTAACGTGTCTCAACTGAGGGAGTAGATACCAGATCCTAGGCACATTATGAGTTATGATGATCTGGTGGTTGAGTCGGACCATACTTTTGTAGAGCATCCTATTGCAGTCCTAGAGCGAGTTGTGAGACGCCTGCATTCAAAGGATATTCCTATGATGAGGATACAGTGGTTTAGATGAGGACGTGTTGAGGCTACATGGGAGACTGAGGAGAGTATCCAGAGGAACTATCTAGAGTTTTACGCCAAGATAGATGCACTTGTAGGATCCACGAGTAGATCTTAGTGTCATCTTGGTGGGTGCATGTCATGTTATGTGCTTATGTGATATACTGTGTTTTTCGTGCTAGCTGTATGTGCATATGATTTGTTAGATCTTGTTTGCAAGCGCGAGATAGGTATAGCTGGAGATGGTTCTTTCCTCCATGTTATGGTGTGTGTGTTAGGATTAGCTGGAGATGGTTCTTCCCTCCATGCTATCTTTGATGGACATAGTGTGAGTGGAGACAGCTTTCCTCCACGTAGTAGTGTTATGTGTACGTTTTGGCTGGAGATGGCTTTCCTCCATGCCAGTGTGATGTGGTTAGTGTTTGGCGAGAGATGATTTTCCTCTAGGCCTTGTTTAGAGTTGGTGTTGGTGTTGCTGGAGTGACGACTCCTCCATGCTACGTTTGAGGTTATAGAATGTTATAGGTTATGATGATACCTCTGAGAGAGAGAGTTATACCTCGCTTATGGGTCCAAGAGGATTTGGGATCTTGCAAGTTTCGGGATGACACTTATTTTTAGGGGGGTGTGATGTAAGAGCCTTAGTATTTAGGAGCCTTTAGTCCTTGTGAGCCTTGTTGGACCCTAGTAGCCGCCCCTAGGGATCCTGTTAGCCGCCTTTGAGCCTCAGGAGGGCCGCCCCTGTGCCTTGCCTGATCTGCCCCTGCGGGTTTGTGCGGCTGCAGCCACCTTTGTTGACCTCTTTACTTTGCTTTTGGTTAACTCCCTATATAAGCTTTTCAATCCTTCACATGAGGGGTTTCTTCACCTCATTCCAGCTTCTTCACCCTCCTTACGCTCTTCTTCTTCCTCCTCTTCTCTTCCTTGATCTTCTTGATCTTGTGAGAGAGCTTTTGAGAGTTTGTTGGTGGCTTTGGCCTTGGATGATCTTGAGCTTGTTGTTGAAAGTTGTTGTTGTGTTGAGGTGCTATAGGGTGATGTTGGTGTGGTTTCCATGGTTGATTAGGGTTCTGGCCATTGTAAGCCAGCTTTTCTTCTTTCCTTTCTTCTTTCTTCTTCTTTGCTTCTTTCTTCTTTTCTAGCTTAGGATCACAAGCTGAGCTTGTGAGGATCCTTTCCTAGCTTTTCTGATGTTCATACATGTGTATATGTGTATGTGTGTTGTTGTGGTATGATGGAGAAGTGAAGAGAGTCAAGAAAGAGATTGAAGAGAAGTCGGGGCCAAGCCTCTACACAGACAGTGGCCCCTGCGCCTGCACTAGGCCGCCCCTGTGCGTGGAGAGAGCCGCCCCTGCGCCTCATTGGGTCAGCCTTGAGTCCTTTGCTTCTGTAAGTGCATTCAGGGCATACCTTGCTGGTATGTTTCCTTCCTTCCTTTCCTTTGGTCTTGGCTTAGATGTTGGCTAGGCTAGCTTGGTTAGGATGAGTCGTATGATAGAGATGTGCCTTAGGCACTTGTGTTTATGTTGAGGATATGCCTTAGGCATTTATGAGCATGTTATGATCTAGAGGTTAGAGTGAGGTTGTAGGATGGTTATGGTAATGGAGACGAGTCTCCTAACCCTTGCAGTATGTGATGTTGTGTGTCTTGCTATTGCAGGCGTTGATTACTTACCCAAGGGGAAGTTGTGACGTAGTATGGGTTATGAGTATATCAGGTAAGTCCATATGACTTACTCAGCGTTCAGTTGTGAGTTTGTATGATTGTGATGGTTGTGTATGTTCATATTATTGTGCATTTACAACCTAAACCGGACTAGAATGACCATTTATTACTTTAAATGGCCCCCAAGTGTATTATAACGGGTCGTGACCACTTGCCTCCTCCTGCTGGTAGGAGGAGGTGCCCTGAAGATGATCTCACAGGGGGGACGAGTGATGATCACCCCCATACAAAACTCTTGTGTTACGTTAGATGGGACGAGGTTCTTGAGGCTCCTCGTGTTGCAAAATAAGTTGAATTAGTAATGGAATAACATAATTGAAAGATAATAAATGAATGTGTGTGGCATTGCATGTATGAGATGTGGATGTGTGTTTGTGCTATTACCTTCATACTTATTCATTGTTGAAGGTAACGGTGTATACCGTGTTGTAGATGATATGCATGTTAGGAAGACTGCAAAGTGAGCCAGATGGGGTGACCAGCCGAGGAATTCTATACATTAGGGTTGCGTGGGATATGGGATCTTTTGTATTAGATGTTTATGGATGTTGTTTTGTACTCGGCTTTGTTATTGTAAAACCCTTTTGATGTATCTTATACAATTTTATGTATTTGGTTTTAATCTACTTGTGCCTTGTTGTAAGATCCAGTGAACTTGTTGTCACGCTAGGGTCAGGATCCATTGTGATATCCTAGCCCAATGTAGCACTCCGAGTCCCGCGGATTCGAGGTGTTACACCTATAGTCGTCCCTTGGTGATTTTGAACAACACAAAAATTTATGATCCTCTTGTGCATTTTCCATTCTATATCAACAAAATGGGCAGTAAACATCATGTAGTTGACATTTTGAACACTTGTCCAAGTGTTAGTTGTAAGGCTTAATCTATGCATTTGTAGCATCTTCTTTAACTCTACTTTTTTAGTGTCATACATGCCTAAAAAAGTTCCGCATATCTTCCTTCTACATGGAACCTCAAACAAAGGGCACACTTTTGAACTAAATCTTTTAAACCCTTTTTTCTCGACAAAGCTAAAAGGCAACTCATCAATCACAATCATCTCTACACATGACTCCAAATAATCAGCCTGGTTATAAGCAATCGCTGCCAGTTTACTTGTCTTAGAGTTAGACTTATCCTTGATTAACACCTTTTGTGATTTATCTTACTTGCGTGGCATATACCTACAACTTTGATTCATATGTCTGAGCATACCGGAAGTGTCACCCCTATGTATAACAGAAAAGTCCCCAATCTTACCCCTACGACAAAATATACAATGAGCCCTTTTATGGACTACCTCAACTATGTTCCCTTTCGCATCTTCTATTTTCTCAATTTTATCATACTCTTTAAAACAATCTCATACAGAACTGTGTCGTTTTGGACCTGATGCAAATACAACTACATCCTCATTCACAGAAGCAGTAGGAGTGATGGGATCCTCACTTACAAAAGCAGTTGGAGCCTCGTCTACAAAAGCAATAGAAGTTCCACTAAACAGGTTTGTCGGAGGCTGGGGAGATGGTGATGCGATTGACGTCTCCGTTAACACTTTTTGAGGTCCCGATCTAGAGCTTCCAGGTTGGGCATTATTCGGTGTAGTCATTGATGTTTACTGGACAATAAAATATAAACATAATTATGGAGATCAGATAATAACAACAACAATAACTCAATAAGCATGCTTATGGCATGATAATAAATTCATCAAAGTTAACCCTAAAAATCAACATGAAGAGTACAATTGCACTGCATTTTCAACCTTAACAATATGCATACAAAACATAGAGCACAATTGCACTGTATTTTCATCAAATTTAAACTAACAATAAGCAATTAACCATACAAAACATAGAGCACAACTACACAACACTGCATTTCAACCTTAACCCGCCTGCACTGCCAATCTCAACCCTAACCAGCCTAACCACTTCTCTGAAATGGAACCCCTAAAACTGAACCGATTATTCACAGATTAACAAATCCCTTTAAATTAAAAGCCTTATCCAGAGAACAACTGCAAAACTACACTGCATTTTATGTCTTTGTAAAATACTAAAATCCATTACGGGGAGAATAGAAGAAGAAGAAGAAGAAGAAGAAGAAGAAGAAGAAGAAGAAGAAGAAGAAGAAGAAGAAATAACGCGATAGAGATTAGAGACTTACTGGATGGGCAGCGATGGAACGGCCAAAGCAATTGAGCAAGCAGGGGCGGCGAGCGAACGGACTAGAGCGAATAGCAACGGACAACAAGGCGGCAAGAGACGAGAGTCACCACAGCAATGGAGATTGGGAGTGGAAGAGGCTGGAGAGAAAAAATGCCAAAAACACGAGCCCTAATTTTAGATCCAACTTACTGAAGTTTCTAAAGTCTAAAGTCTAAACAACTGAAGAGTTGAAAAGAACGAATAAAATAAGACTATAAGTGATCGAGTAGTTTTAAAAATATAAAAACATTTTAAAAATTATAAATTAAAATTTATAACTTATTAACTTAAGTATATATATATATATATATATATATATATATATATTATTTTTAAATTATAAAAAAATATTATTTATATATATGCAGGACGGGATTAAGCGGTATGGATAGTCTCCGTCCCGCGTACCGTCCCGCGAATTTTTCGCGGGACGGGACGGGACGGGATACCCATTTTTTTTCAAATCCCGCCGGGATCGGGACGGCACCTGAACGGGACGGGATGAAGTGGGATTTACGCCCACCCCTACATGTGGGTGCCTATATATTTTAAGGATTCATTCTGGGCTGGAATGTCAAGCACGCAGAGAAGTGAGAGCATGAATTATTCTTTCAAGGGGTTTCTTAATGTAAATACATCTCTCAAGCAATTTGTGGAGAAATACGGTATGACACTTGCTAAGAGGGTTAGAGAGGAGGACAAGGTTGTTTATGAGTCCAAGAATAGCCCAATCTATTGTGCAACCGAGCATGAGTTTGAGCATATATTCCAAAGGATATACACAAATAAGAAGTTTGCCGAATTTCAGGATGAAGTAAAAGAGATGACATACGCAAGTACCAAGAAAATTGATGATGATAGAAGGAGGTTTGTTTACGAGATTTTGGAGAGAGAGGCGGTTGATGGACGTATAACACATAGAAGTTATCATGTTGCAGTGGATCGAGATACACTAGATATCAAATGTGATAATAAAAAATTCGAATTCAAAGGTATAATGTGTAGTCACTCACTTTGTGTTCTTCACGCTAAGGAGATACAATACCTACCGGAAAGGTGTATCCTTGATCGATGGAGAAAGGATTTGCCAAGGGAGTATTTGAAGATCCCTGTTACTTACTATTCCTTGTTGAAGATGAAGCCGAAGGAAATGTCAAGGTACGAGGCAGTGAAGTCTGAGTTTGAGAGTTTGTCAACTTTGGCAATGACTAATGGCGAGTTGTATACCGAGATAATGGGTATCATAGCAGAGGCAAAGCAAAAGGTGAAGGTAGTTTGTGAACGTCATGGACTAGAGTTGCGTTCAGTAGGCAAGTATATGGTCAACGTTTAGGGAGAAATGTCGGTTGTGAGATGGATGCTACAAGCACAAGCAGCATAGCTAATCATATGATCGACCCGATTGATAAGAGGGGAAGGGGAAGATCTCGTAGCAGGAGACTAGGGTACGAAAATGATAACGGTTCGAGGAGGAAAATATCAAAGAAAAATAACAATGCAACAGTCAACCCAATGACTTCGCAAGTATATTTGAACTTTCAATACTTATTTAATATGTAAGGAGTGATGAAATTAAGTTATAACAATTCTAGGTTTATGTTGCAGGATCCTCAAATATCATATGGGGCATTTAAGAATGTATTACTTAATCTGCCATTTCAAATTCGTTCGGTGAGAAACTGGTATAGATTAAGTGTTGTTATACTTAATTGCCAATTATTTTTTTGATTTTGGGACGTTTCATTTTGCAATATTACGGGCACGTACGAGGCTAGGATTGTCCATGAGGCTATGCTGATTTTGAAGATTCTGAAGTGCTCTATTTAATCTTACGTCATTTTTTATCTTGTGTCAATTTTTGGATATAATTTATGGCTTAAACAAATGTGCTTACTCTTCTGTTTGACTTTTTATTCATTTGAGTTTTATTCAAGTTCTATCAGTTGTGGTTCATCTGATTTTTATTCATCTGAGTTTCTATTTTTTTACTTTTGTCGTATTCTTTTTTAGTCATCTGAATTTTATTCAAATTCTGAGTATTAAGAGAGTTTTGTTAATGGTCTATTTGTCTAATGTTGTCATGTGAGTTTTATTCAGTTGTGGTTCATCTGAATAGCATGCCATCTGAGTTTTATTATTTTTTATTCATCTGATATTCAAGTTTTATTCAAGTTCTGTCAATGGTCAATCATGAACTCTAACTAATTATTTGAGCATAAATTATAGTTTTTTAGTCTTTTGGAAACTATAAATTATAGTTTTATTCAACCTTTTTGTCAATATTGAGTCTTTCAGTTGTTATTTTGAGTCTTTCTAAATGTAGGAAGCCACCTGAAGGAGTTTGAGCATAAATTTTAGTTGGGCTTTTGTAATTGCTCCAATTGAAGGAGTTTCAGCTATTATTTTGAGTCTTTTTGAGTCTTGTGAAGGAGTTTAGCTAGGCTTCTGTAATTGCTCCAACTGAAGGAGTTTGAGCTTTGTATTTTAGTTTCTGTCAATATTTTAGTTTTTGTATGAGTCTTTCTGAATGAGTTTGAGCATAACAGATCGGACCCTAAGAGTTGTGAGACGAAACCCTCGAACAAAGTTTTCCACGGCCTGTTCTTCAGAAACCACGCCCGTGGTTTCCTCTGTTTGCACGTTTCGCTTTTACCTTTATCCTAAGTTAAAGATTGCCTAAATTCTAATCTTTGTGAACCTTTCTAACCCACAGCCTTGCTTGGTTGTAAGCTTCTACGAGTTCTAGGTAATAGAGGATTCAAAACCCTCTATTAACAGCTTGAATAAAACTCAGAACTTGAGTTTTTTCACTCCAGCCATCACATTTCAACTACAATGGCATCTCCAAATCCATCTCCATCTCCAAGTACCTCAATTGACAAGAGCTCAACAGGTACTAGCAAGGGTGTTTTCACGCCAAGAATCACTCCAAAAGGCATCCGTGCCCTCTATGAACGCCTCATGCAAAAACACTTGAGCTTTGTTGAGGAGTCAAGGGATCTACTCCGCATGCAGTTTGAAGCCGACGTCAACAACTGTGTCAATCTTAAGAACATGATGAGAATGGATCCTCCCTTGCACGAGAACCTAGTCCTCTTCAATGAAGAAGCAAACAAAATTAATCAAATCATTCACACTCCAGTGACAACCACAAAGAAAAGATTGTCAATGACTAGCCCCAAATGTTCTATAAGAAAAATAAGAATGAGAAGTACACCAATGATAAGGAGAAGGAAGAAGCTATCGAGATTAAGAGGGAAGTTGATGAGATGATGAAGGAAGAAGCTATTGGGAGTAACAAGGAACCTAATGAGATTATTACAATTGATTAGATAGAGATATCATTTCTCTTATCTTTTAAGAAGCAACCTAACAGTTATGTTTTTTATATTCTAAAATGCTCAATTTAATTTATTAGTTAGAGATTATTTTTCTACTATTTTATTGAAAATTTTGAATCAATTTAAGGCATTTTATATTAAGGTAGTAGTATTTCCTATTTACAGCTTGGTGTTTATATGCAATTTGCAAACAAACAACTCAATTAACATCAACATATCCTTGCAGACCAAAATAACATATTACACAAAAGCTAATTGATATTACCGTTATAAGAAAAGTGACTACAAGAAGATAATTGATAATACTGTCATAACAAACAACATATGAGCATTTCGTGGTCCGCAATAACATATTACATAAAAGCAGCAATTACTTACAAGCATGTGTTAGCATAGGAGGAGCATTTTGTGTAAATTATTACAGATAGAATACTATCATAGAATACACAAAAGCTATTTGATATTACTGTCATATGGGTGTTCTGTGGTCCACAATAACTATTATTATTGTCATAAGAAACCTAACTACAAGCTTATTGATATTATTGTCCAAAGTTCATTCTTAGAACACGCAAATCATACAAAACTAAAGGCAAAACACAGTATGAGAAGTATCTATCAAATGCGCAATCAAGATTTCCACAACAAGTTAAAGAGGCAAATACATCGGTGGAACAATGGATGCCAATAAAAAACCAGAATCCCCCCTCTATGGAAAAACTTTGCATGACATATTCTAAAGAGATTGAACCATCAGATCTATGTCTTACAATTATGAGAAATAGTTAAGCTCCACAAAATCAACCAACCTCTCTTCTCTGTGAAAAAAACTTTGCATCACCGATTATGAGATTGAACCATCAGATCTATGTTTTACAATTCTAAAGAGGCTGAACCATCACCCATTCTAAAGAGATTCAGAAACTTTGCATCACCGATTCTAAAGAGATTGAACCAGAATCCCCTCTCAGTGGAAAAAAATTTACAATTATGAGAAATAGTTAAAATAATACCGTCAATGGAAAATATTAAGAGCCAAACGAAAATCAACCAACCTCTCTTCTTTGCTTATTGTGGTTGAGCTTCACAAATTCTGGATTTTTTAATTGAAGCTCGCAACCACTGCAATTCGGATTTCCTTCGTATTAGCAACATTATATTTATAAGAATATCTGTAAATTTATGAGGTGAGAAATTAGAGGAGGTGAGATTCAGAACTTCATGAGGTGAGAAATTAGAGGAGACTAGGGTACGAAACTTACCTCGTGTGAACATTTAAACGCCCATTCGTTTGCCTTTTGGTGGCGAGTTGATGTTGGGGGCGAATTGCTCATCGAAACAGTGTTTTGATAATTTGAGGAGGTGAGGTCGATTTGCTCATCAAAAATGCGCTTTGCACCGACATCGATTTGAGGAGGTGAGGTTGATTTAAGGTTGTGAGGTCACTTCTGCACCGGCATCGAATTGCTCATCCTAACTCTTCGAGACTTTGGACTTGATACGTATGAAGAAGGGTGATGAACTTTTGTTATCCGACGATTGAGTTTGGAGCATTCTGGACTTCAAACGAAAGTAGTCATTGAATTGCTCCTTCAACACATATGGACCTTCCCTTACATTAGGCCCATTGAAGTGATCCTTCAACCATATGGACCTTCACTTGTATTAGGCCCATATATCATGTTATCCAAGTAGTTGTATTATGGACCCATATATGGTGTGTTGGACTTTGATATTACAGTCCATAAAATTGTGTTGGACTTTGATATTGAAGTCCAAATTTATTAATGATCCAATTAGCTATATTAGGTCCATGTATATTAGAAGTCCATCATCCAATCTAATTATAATTTTTATAAAAAGATAAATGAATATCTCTAATAAATAACCTTTGTCTCCCACTTTTCCAACATCCATTAAAATATTAATTTTTTTTACTTAGTGGGTGAAAGGGTGAACCACCCAGTGGGTCACCAAAACATTGTCCTAAATATTGTCTTTAGAACAATATAAATTTCATGAAATTTCTTAGATAGCGGATATGTATATCTTATTAACATACTTTTAATAAATTTGATAAATGTTTGAAAGAGCAATTCTAGACAACAAAGAATGATTAATTTCACAAACGTAAGATGTATATTTTTTTGCGAAATACAAATTGAAGTTCACATTTACTAGTTACGAAATCAACCATCAATCAATTTTCTTTTTATTTGGATCCTTACCACCTTTTAAAAAACAAATTTACACTTTTAACTATTAAAAAGGGGTTTCGGAACCAACAAGAGGGCCAAACGGACGTCAACCCATGAGCTTCATGTTACTCCTAGTAAGAGCCATGCCAAAGCCGGAACATCCAATTTTATGGAATAACAATTCTTATTTTGATTTAATCACACATCACAATATACTAGACCTTCTAATTTCTTTAAGAAGCTTATCTAAAAATTTGCAATATAACTAAGACGACTCTTCAAATAGTACACGAGTTATCAGACATCAATTTTATGTTGCCCACTTAACACCTTCATGTTCGAGAAACAACAAATTCGAACATTGTTCAGAAAATTTATTGTCCGAGCCCGCCATATACATATTGCCACGATGTTGGTCTTTTAATGTGAGTGGTTCTATAGTCGCATCTTGGTAGTATAAAAGGGAAAACAAAAGGCTCACTTCTATTGACAATGAATCCATAATCTCTATCAACGATTACATATAAGTTGCGCTAGATACATGTATGCACAAATTGCATACAAAACTTCCACCCTAGAACATCTAAATGTACAGATCCCATGTAGACAAAGTGTCGAAGAGCGCCTGTTATCTGCCACAAACCAATGCAAAAATCGATAACAAGGCCAGCATATTCACTGTTGTATCCCTTCAACCTTATTCTCTCTTGAGCTGCGTTCCGATTTTTCGCTCCAATCATCATCAGGTATTGACGAGCTCCTCCTGTTGCTGCTGCTATAAGACCCAGGGTTCAGAGGATCGTATTTTTGCGCAGCAAGGTAGTTTAGAGCCGTTACCACATCGGATACTACAGGGCGCATATTCGGTTGCTCTTGAACACACATTGCTGCTATGGCAAGTGCTTGGTATAGCCCCCTTGTTGGATACTGCCCTTTCAGACCCGGGTCTGCCATTTGTGAGAATTTTTTCCGATCTTTGAATAGCGGTCGTGCCTGCAACAACATTTTTAGCCGTGTTTGTCAAGACATGATCATTATTCCTGATAAGATCAGGTCATAGCGTACAAATATGATAATCTTATAATGCAGCTCTGAATTACCAAACAGACCCTTATTCCAAACATCAGGTGAAGAAGAAATTGATAGCTTTCTCTGCATTGCAGAGCCTTAGAACTAGAGCATACTCACCCATTAGAACTACAAAGTGGTTTTACCATGATCTCACTGAATCACTGAGCTTATATGCCGATCAAAATTTAGGTATCACCGCCTCAAAATATGCACTCACCATAAATGCCCTATATCAGGTCGACACTAGCCAGAGTAGAAGACAAAAGAAAATGAATGTGAAAACTCAAAACCAGCTTTAAACCATAATTTAATCAGTGAAGTGGTTTAACAAACGCTTTTGACCAAACATTTCTCAACTAAACTGAAAACCGAAACTGCATAACCAAACACATATTAGTTTGAATGGTAACGAGGCATATAAAGAATGTCATCTTACCCATGCAACCAGATTCTGCTCCCGAGCGTCCTTTGTATTATCAATTGCTTTCCTTCCTGTTAAAAGCTCCAAAAGAACTACCCCAAAGCTGTAAATATCTGATTTGAAGGTAAGCTGACCAGTCATAGCATAGTCCGGTGCACAATACCCGTAAGTCCCCATCACTCTGGTCGAGACATGGGTCTTGTCACCTTCAGGACCAACTTTGGCCAAACCAAAATCAGACAATTTTGGGTGATAATTGTCTCCCAATAGAATATTTGAACACTTCAGATCACGGTATATAACAGGAGGCTTCATCTTGTCATGCAAATACTCCAAGCCCATAGCTGCCCCTGCAGCTATTTTCATTCTTGTGTTCCAGTCTAACGGTATCTGATTGGGTTTGAGATCTGTGTGGAAACATTACTTTCGGATCAGATTCATCAGAAGAGATAAAACCGATCAAGAAGGCAGTTGCAGTAGTACTTGGACTGACTAAATTACGTTTAAGGCTTCAAGCAAAGAACAGCAGGTGCAAAGAGGTAAAAAGACAACCGATATCTCAATGTAAACTTCAGGTGTACCATGTAAGTGCTTTTCCAGGGAGCCTAACGGCATAAACTCGTAGACCAAAAGCCTTTGTTCCCCTTCCGCACAATATCCGATCAACTTTACAAGGTTGGGATGCTCAGCAAGACTTAGTGTTAGAACTTCAACAACAAACTCCCTCACACCCTGCAACCCATTTCGATCAAGCTGTTTGATAGCAACCACCTGAAATTGCACAGATCAAGTCAGACCCGTTGAAATATCAGCAATATAGATGGATATCAGGATAAGAAAAATCAGAGGCCACAAACAGAAAGCTGATAGAATTACAACAAATCACAATTCAACCAAAAAAACTAAATGGTACAAAACTGGATGGCTCCACCACAATTTGTACATTACAAACTTACAAGAAGGAAATAGAATAGCCTTTGCTACCTGATTGGTCTTTTGCAATCTCCCCTTGTAAACCTTGCCAAAACCTCCCTGCCCCAAGAAAGAATCAGGTCTAAAATTTTCTGTTGCATCAACCAATTCCTGATACGTGAACGTCTGTGCCTTATGGGGAGTTGGACTGCTTGGTATACTGACATCCCTAAAACTCAACTCTGCTGAGGGAGTTACCTCCTCCCTGTCCTCCTTTAAAATAGTCACCTCCTTCTTTGCCTCCGAATGGTTGTTGCCGTTTGATGTATCTACAAAAATCATCCAAAAAGCATGTAGAAATTTATAGTGAAACCACAAACTCTGACTAAGATATGCAAGAACGTTAAAAAATCATGATCATACTTATCAAGAGCTTAAGGCAGACAAAATACTTGATTATTTAAATAAAACCACTAAATCAAGGGTAAGAACATGAAACATGCTATCACTCAAATCACTAATAATTTGGTCCTCGTAAATACAAACACGAACAGGAATGAAGAACCCCGTTGCTGACAAGCGGTTGCTTAGTTTCCCTTTGTACTTCTTTTTCCTTAACAATAAATCAAAACCCAGGTTGCAACCAGAGAACAAAATTCTAAAGTGTAACGTAGTTTAACAGATTACAAAAAGAGAATCCGAAAAAGGATTTCAATGATCAACCATCCAATCAACGACAAGCAACACGTTTATGCCAAGAAAAAGGCCAGAGAAAAAGGAGCCGGTGACATGGGACCATTTTCAAAAATTCAATTCTATCGATTCACGATCAATCAAACCCACAAAACCTAAATAATCAAAGATGACGGAAAGGGTTAACACAACTTTTGCCACAACAACAGAATCAAAATTCCGAAATTGAACAAAGATGAAACGATTGTTACCATGTGTGGATCGCTTACGATCCTCGGCTCTCTTGTGATGATTGCCGTTTGAAGTTTGTGATCTCTTCTTCTTACTCGAACTTCCAGAGCATAGGAAACAACCCATCTCCCCTACTACCACGCCACCCCTCTCTAATCTCTATTTCTATCCTATGCTAAAGGGAAGATGTTCTATTGAAGATTATGCTAAAGGGGAAGATGGAACCCTAATCAAACACCAGAAGAGAAGGCTCGAGTTATCCTTTTTGAATCTACAAATCAACAAACCACACGCCCGGTGAACCTTTTTCTCTTTAGGAGAGAAACTACGAGAAGGGAGAAACGAGGGAGAGATTTGATGGCCCTCTATTTCGTTTCTACGATGCAATATAAAATACTCGTCTTCCATTTTTCTTTTTTTCTTATTTTTATCTTTATTTAATTATATTTTCGTGCCTTTTCTCGTCCTTATTAATTATAGTTACAAAAATTAGTGAAATAAGACCTTCTTGTTTTTTTGTAACTGGTACACTAATGAGAGATCTAGTTTTCTCAATTAAAAAATAAAAGTAAATTTGAGTGAATATGATTGAAAATAAAGAAAATAAGTTATGGTAGATATGTAATATTATTAATTGGTAACAACCCAGTTAATGGTAACCGTTTGAAGAAGAAAAAAAATATATTGTGATGATTCCGCAAATATGTTATTATGCGATTAACTAATTATTGTTCTCTCTCCTCTTAATAAAAGATTGTGTCAATGGTAAGATTCGAACTCTGAAGTAATTAAAATTTGTGTATTCTTTTGATTATACATAGTATTAATACACAATTTCAATTACACAATGTTGATATATAATTTCAATTACATAAAATGACATACTTGTGTACATGACATAAAAAATCGGTACTTGTGTAATTAAAAAATGACCGATGCGTTAACTACATAAACTGACATAACAAATGTGTAACCAAACCTTGTGTAAATGACGGACTTGTGTAATCAAACATTGTGTAAATTACAGACTTGTGTAATCAAATCTTATCTAAATGACATAATTCGTATGAACTTTCTTTATGAATTACTTCATAATTTAACGGTTTGAATTTATTATTTTCGTAATAAAATGATGAGAATATCATAACTCAAGATGTTCGGATTAGTTATAGATTTCTTCCTTATTTAACGATTTAGGATATTGATTAGCATATTTAATTAGGCAGAATATTAAAATTAAATATGCGAGAGAGAAATGAAAAATTAGGCGGGATCCTTAATTATTTTTAAATAAATCTTTTATGTGAAAATAAAAAGTGTCTAATTTATCTACACATAACAAAAGTGTCTAGTTTATACTAGATGTTACATAAACTACCTATTTAACCAAGTAATCCTCTACAATTTGTGTCAATTTATTTTACTCTTGTATTGCAATAGTCCTATATTAATCATTAAAAGCTTAAACTTACAAAATTAAAACTCGTTTATGCGATAATTAAATTATGTATAATCATAATAGAATAATAATATACCAGAAAAACTATATATATATGGTCACCATTTGTGTGAGTGGTACGATTTGCTATATATTATTATAAGATAATAATTTTAAATTATTTTTATATACATTAAAATTTTGAATACATACAAAAATTTATTTTAAGATATAAATCTTAAAATAGATCTTTTATATATTAAATTAAGAACTAATACAGTTTGGTGTGGCTTGAACTTAGAATGAAAATAATTTCGTTATTCTAATAATTTTGTGAAATAACTTATTTTAAATTAAATATTCACTTAATTTCTAAAAAAAGTTTAATAATATTTATTAAATAAATTGACCCATTGATTAATTTGAGTTATGTTTCAATT
>BSUD01000006.1:48223218-48235907 GCA_033239045.1 Fagopyrum esculentum | reverse complement strand
TAATTTAAGTTAACATGTAGTTCAACTTTGTATTTTAAGCTATTAGGTGTTTTATTTTTTTTAAATGTATATTATAATTTTAACTTTTATTGATATTAAACACACATATCATCAAGTATATAATAATTTATCGTTTCATAATTTATATAAAATCCAATAACATGTTTCACATAAATATTTCATTTCGAACATCATATCAAACACTAAATACAAAAAATACTTAATTTAAAATTTTTTTTTATTAAATTTGATTTTGTAATTTCAACCTCATTCATTTTGTCTTACCAAATGATCCTTAACTTGAATTCATTTTATTTTAAATAACTGATGATAATATTTATATTTTAATAGTATCATTGAATTGTCTTATATATTTTGGTCTAAATTTATTGATAAAATAAAATCGAATGAATTTAATTTAGAAGGACTTTTTATCAAATTTTTTTAATTAAATACAATATAATAATTATTTTAAAATAATTATCATTTTTATATATATCAGTTGAAGGATATTTTAATTTAATTTAAAAGACCTATTGCATTAAATATCCATTCGTGGGCCTGTATATTTCATTGGAAAATGACAAATATAATCCCGTTCACACACTTAAAAGGTGTGCACGGAATTTCCGGGATCCTTTCAAAGGAGTTACAGTTTTACCAAAAACTATACATCATACTTTTCATGTAAAACATATTTAATTAATTAAAGTGTTTTCAAAATCTAACTTACATATACATATTTTAAACAGCGAATGTATAATTTAAAAGGTTTTCCCATATCAATTTTTTTTACATTTTTTTAACAATAATTATATTTCTATCTAATTGTACGCTAGTACTATAAAATATCCTATACAGAATACATGTTATAAGCTCTAATATTTTCGACAATTAATACTAACTCTTAATTTCAGGGTTTGACTTAATGGGTGCGAGTAGAATACACGGCATGTTTGGCACTCACAGAGCGCCACGTGGCCCGAGAGAGGGCTGTTTCGTAATTTTCTTCCTTCTTTTACAATGAATGTCGTTGTCGTCTCGTATAAAATAGTAGACTGCAATAAATGACGTGGCAAATAGTGGTTGCTGTGGCAGGCAGGAAAATCAAATTTTAAAATACTGCTCCGCCTAATTTAGTATGTTAATTTGAATATCTTTTTGGCGTTATCTATATGTATCTTAAAATATACTATTTTTTATTTTTTTTTATACAAAGGTAAGAGAAACAAGAAGGGTCAACATCTAGAAGTTGGCCGTCCTAGAGCATCCTTACGGATGAGTTCTTCAACGTCTCGCGGAAGGCTCCCGTCGTCCATGTCCAAAAAATGGCCAAGAGATGCGAGCTTGTCTGCGACAACATTGATTTCCCTAAAAACATGTTGGACTCTAACCTGTAAACACCTTGAAATCAGAATAGAGATGTCAGAAATGATCATATCCGCTTCCCATGGCGGTTTCCAAATCTGATTAATTGAATTAATAAGTTCAAGGTTATCTCCCTCGATTTCAATGGTGTTGTGTCCTAAACTTATGGCCTTTTGGAGGCCCTCTCTTAGAGCGTAAGCTTCAGCTTGAAGAATAGTTTCTGCTCCACATCGACCCATTCCAGTAGCAAGCGTTTGAGCATTGTGGTCTCGAATGATGAAACCAAAGGCACATTGGTCATTAGAATTTTTAGAAGCATCAAAATTAATTTTGACAGAATCCAAGCTTGGTTTCTTCCATTTAATGTTTTTTGTTTTTCGTCTTTGTTGTTGAGGTCTTGTGTTGCAGTTTGTTGTTTTGGGGTTAGCCTCATCCCATTCTTTGACTTGTTTTTGGATCACTTGTTTTAGATCAGGTGGTATTTTTTTCTTATTAAAAATTATTTGGTTTCTCGTTAGCCAAATGTTCCACCATGTAACCACTATTTGTCTTAATTCTGACGGATTACAGTTTTCCTTTATCTTTATGATGATGTCCATTATTTTATGGCATGTTGGGTCATAGTTGAGTAGGAGCGTTTTTATGATGTTGCAATGGATAGTGCTCGGGCTCGGGCCAGTGGTGCTTATTTAGTTTTTTTTTCTTAAAAGTAAATTGCCTAAACAGTATCCTATATGTTGAGCTGACTAAACTTTAGTACCCGTCGTTTAAATTATCATAACGGTATCTTAACTATTGAGCTCGACCAAAGATTAATACCTACGTTACTATTCATCTGTTAAATTCACATATCCACGTTAAATTTCAGGGGCAAAATTGTTCACCTTCAGATCAACCCTAAGCCCCAAATTTCTATCAATTTCCCAAAATCGAAATCATAAAGCCCTCTCCCTAACAACATATCAATCAAGATCACAAAATCAAAAATTATAAAATCCTAAATTTCTGCCAGCAACCAAAATCAAAATAAAGCCCCAAATTTTCAAAATCCAGACAGTTTAAAAGTACTGATCTTGGACAGCAATAAAAAAATGGGGTATTGTTTAGACAATATTCTTTTTTTTAAATATATGATAAACGTGAATAGACATGTGAGGATAATTAAACGGTCCAAAAACTTCTGACCCAAACTCCAACATATTCTTTGTCCCGTTTCTCATATTGGGCCACGTAAAACCAACTTTTATAATAGAACTTCATTTATATGGGTTTGATTTATTAGATGTTTTAATGGGTTGGTTTAATGGTTTGATGTATTTAGGTATACTAAACCGGTGATAAAAAAAACATATCAAATTCATTACCCCTTCTTCTCCAACATATATGTGATAGATTTACGGTGGAAAATCACACAAATGATAGTGATAGAATCACACTTTTATTGATATTATAATAATCTTTATATAGGTTTTACAAAAAAATAATAACTAGGTAATATATAGGAAACTAAATAACAAAGATATTATCACGATCTCAGTATTATCACGACCTCGATCTTATCATGATCTAGATTTTATCACAATCACGATCTAGATCTTATCATTATCACGATCTTATCATGATCATGATCTCGATCTTATCAATATGTTACTGAAAATCTATATTTATATCTATATTCTATATTAAAGCGAAAGCGCTTGATGTCATGTGTCATTCACTCATACATTTAATGACACATGTCATTTTCTCACGCATTCACAAATTAATAAGTATTTATGTTCTTATAATATCTCATCAATTATATCAATTTATTTCATAATAACATACGACTAACTAAAAATGAAAAATATTCAATCAATTGATATTTGATCATTTTATAGTCATTTTAATTTTAATTATAAAAAACTCACATTTATATGTTTCATAATATAACAAATTGTGTGAATTTTTTGCTTTACGACTCAATTTTTAATTGACTGAAAATAAAATTGGTAAACTTTAGGATAAATAAATGAAATGTATGTTTTGATTATAAATTTTTAAAATAAATATTATAATTACAATGACAAAAAAAATTACCGTGCAAAGCACATGAGCTATACTAGTATCTATATATCTTCTATATATACTACTAAAGTACTACACTAATGCTGACGTGGTGCCTCCACAATTTTTCTTTGATTAAATTTTTTACTAAATCAAGAATTAAGCCAATAAATCTTTTTTACTAAAATAAAATCTAAAACAAATCTTTTCTTAACTAAACTTTTAAAATTAATTAAAAAAATTAAGTATATCACGTTCTAGATTTCTCTTGTAAATTTTATCAGATTAAGAAAATATTAAAATCTAACAAAATTTACTAATTCCACAAATTACGTTGGCTGATCATAAAACCTAAATTTCTTTTGTACGTATTACTTCTCTTCTACGTTTATCTCTCACGCTGTATATGTGGATAATATCCCATCATTTTTCTGATAGTTTTTGTTTTCCAATATTGATCATATTTCTTCATCTTTTTCAAGGATGTGATAATTTAAAGATCGGATTTTTCAAAGCTACTTCGTCTAAATTTTTAGGTTATCCCATACGTTTTCAATCATCACACTGATTCTGTCATTGCTTATTCATCCCCTAATTTGTTTTCAATAACTGTTATTTCAACAACTTTGGTTTTTAATATTCCCTGTTTATGAAAATATCTCCCCTTCTGCCTTTCTTCTCACTTAACTACTCGCAAACAAATCTTCCGAGATCCTGCCTACGAAGATCCATCAATATTTAAATATATCCGCACAAGGTGCGGGATATGAACTAATTATATTAAAGCAAAAGCCCTTAAAGTCACGTGTCATTTTCTTATACATTGGATGACATGTGTCATCTTCTCATAATTTACGTTTGACTGTTTATTATATTTTATCTATTAAAACTATTTTAATAATTAATTATATATCTTTCATTAACTAAAATTTAGTTATTTTTACCATATAAGTCAAGATAAAATAAAATCCTACTAATCTATAAGACGACATCTAACTAATTGATATCATTATTATCTAAATATATTTTAATTCTAATAAAATAAAATCTCATATATTTCTTTCCTAATATAATCGATTTGGTAAATTTATTTCAAAATTTTATTTTAAATAACAAAAAGTTCCAATATATTACCTTTATTATAAACCAATAAAATGTACTTTTTAATTATAATATTTAGTAAAATATAATTATAAAATATACTTAACTTTGTTTTTTTTCAAAAAAATCCGTGCAATTTGTCTACAAAGCACGGGAACTCCTGGTTTTCATTAAAATAGATTGACAAACAACGGAGAAATTTGATAGTTCAAGAATCGAGTAGAATGTGAATAAGAAAAAAAGCTTAGCAATAGAGAATTTTGAGGATTTTCCGAGTTTCGAACTCTTTCCTTTAATCATCGTTGTTTTAGTTTCGGTTGCGATCGCTGCAAGATCTTACAAGCACAAGTCTCTCAATCTCTCCGGAACTCTTACCGAATTTCCTGTCATGACTATCCACATCGTCGCTGGTTGGAGGTTGTAAATTCGTTTATTCTTTATAATTTTTTTTTTTTTTTTTTTGAAAGGTTGGTAAGTAACTCCCGGTTCGATTGGCTTCGCCGCTCTACATCCGGGACGGGAATACTTCGTGGCCCATTGCTGGGGGATACCCTCCCAATATCAGTTTTTTCCATACATGCCGCCAGGAGGATTCGAACTCGAATCTCCAAGCAAACCACTTAAGGAGTCTAACACCACATCGTTGTTTTGTTTTGTTGTTACGATTTTCTACTTTGATTTAGTTTAGATTTGCTTGATTCTTGAAAGAATGTGTCTGACTTTATATTGGTTAGGTGATTGTGTTTGGTAAGTATGGAGCCATTCCAAATGTTCTGGTCCAATTGTTGTCCCATTGTAGAATTGCAGCCGAAACTAGCACAATGATAATGGGAGGAAAGAGTTTGAAGCTCAAGAAATCCTCAAATTTCTCCATTGCTAACCTTTTTTCTTTGGATTATACTCAATTCTTGAACCAAACTAAATAACATTAAACCAACACATTTGTCTATCAATCTATTTTCAAAAAAATCCTCAGTATCATATTCGTTGGAGAAGAAGGGGTAACGAATTTGATATGCATTTTTATTTACCAGTTTAGCATAATTAAACTCATCAAACCATTTAACCACGTGTACTATTTTTTTTATAAAATAATTTGGGCGTCGGCGTGTGGCGTTGACGCCCAAAACTCTATTTTTTCCCCCCGATTTTGCCTACTTTTTATTTATTTATTTTTATTTTTGAGCGCCGGCGCTTTTTGTTTTTGGTTAAGCGTCATCGAAATGCGTTTGTTTTTTCGTTAGTAAAACAAATTTCATCTTTAGCTTTTTCTTTAAAGCATCTAAGCAAACCCAAATAAATAACGTTCGTTTATAAAAGTTGGTGTCACGTTGCCCAATAAGAGAAATGAGACTAGAATGTGATAAGATTTTTGGTCCTATAACTAACCTCCTTCTATCAAAAAAATAATAAATACTACTTTGCCAATGTAGGTTATTATAGTATCAGTGTTAATGCTACAAACTTTTTTATTTTTAAATTGTTATTTAGTATAGTTTTAATTTTATTAAAAAATTTTTATCTTCCGTAAATTTCAATACTAAGCTACTTTAAAAAACTTTAATCCCAATAACCAACCATATTAACTTATTAGATTTGATATTCTTACTATTCGCCTAATATATAACAAAAATATTTATCTCGGAATAACTTCAAAATATGAAACAAATTAGATTTTTATTGGATTATGACGGAATAAAAAAAAATAAAATAAAATAAAAATGAAGTGTATTTTTTTTATTTTTTTTATACACGGTAAAAAACTTAGAAGGATCAATTCCTAGAAACCGATCGTCCTAAAGCATCCTTTCGGATGAGGTATTGAACATCTTTTGAGATTGCCTCTACTTCCATCTCTCCATGATATCCGTGCGACGCAATCTTGTCCGCGACCGTGTTGATCTTCCTGAAAATGTGTTGTGCGGAGGAGTAATGGAAACCAGCAATCATAATTGAAATATCATTAATCATCATATCAAGATCCCATGGCGGTTTCCAAATTCGATTGATCGAATTGATAAGCGTTAGGTTATCTCCTTCAATCTCGATAGATGTAACTCCACACTCCTTAGCCTTTTGAAGGCCAAACCGCAATGCAAGTGCTTCTGCTTCCAACACCGAATTAGCATTGCAGTTGTCACTTCCTACTGCCTTAGGAGCCGCATGTTGGTCCCGAATGATGAATCCATAGGCATACTTATTTGATGCATTGAATGAAGCATCAAAATTCAGTTTATAGGCTCCTTCCGAAGGTCGCTGCCATTTAATGTTTTTCTTTCTTCTTCTTTGTGGTTTGGTTGTTAGGGTATTCTTGTTTTGTTCCGAATTGGCTAGGTTCCAACTTGGAATTTGGTTAATAGCAATGACTTTGATGTTTTGTGGAACTTTAACTTTATTGAAAAGGTACTGATTTCTAGCCAACCACATGTTCCACCAAATAACAACTAGTAATATCATCTCCTTATTCGAAATTGATTCTTTGAGGTCAAAAAGTGCCTCAACAATTCCTTGGTTATCGAAATCGATGTTTTGCAAGCTATTTTTTACAATATGATTATCAATGGTTTTTATCATAGTCGGACACTGGAAGAAAAGGTGTACGACACTTTCGGTATGGTGATTACATAACTCACAATTCATGACGACCGAAATCCTTTGTCTATCTAGATTTTGTTTAGTAGGAAGACCATTCATAGCTAATTTCCACAAAAAATTCTTAATTTTCGGCATAATATCCATTTTCCAAATTCATGTTTTATCAATAGTAATTCCTACTTTCCGTTTTTGGACCAGTTCCAATGATGATTTAGTCGAATACCACCCATCATCATTTGCTGACCAATACAGTCGATCGCGGATCTGACTTTTAGGGAGGTTATAATTCTTGATTTTTTCTATTACGTAGTTTGGTAAGATTGTTTTTAATTGAGTTATTTTTTGGTAATCCCAATCATTATTACTAATGAACGAGGAAGTTAGTTCAAACTGATTCACTACCGTTTGGTTAGTTATTTCATGTATAAGTGGTTTATCCAGTAGCCATGTATCCGTCCAAAAATCTAACCGTTTTTCCATCACCTACTCTCCAGACCAGGCCTTTGTCAAACTCTTTATGAAGTTTAAACAAGTTTCTCCACTGCCAGGACACATTCTTTCCACATTCGTAATTCTAGAGGCTTACTCCTTTTAGGTACTTTTCTTCCACGATTTTTACCCAAATGTTATTTGGTTCAGCCATGATTTTTCACAACAGTTTCATTTGTAATGCTTTATTCATGTCTTCCGCTTTCCTAATCCCTATTTCCCCTAGAGATCTTGGTTTGCAAATCTTATCACAACTAATCAACGGATGGTGATTGAGACCCTTGTTCTAGAAGAAGATTCTGTTAATTCTGTCCAGTTCATTGTGTATGCTTCCCGGCAACATGAATGCCTGCATTAAATAGCTTGGTTTTGCATTAAGATTAGCTTTTATTAGTGTTATTCTTCCCTCTTGAGATAAAGAAGATGCTTTTCCATTTGGTTAGTTGTTGTTTAGTCTTAATGATGACAAAATTGAAGATATATTTGTTGACGCGTCCGTTTATAATTGGACAACCTAGGTATTGTTCTAGATTGGTAGAGCTTTGGATTCCCAAATGGCTTTGGATTCTTCTCCTGCTAATTTGATCAACATTGATGGTAGTTTGGAACATGGATTTATGGTAGTTAACGACCTGTCCAGATATGTCACAATAGTCCTTAATTACCGATATAACCATTTCACTAGCATATACGGAAGTTTTGGAAAAAATAATAATATCATCCGCAAAGGCTAAGAATGGGGTTCTAGTCCCATTCTTTGAATAGGGAATCCAATTGAATTGGGGTTTTCCTTTGTTATTTTTTGTAAGTTTCTGGCTAATACCTCCGAACAAAGGTTATACTGCACATACAAGATGCCACTTGCAAGAGCATTAGTAATCACAACGAAAACTAAAATTTCTTGCTTACTGTATTCAAAGAAACGTAGCATACATCTCATTGTTTCATAATTATTGTACTCATGATAATAATAAAACACATAGATTCCCTTTGTCCATTCATTAGTAAGGAAAACTTGGAGGTATGTCTCCATGGTACAATGAAGGAAACTAAAATAGACATCATTCACACAAGTCAACTGCTTCCGTAAACAATTGCTACTAATTCTACTTGACCAAGAGATAAAAGGAACTAAAACTTAAACATAAAAAACAGCCCGCAAAGTTGACATATCCAGGAGTGCACTAGATTTCCTCATAAGTTCTGGATTCATAAAACTAGTTAAATTTTGGTTTCTTTGTTCCCTTCAGTTTGGAGGATGCCGTGTCTTCACCCCCTGCCTCTTCCCTAGGTTTGAGTCAGAATTTGCGGATTTGTTGTTGACATCCATAACATCCATGAGCTTGTTGACACTGTTGTACGTTTTTGTTGAATGAAAGGTACTTTCCGACATTGTAGCTTTTAACTCCTCAGGGACTTCACCATCTTTAAACAGTACTGCTGTGAACTAAGCAACAATCAATTCAGTTTCCTTTTCATCCTCTTGATCTTCATCATTGTTTAGCTGTTCCTCAAGCTCATCTACCTTTGTTTTCAGTTTATCATCCTCTTCCCTCGGGACAGTAAGGGGGGGGGGGGGCATAGACTCCGGCTCTACTCCATATGTGGCATCATTAGGGATTTGACCCTCGGCATATTCCTCATTGGGCTTGTGTTGTACAGATTCTACACTACCTTCATTCATTTTCTGGATTTTAGGCTCTTTAGATATTGAATCAATTTTTTCCTCTACCTTCTCCGGGATGTCATCAGCTTCCTTCGTTCCCACAGGGTTCTTGATGTTGATCTTGGAACTAGAAGAAGAGTCTTCTTCTTTTTCCATATGAAATCCATAGTGAGATGAGAGATATGGTCTCACCTCATTATGCCGGCCAAGACTCTGCTTATTTTTTCCAACAATATTCCACTCTTTTTCCTCATTTGCTCCTATTTCCTCCCCTCCTTTTCTTCCACTGGTTTCTCTATAGTATCTAAAGGGTTTGGTTCTAATTCCCCTTAATGGACATATTTCATAAGAGTGATCCGCATTAGCACAAAATCCACATCCCAAGGAAAAATCCTCGAACCATATGGGAAATTCTTTCACTTCTTCATTTTCATCCGGAATAGGAACAATTTCCTTCCTTTCTTCTTCAACGTTCAAGTTAATGCAGATTCTAGTAAAATTTATTCCTTTGCCCCTTTCGGAGAAAGAATCGAGTTTAACAAATTTTCCCACCTTATTTTTCTCAATGATAATTTTAATGGCTTCTTTGTTCACATACTCTGGTGGGATCTGAGGGATCCTAACCCAAAGGTCTGCTGTAGTATTGCTTTATGTGAGAGTATTGAAGTTTGGTTTCCATGGTTTTAAGATAATTAGAAGCCCAAAAACATGGTAAGGCCTAGCTTCCCATATGGTCTTCCTATGTATGGGATTGGAGAAAGAGACTTCAAACTAGTGATTTGGTTTGGCCAAGATTCTAACCTCACCCTTAACATTTTTCCATTCATGTAATAGTTTTGTTCTAAGCTTTGCCATATCTATTGGTTCACCAAGAACACACCCCATAAGGGATGTATCCTTCTGTTTTTGAAAGTCACTCTTAACCTTAGAAAGACAGCTAAGATATTCAGTAAGATCGGAACTCATTGAAAACTCAACTTTGTTTTTTGAGTCTTCAATGCTTGTTGAGCCATGCTCGTTATTCTCAGCTTTCGCAGCTTCTAGTTGTTCTGAGATTTCAGTTTGCTCTTTGTTCTCTTGTTATTCAGATGGGATTTTGCATACTACTTGTTTGAAAGTTTTGACAATTTCACTCATACTGTGTTTAGAAGACAGAACACAATATTCAAAATAGATAGGAGAGACGAGATATGTTTGCAGTTGGTGTGAGAAAAGATTGTTAATATATTGACCTTTATATAGGCAAATCAAGATTAAGGCTATCACGTAGAAACTCAGGTCACCAACGTCCCACAAAATTACTTTCTCTATTGTCAAAGCAATTTCATTTTGTTTATCAAGCCAATATCGATTATAGTCAGTTATACAGTTCAGCAAATTTTTAGGTTGTTGTAGGGGATTACCTGATTGAATGATTTGAAGAAAAGAGCCGATCCTCATATGCAGGCTGACCTTCTCCTTTTGCAAATCCATCTTTTCTTCCTTCCCGTTCTCACCGGTGACCACTTCCTTGCACCAGCTTTTAGCTTTTCTCCTAGCTTCCTCCTTCTGCTGTGAGCCTATCCCACCAGCTCTTACCCAAAGAATAATGTCGAGTCTCTTCTTTCTGGCTCCACTTAGTAGCTGTTGACACCTAATACATATCTCGCTTGGTTGTTGTGACAAAAGAGGCCGATTCACCTTTTCCATCTTCTTCTCTTCCATGGCAGATTGCATATTTGCTTTCTTCTCTTGATGGAGGCTTTCTGTTTTTTTGCCCCAATTTGATAGTAGATCTACTTTTGCAAAACTAGATCTGTCTCCTCTAACAGATTCGAATTCAGGTGAGGCTGCTGTGTGTTTTTGTGGTTGTAAGAGAGAAGCGTTGTCTCCTAGGGTTTTCGTTTGGTGGTCGGATAGGCTCGCCAATCCTGAGTGCGTGGGCGCGAGTTCTTTTTCTGTGGATAGAGAGTTCATTTTTCTAGGCTGTAGCTCTAACTTATCCATGAAAAGTGTATCTTTGAATCACCAAAAAACAATTATACTTAAAAAATTATCGAAAATCACCCTTTAAATGGGGCCATTGCAAGTAATCACCCAATTAATGTCTTATTGTATAAAAACACCCACTACATGTATTGTGTTACCATTTTAACACATGTCTTGGAAATCCGTAATTTTTCCTGGTTAAGGGGCCACTTTTCAGTATTTTACTATTATTCTCTCTAAACCAATATTGTTCATTAATAATAAGATTAAAAACAAACCGAACTGGATTTTATTTTAAAACCAAGCCAACCTAATTGAACCCAACCCAACTCCACCTTCTTCTATCTCAAATTCCCAAATCGATATACGATTGAACCCCCTCATCATCACCAATTGAAAAGGCTCAATCATGGACTCATGGCCACCACACTCTTCATCCTCCCCCCACCATTGAACCCCTCATCATCACCAATTGAAAAGGCTCTAAACTTGCCACTACTAGTTGATATATGATCGTGTTTACCGAAAGTAACAACAATCTGTCCCACAAGGATACAAGATCAAATGTAGTATAAATGGGTATTGAATCTTAGGGACCATGTCTGTATTGTGTAATATCTTGGATTTTTTTTTTGTTTATTTCCGAGTCAAACCGGATTTCGATCCGTTGACCTGTTTCCTCATGATACCTAGTGATATGTATCATCGCAAACCCTATCATTTTTATGTAAACCTTAACTCGCATAAAATGATGAAATGATCACCAAACCCTAATCTTACAAACCCTAATATATATATATATATATATATATATATATATATATATATATATATATATATATATATATATATATATATATATATATATATATATATTTATGACAAAGTCATGCCATGTTTTTGACAAGTTCATGACAAGCCATCTTGACAAGGCAATGACAATGTCATGACAAGCCTTGACAAACATTTCAGCCCACCTCATCCATTTTTATCTCATCCCACCTCTTCCATTCTAGTTCATCCCATTGCTCTCCTTCTTGCTTCAGCCATAGACCCGCCACCTCATGTAGATCAACTGTCTTGGACCAACAGTGTCGAAGCCCAACCACACCACCTGCACAACAACTTCCATCTTTGTGGCCTACACGTCACCAACCCAACAAGGAGGAGACATTGATGCATTTGGAAGCCCTTACGTCCACATGCAACAACGGATCTTTACCTGTACAACAACGTCAACCTTCGCTTGGAATGGGAAGTACCACAACCGTAACTCCTTCATTACCAGCTTGATTCCTTCCTTCTTTTACGCTAATCAGATCAACACCATGACCTTGAATCACATACACTCACACGTCCACATTCATGCTATCCCAACCCTCATGATCTCCTACCTTCTTTCCTAGTGATAACGTCTCCTTCCTGCCGAGAATACCACACCCCATTGGATCTTCCT
>BSUD01000006.1:48184843-48223208 GCA_033239045.1 Fagopyrum esculentum | reverse complement strand
TTGGAAATCCGTAATTTTTCCTGGTTAAGGGGCCACTTTTCAGTATTTTACTATTATTCTCTCTAAACCAATATTGTTCATTAATAATAAGATTAAAAACAAACCGAACTGGATTTTATTTTAAAACCAAGCCAACCTAATTGAACCCAACCCAACTCCACCTTCTTCTATCTCAAATTCCCAAATCGATATACGATTGAACCCCCTCATCATCACCAATTGAAAAGGCTCAATCATGGACTCATGGCCACCACACTCTTCATCCTCCCCCCACCATTGAACCCCTCATCATCACCAATTGAAAAGGCTCTAAACTTGCCACTACTAGTTGATATATGATCGTGTTTACCGAAAGTAACAACAATCTGTCCCACAAGGATACAAGATCAAATGTAGTATAAATGGGTATTGAATCTTAGGGACCATGTCTGTATTGTGTAATATCTTGGATTTTTTTTTTGTTTATTTCCGAGTCAAACCGGATTTCGATCCGTTGACCTGTTTCCTCATGATACCTAGTGATATGTATCATCGCAAACCCTATCATTTTTATGTAAACCTTAACTCGCATAAAATGATGAAATGATCACCAAACCCTAATCTTACAAACCCTAATATATATATATATATATATATATATATATATATATATATATATATATATATATATATATATATATATATATATATATATATATATATATTTATGACAAAGTCATGCCATGTTTTTGACAAGTTCATGACAAGCCATCTTGACAAGGCAATGACAATGTCATGACAAGCCTTGACAAACATTTCAGCCCACCTCATCCATTTTTATCTCATCCCACCTCTTCCATTCTAGTTCATCCCATTGCTCTCCTTCTTGCTTCAGCCATAGACCCGCCACCTCATGTAGATCAACTGTCTTGGACCAACAGTGTCGAAGCCCAACCACACCACCTGCACAACAACTTCCATCTTTGTGGCCTACACGTCACCAACCCAACAAGGAGGAGACATTGATGCATTTGGAAGCCCTTACGTCCACATGCAACAACGGATCTTTACCTGTACAACAACGTCAACCTTCGCTTGGAATGGGAAGTACCACAACCGTAACTCCTTCATTACCAGCTTGATTCCTTCCTTCTTTTACGCTAATCAGATCAACACCATGACCTTGAATCACATACACTCACACGTCCACATTCATGCTATCCCAACCCTCATGATCTCCTACCTTCTTTCCTAGTGATAACGTCTCCTTCCTGCCGAGAATACCACACCCCATTGGATCTTCCTACCTAACACAACCTCCTGCTTACCTTATTCCCTTCCTTAGTGTTCACTGGAAAGTGTGTGTGTAAATAAGCTTTAAATTTATACCAAGAATAAAAGCAAAAGCTAACCCGTAGTGCACTGATCAATTGAGTATAAGCAAATATTCTAGGGTCGATCATAGGGACTTGGTGAAATCAAGCAGTAAAAGCAAATCTAGCTAAGACAAATTGCAAATAAAAAGACAAATAACGAGTATGTATGGAAGAATTGGGAAGCACAGATTCTAGATATCAAAGTATCCAATTGTGGTTTTCGATTCAAGACTTCTAAGGATCTATTGACAGAGCTGGGATTGTAAGGAAATATGTTTCTACGACGGGATAGATTACGGTGAGGTTTCACTATCCACTTAATCCCAACCCAAAGGCTCTAAATCAAGAATGTTGAGTCTCTACAAGATAGAGATCTAAGGGAAGGATTTATACTCTCAAACCAACCACTCAACCTAAGAGAGTCAGGTTAACTCACAAAGGTAAGGGATTGGCACATTCAAACCTTAATAAAGGGTTTTGAGTCCTCTATTACATACATCATCATTGGCAACCAAGCAAGAGAATCACCAGGTAAGTCTCTTCCCACGATCGGATATAGGTTAGGAAGGTTCAACAAGACTAGGGTTTAAGCAATCTTTAACTTTGGTTTAAGGATAAAGCATCAAAAGTACGACAAAAGAGAAAATTGGTCTGTTCTTTAAAGAAAATCGGCCGATTTTTCTCATGAACAAGACGATTTTTGGTTCTGCAAAGGTAAAACTCATCTCTCAAGGTCCAATCTCAACATGAGGTTCATTCTATCATCATCTTAACCACAATCTTCAACCAATCACCCTAGAATCACAAGGGATTTAACCAATAACACACAGTGTTAGAATCAAGAAAGGTATTGAATCAAAAATATCAAGAAAATGTTGAATCTTGAATAAAACGAAACAAATCGTTAACAAAGGTCCACAAACTCAGAAAACTAACTAAAAAGCAAAGACAAACTCCAAACTTGTGTTCACAATGACAAAAGACTCAAAACCTAGAAAAACCTTAAGAACTTCAATCTTCAATGCCGGATCCTTGAATACGTTTCTCCTTCTCCTTTGTAGGGTTTCTTCAATGTTCTTGAGTATTCTTGGATGATCTTTAGTGTGGAGAGACGTCCTTTATTTATAGGGGAAAACTAGAGTTGTAATTCTTTATCTTTTGAAGACTTCTTGAAGAGATCGGTCGATTAAAGATATAAATCGGTCTATCTTATAAAAATCGACCGATTTTCTTCCTAAATTGATCCAGTTTTTGTCTTCTACAGCGTGTTATCTTTTGGATCCGTCTTCTATCTTCTTTTATGATTTCTTCTCATATTTTTTTCCTATATTTTAGACTCCTTCCTGATCCATCATGATGTTAAGTCCGATATTGATCCATTTCCTCATCCAAACTCCATCATTTTACCTACAATTTAATTAAGAACTCGTGTAGACCTCTATTCTCAAAATGTATATGAATATAGACTTAAAGGCACATGAATCTCATCAAATGTATGCAAAACTGAGGTGAAATACTCGCAATATGCATGAATATGATAGCATATAATTCATGTCAACACTTAGCCGCCGCTGAGAGCAAGTTGGCCTCCTAACCTAGTTGTCCCTGTGCTCTCGCTCTCCTTCTCATCACCCAACAACAGTGTGCACGGTTGTAGCATCTTGTCTTCCTTTCCCTGCAGCGACGTGCATCAACCAAAAGGCCTACATCGTTGACACACCGCAAGCTTGGTCTTCTTTGCTCGGGTAAGCTAATGTCTTCTCCCTCACTGTTCGCTCCAAACGGTGTGTGCAAGCTTTAAATTTATAACCCTAGACTTAAGCTTAAAACAAGGATGCGAACCCGCAGTGTACGGGTCAATCGTAGTAAAAAGCAAGAAATTCCAGGGGTCGATCTCAGGGACTCGGTGAAACAAAGTCAATACGGTAAGCTTCGTGAATACTAACCACAAGAGCAATTAACACAATCAAAGATGAATAAGAATTCAATAAAGCAAACACGCAATTCTAGGGATTAAAGCGTCTAGTTGTGGTTCCAACTCAAGATCTAAAGATAAGCGGACAAAGCTGAGATTTTTGCGTGGGGAAGGTGTTACTAAAGTGGAGTAGATCACCGGGTAAGTCTCACTACACACTAATCCTAAACCGTAACTCCTATTACCGGGTAAGTCTCAAGGAATCAAGATAAAGAACTATAACCTCAAACTAACACACCATCTAAGGGAATAGAATCAACCTTTACCGGGTAAGTCTCAGGCTAACTCACAAAGATGGGATGGAAGCACACTCAAACCCCAATAAAGGATAAACCTTTATTACCTACACTTATGATCGTTAGTACACAAACTAAGGAATTACCGGGTAAGTCTCATCCTAAGTTTGCATTGAACCAGGAAAGGTGTAATAAGAATAGGATTTAGCAAACTCTAACACTTAACTTTCTGTTTAGGTTCGGATAAGTCACCTCGGTCAGAAGAATTCCACCCCGGCCGAGATGTTCATCAACCGAACGAGATGCTTAGGGTTAAGGTTAAAGACTCGAACTTTCAGGATCCTACTGGAATCTAAGATTATTCTATCATTGTTTTTCCCACAACCTTCAACCAATCACCCTAGAATCACACAAGGAAATTAGCCACTCATCATCATTATGAAATTATTAAATATATGGGAAGAAGGTGAATATTTGAACAAAGAAGAATTTAAGGAAAAGACTTCAATAACTGAATCAAATATCACAACAAAACGTTCCTTGGATAACAATCCAACAAGACAAGACAACAATTGAGGGAATTAAAGACAATCTTACAAAACCCTCCAAAAAGCTATAAAAGCTATGACCTTCAATCTTCCTTCAACCTTCAAAAAGGTTCTTCGAATCTCTCCAATTGGAGTATGCTGCTGCTGCTGCGTATGCTATAAACCCTGATCGACGGTATAGCGTGATGTCGGAATTGTGGAAATCCGACCCTTTTTATAGGAAAATAACCCTCCAAAGATAATAAATCTTAGAAAGATATTTTCCCATAAATATAGGTAAAATATAAGATTCTGCATATCTCCTTCCTTCCAGGAGCCAAGCCCAAAAATATAAGATCACTTTCCAAATTTAAAAGATCTCATCCAAGAATAAAATATTCTCGCCGCGTCCTAGGTGTTTGCCTCGGTCGAGTCGGCGTCTCTGGATCGCCTCGGTCGAGGTGAATTTCTGGTCAACCGAGGTGAGTCACAACAGAATGTGAAATCTCTTGAATCTGCTCCAAAGTAAATCTTTAATCCATGGCTATGCTCCCTAGATGTAGCTCCAAATGACTCATGACTCCTTTTGCTCCTTTTTGATGCAAAACGTACCATATTACCTACAATTACATCAAAACTAGGTGTAGACCTCGATTCTCGCAAAGGTAGATGAAATGGTAGTAAAATCACATAATGCACATACAAACATGCAGATTATGAAAGATAGAACGTCCAAACAAACCCCAAAATATAGACTATAATTTATGCTATCACTCACCAATCTCCCTAGTCGAACACAAGACCCGGTGTGAGAATTTCATTCTATTCCATGTCTTTGTGTAGTCATTGAACATGCTCTTCACTTCCTCTTCGTTAACACTACTGGACTCGTATAGTGACTGTAGGGACTCCTCGTCACTATCGAGACACAACCAACCAATATTTGCACCCTAGCATACAATAGTGGGAACCAAGGACGGTCCTTCGACCTCCAAACCAGCCAGTGAGAGGCACACCTCCCTGCAGCCTATAGAACAACCTTGGTAAGCAGCCCTAGTCATAGTTTCGATTCATTGAAGAGGAAGAGTAAATGCTAATCCAGATTTGTTGTTTTGCCAAGAACATGGATCGAACTTGAGACATGTGAGTTAACTCTAGAAAACAACCAAGCAGTGAGTGAGATTCGAATCCTAGATCTATTGCAGATCTTAGTTACTTTGAATTTTAGAATTTGTGTCAATCAATCCACTTTAGATCGATCTTTTGATGCGTTAGAAAAATAATTCACCATTCAATTTTTAATATGTTGTAGTGGGATATGCATTCTTTGATGTATTAAAAGTTGGGGTCGATCCAACGTCTGGATCTAGATTTACAAGGTTCCATGGTGAGATCCTTTCTAAGATTAGTTATTGATCCTTTCTAAGATTTGTTTCTTCAAATGAGTAGAGTGTATAACATAGGATGTTGAGATATTTAATTTGGAATTTTTGGATTTTTGTATAATTATTTTAATTTAGGTCAAAGTGAGATCCTTAGTGAGTTTTTCATGGAAGTTAAGAAGTTGGAAAATCTTCTAACTTAGCTAGATCTTTCTTGTGAGTGTTAGATTTTGGTTTTAGGCTTCATAGAAAGTTTTAGAAATATTCTAGGATTTTTTTCAGGATTTTGAGAACCAAGGGTTAAATAGTCATTTTACCCTTTTGAGGGTATTTTGGTAATTTCTCTTTTGATGGATTTGAGTATCTTTGAAGTTGGAGACTTCTAAGAAAGTGGGTGTAATATCCCAATTTTGACCTTCACCGCCCCGCAGTGAAGAAGGCCGTCCCAGCGGTGACAAGGGGCCGCCCTTGCGGCTGAGGCGATTCGCCCTTACGGATTCGCTGTAGATCTTGCCCGATCTGTTTTCGTTCGTTTTATCTTCCTTCCATAGATCGAATATCAGATCTTCTATCTTGTGGGCCATCTTTCCTATCTTCTTTCTAACCCTAGAACATCCTTCCTTCTATCTTTCCGACCCTTTTCTATATATTCCCGTCTTGTCCTCTTTTTTCCGTTTCTTGTTTACGCTTTCTTCAACTCTCGAGTGCTGCAACCTTGTTTCCCGTGATCATGCTAAACGTGTAAGTTCTTCCTCCCTTGTTCTTCATCACGTTCATGTATTGATGCAGCCTACTCCCCTTTTATTTCATTTCTCCCTTTGTTTTCTCCTTGCTTCTTCTCTAGAAGCTCGATCCTTGATTTTGTGGAGCGTTCCGTTGATGATCCTTTGATGTTCACAGGCTCCCTTGGTTGAGTTGTGAAGTGTGAAAGTGTTAGAAGATCGAGCTTGGACGTTGTTGTGAACCTGCTGTCATCGAGAAGCCAAAAGCGGCTTTTGTTAGTGCACCGCCCCCGCGCCTGCATATCCCCGCACACCCCCCCCCCCCCGGCAAGCCGTCCTTGCGCCTTGCTCCGCCGTCACTGCGATTTCTTCTACAGTAACTCCCATTCTTGTGAGTTGCTTCCTTCCTTGCTTTCCTCGTTCCTTCCCTTGATTCTTATGGATGTTCCTTGCCCCCTTAGTGTTATGTAAGACAAAGGTTGATGCCTTAGCTTGTGGAGATCTCTAAGAGATCATTGAGGCTAGAAGTTATAGACTTCTAGCAACCGTTTCGGTTTCTGATTCATGATGCCTTGTTGAGCAGGATTCCCTTTGCTCCCTTCTTGAGGGTATATGAGTGTTTGTTGAGTGTTGAGATTACCATCGAGTGAGGTAAATCCCTTGGACTTACTTAGTTTCATTCCGCATATTGGTTAGATTGTACTGACTTGTTTGTGTTGTTTATTATGTTATAACTAATAACCGGAATATGATTCACCTTTGTTATACCTTAATTGGCCCAAGTGTATTATAACTAGGCGGTTACCGCTTGTCCAGTTCAGAATGGGGAAACTAGGAGGTGCTCTCGCGACCAGTCCAATAGGTGACAGAAGGATGCATATGTTTTATTCTTGTTGGTGAAAGGGGACAAAGGCGAGATCGTAGCGATACTCGTGTAACAACCATAAGTAGAATTAGTAATCGAATAACCTAATGAAAGATAATAACCGGTTGTTGTGTGAGCATGCTATGTGTTTACTTTATCTTATGTGTGTTTGTGCCTTTACATTTTTTTTGATATCTAGAATGTTAGCAAACGGTTTATACCGATGTTGTAGATGTTCCACTGGGTCAGGATGTTGCTGAGTGATCCAGATGGTGTGGTTAGCCAGGGTTCCCGTACATTATAGGACGGAATCGGGTTTATGTTTATGTTGTTGCTTTTCTTTTTGTTTTGAACTCGGATGCGAGTATTTTGTGCTTCCTTTTGCTTAAACTTTTGGTTTTATATTACGTTTTGGTTTTCATTCGTTTGTGCCTTGTTGTAAGATCTGTTGTGTCATTGCTACTTTGAGGGTTGGGACCCATTGTGAGGTCCTAGCCCATAACGGTTCGAGTTCCCACAACTTGGGGTGTTACAATATGGTATTAGAGCTCTAGGTTGGCAACAATGGCACTCGAAATCTTCTAAAGGTCTGATAGATAAATAAATAGAACCCGCAAGGGGTCTACGTTTTCAAAAGGGGGTTTTTGTTTTAAACTCGTTTGTTTGTATATATTCTTATATATTTATCCTTATAGCAGATGACACGTACTAGAGCTACATCTGCTATGGGGAGAGGAAGGGGTTGACCACCACTTCCACCTGTCGTCCGTGGATGAGGACGTGCAAGAAGACCTCCACTACCTAGAGGTCGGGACCAGGCCCCAGTTGCTAATCCGCCTATCGTTGAGGCGTTTGCTGAGGAAGTTAGTGAGAGTGTTGTTTGTGAGGCTGGGAATGGGACAACTGCTAGGTTCGGAGCACAACAAGCACAGTCAACCGAGACCGGTCGAGTGTCCATCGGAGTTTTTGCAAATCGTGACTATGTGAAGAGAGTTGAGGAGGCTATCAGGTTTGGAGGACCTGCACCAACACCGCCAATTCCCGTGAGATCAGTTGAGGTTTTATAGAGAGTTACAGAGGTCATTGCCCTGCCTGTTAGAGTTGCTGAATATGTTAGAGTACCGACCGAGGCGAGAGAGCCGAAACTCGACAATTGGTTGAAGACTTTCGACCAGTTGAAGGTTCCCACTTTCATGGGAAAGACTGGATTGGAGGTGGAGTTGTGGCTAAGACGGCTGGATTCTTCTATGAAGGGGATCGGTTGCCCAGAGGGACGTCCAATCGACATAGCACAGATGTTGCTGAAGGATCAAGCTCATTCTTGGTGGAGGATCACTCACAGTAAGGTTACCAATTATGAGAAGATGAAGACGGTGATCAGGGATCGCTACTGCCCCGCAACTATGAGGAGGGATCGTCTTTAGGATTTCCTTGAGGCTGGATTCGAGGATTTGCCTATTGTTGAGACTGTTAGCAAGTTTCAAGAGGAGTTGTCTTTGCTGGGTCCGTCAGCACCACCTGAGGATCAACATGTTTACCTTTTCTCTCGGAGGCTGAGAGAGTCGACACACTCTTATCTTGCTGGTTTCCTTTGTGATTCTTTGACGGACTATCAGGATAGAGCTTTTGCTTATGAGAGAGACCGGGTCAGAGGAGAGCTTCTCATATAGGAGGTCCTTAGAAGAAGCAAAGGACTAGACCAGCCAGTGCTAGAGCTATAGCATCGGGATTTTGGCGTAGTCAGACGCCAGGGCGTTCTGGTTTTTAGCAGTCTATACAGAGTTCCGACAGAGGACGACAATGCTTTAACTGCGGAGGTGTTGGACACATGAGAGTTGATTGTAAGAAGGCTGTTGTGACTTGTTTCTCTTGTGGCAAGCCAAGAGATAGAGTTGTGTTTTGCCGTTAGGGCAAGGCGCTATTTTAGCAGGGTTCTTCACCTCCTAGTGTTGTAGGAGGTGGACGGGGGTCTCAATATCAGCAGCAACAACAGTAGAGAGTTTTTGGTTCTACCGCTCCTCAAGGTTCCACTCCGGGTCAAGGAAAAGGACGAGGAGGTGGTACTTCGGACACTAAAGGAGCCTCAACTAGAGTTTATGAGCCGAGGAGTGCAGTGGAGCCAACCGCTCTAGCGACCACAAGTACCATTCGTATTAATGGTTTTCTTGTCAAAGTTCTTTTCGATATCGGTGTTACACATTCTTTTATATCTGATGCATGTGTAGATAGATTGGTCTTAGTTACTGTAGAAGGTAGAACCTTCTTCATAGGATTACCTGATGGGGGTAAGGTTAGAGGTATACGAGAGGTTCATAATTGCCCTATTAGACTAGGAGGTCGCGATTGGCGAGCTGACTTCTTCGTCATGTACCTAGTACATGAAGAAGTTATTCTGGGCATAGATTGGATGGATCGACATTGAGCAGTTCTAGACATCGGAAAGAGGACAGTGACGGTAACTACAGATGCAGAACATGTTAAGATCTTCCGAGGATGGGATCTAGGGAAGACCGGTACAGTCATCAACGCAGTCCGAGCTGCGAGACTTATAAGACAGGGTTGTGAGGCTTTTTGGTGCTATGCCATGAAGGATAATATGAGTCCAGCTCTGGAAGAGATTTCAGTAGTTTGCGAGTTTTCCGACGTTTTCGGAGAGCCATCAGCTTTGCCTCCACAAAGGAGTGTAGACTTTGGCATTTAGCTAGAGCCTAGTATGAGACTGATCTCTAAGGCTCCTTACCGTATGACTCCTATCGAGATACTTGAGCTTAAGAAGCAGCTCGAGGAGTTAGCATAGAAGGTCTTCATCCGCCCTAGTGTATCTCCTTGGGGCGCACCAATACTCTTCGTCAGGAAGAAAGACGGGTCGGTGAGTTTATGTATCGATTACCGAGAGCTTAACAAGGTGACGATAAAAAACAAGTACCCATTACCCCGTATCAACGATCTTTTGGATCAGCTGCATGGAGCTTCAATGTTTTCACGGTTCGATCTGAGATCTGGATATCACCAGGTCAGGGTGAGAGAGCGGGATATAGCCAAGACGGCATTTTGGACCAGGTATGGCAACTACGAGTTTGTAGTGATGCTATTTGGGCTTACAAATGCGCCTGCAGTCTTTATGGAGTTGATGAACAACATCTTCATCAACTTCCTAGACCAGGTTTTAGTTGTCTTCATAGATGACGTTCTGGTGTACTCTCGCGGTAGAGAGGAGCACGCAGAAAACTTGAGGATCGTTCTTCAGGTCTTACAGGATAGAGAGCTTTACCCCAAGCTCTCGAAGTGCGAGTTTTGGATGCCCGAGGTACCATTCCTTGGTCACATCGTTTTAGATGAAGGGATCAAGGTAGATCCGGTGAAGATCAAGTCAGTAGCATCTTGGCCGCCTTCTAAGAACGTCAAGGAGGTACACAACTTCTTAGGATTGGCGGACTACTACCGGCGTTTTGTTGAGGGCTTTTCAGTTATCGCCCGACCGCTCACTTCCTTGCCAAGGAAGAATATGAGATTCATGTGGTCCGAGCTGTGCTTGCAGAGCTTTGAGGAGGTGAAGAAGAGGTTGACCTATGCTCCTATCTTAGTTCAGCCAAAGGACATTGAGGACTTTGTGGTTTACACCGATATATCCAAGCTAGGCTTGGGACGTACGTGTTCTAATTCAGAGGGGTAAGGTGATTGCTTACACGTCGAGACAGTTGAAGACGTACGAGGAGAATTACCATACCCATGATCTGGAGTTGCATGTTATTGTTCATGCTTTGAAGATTTGAAGGCATTATCTATACGGAGCTATGCGTCAGATATTCACAGACCACAAAAGTCTAAAGTACATATTCACTCAACGGGAGTTGAATAATCGCCAGCGTAGATGGTTGGAGTTGATCAAGGACTTCGACCTTGAGATTTTATACCTCCCGGGGAAGGCGAATGTGGTAGCTGATGCCCTCAGTAGGAAGACTCTGGGAGATGTGATCGCTAGGATGACAGCTCAACCACATTTACAACGAGATCTTGCATGGCTAGAGATGGATATCCACTTTCCGGATTTCGACAGCCACCTATCCACCTTGGAGATAGTACCTGATATGTTGGTTGAGATCCGACAGAAAAAGGAGAGTTGCTCAGCTTTGACACTGATCTAAGACCGGATGTCTCGAGGAGAGGCACCACAGTTTGCAGTCGGTGCTGATAGGATCTTGAGACACCAGGAGCGTGCTTGTGTGCCTTCAGATCGAGAGTTGAGATAGCGGATCCTTCAGGAGACTCACTATTCACCTTACTCAGTGCACCCTGGTGCGAGTAAGATGTATTAAGATATCAAATGCTCTTTTTGGTGGAGGTCTGATGCCAAATGTCATGAGATATGTAGCTTAGTGTGCGACCTGTCAACAGGTCAAGATCGAGCATCATAGACCAGGAGTAGAGCTACACCCACTCCCCATCCCTCAATGGAAGTGGGAAGACATCTCGATGGATTTTGTTACCGGTTTGAGACCGAGTCGAGACTTTGATGCTATATAGGTCATAGTCGCACATTTCATTCCTATCAAGGAAAAGTGGCCGGTAAGTCGATTGACAGAGGAGTTCACTTGATAGATAGTGAGACTTCTTGGAGTACCTAGGACTATAGTCTTTGATAGAGACGGACGGTTCACCTCGAGTTTCTGGCAGCAGGTGCATGCTGCCCTAGGAACGAGTCTGCAGTTCACGACTACTTATTATCCTCAGACCGATGGTCAGTCTGAGCGGACAATCCAGATTCTAGAGGACATGCTGAGAGCCTGCATGTTAGACTGGGGAAAGGTGTGGCTAGATAACCTTCCTTAAGTGGAGTTTTCGTATAATAACAGTTGACACGCTTTGATCAGGATGGCTCCTTACGAGGCTTTATACAGACAGAGATGCCATACACCGTTGTGTTGCGATGAGACGAGCAATGCAGCACCTGAGCAAATTCACGATGACATGGCTCGAGTAGTAGTGATCCGACAACAAATATTGGCAGCATTGAGTCGACAAAAGTCTTATGTAGATAAGAGGCACAAGCCTCTGGAGTTCAGAGTTGGAGCTCAACTTTGGTTGAGAGTATCACCGACACGATGCGTCAGACGTTTCGGTGTCAAGGGAAAGTTGAGTCCCATATACGTTGGACTTTTCGAGATTCTGAAGCGAGTTGGAGAGGCAACATACAGACTTGCTTTGCCACTGAGGCTGGAGGGTGTTCACCCCGTCCTCCATGTCTCTCAGTCACGTGAATACATACCGGACTCGAGACACATCGTCAGTCACGAGGATCTAGTGGTCAAGCCATACCATACGTTCGTTGAGCATCCGGTAGCTGTCTCAAAGCGTAGTACGAGACATTTGCGTTCAAAGGACATACCGATGATGAAGATTCAGTGGTCGAAGCGAGGAACTGATGAGGTAACTTGGGAGACAAAGGATAGTATATAGAGGAACTATCCGGAGTTTCACGTTGAGCTTGATGTACCTTTAGCATAGTTGTGTGTTTCGGCTTTTCCTTTTGTTGAGTTGCGTACGCTTTTGTGACGTTTTGAGTTACGTACCCCGAGTGGGAATATATGGGTTGTGTTCAACGTTTTTATGTTGTTGTTGTATGATCCTTCGGGTTGTTGAAAGTTTCGGGACGAAACTTCTTTTTAGGGGATCTGATGTAAGATCCCAGTTTTGACCTTCATCGCCCCCGCGGTGAAGAAGTCCGCCCCAGTGGCAAGCTGTACCTGTCACCGCCCCCGCGGTGACAAGGGGCCACCCCTGCGGCTTAGGCGATCCGCCCCTGCGGATTTGCTGCAGATCTTGCCCGATCTGTTTTTGTTTGTTTTATCTTTCTTCCATAGATAGAATATCCGATCTTCTATCTTATGGGCCGAATTTTCTATCTTTTTCCTAATCGTAGAACGTCCTTCCTTCTATCTTTCCGCCCCTTTTCTATATATTCCCGTCTTTTCCTCTTTTTTTCTAGTTCTTGCTTACGCTTTCTTCAACCCTCGAGTGTTGTAGCCATGTTTCCTATGATCTTGTTGAACGTGAAAGTTCTTCCTCCCTTGTTCTTCATCACGTTCATGTATTGCTGCAGCCTGCTCCTTTTTGTTTCGTTTCTCCCTTCTTTTTCTCTTTTTTTTCTTCTCCAAGAATCAAGCTCCATCCTTGATTCTTGTGGAGCGTTCCGTTGATGATCCTTTGATGTTCACAAGCTCCCTTGGTTGAGTTGTGAAGTGTGAAAGTGTTAGAAGATTTGTGTTCCTGTTGTCATCCAAAAGCCGATATCGGCTTCTGTTAGTGCACCGCCCCGCGCCTACACATCCATGCCCCCGCGGCAAGCCGCCTCTGCGCCTTGCTCAACAGCCCCTGCGGTTTCTTCTGTAGTAACTCCCGTTCTTGTGAGTTGCTTCTTTCCTTGCTTTCCTCGTTCCTTCCCTTGATTCTTATGGATGTTCCTTACCCCCTGAGTGTTTTGTAAGACTAAGGTTGATACCTTAGCTTGTGGATATCTCTTAGAGATTATTGAGACTAGAAGTTATAGACTTCTAGCAATCGTTTCTGTTTTTAATTCATGATGCCATGTTGAGCAGGCTTCCCTTTGCTCCCTTTCTGAGGGTATATGAGTGTTTGCTGAGTGTTGAGATTACCTTCGAGTGAGGTAAGTCCCTTGGACTTACTTAGCTATATTTCGCATATTTGTTTGATTATATTGGCATGTTGTATTGTTTATCATGTTATAACTGATAACCGGAATATGATTGACTTGGTTATGCCATAATTGGCCCAATGTATTACAACCGGGCGGTTACCGCTTGTCCAGTTTAGAATGGGGAAACTAGGAGGTGCTCTCGCGACCAGTCTAGCAGGTGACAAAAGGATGCATACGTTCTATTCCTGTTGGTGAAAGGGGACGGAGGCGAGATCATAACAATACTCGTGTAACTACCATAAGTTGAATTAGTAATGGGATTGACCTTAATGAAAGATAATAACTGGCTGTTTGTGAGCATGTTGATGTGTTTACTTTACCTTATGTGTGTTTGTGCCTTTACCGTCTTTTTGATATCTAGAATGTTAGCTAACGGTTTATCCGATGTTGTAGACGACTTGCAGGATATAGGTGTTGCTGATTGATCCGGACGGTGTGGTCAGTTGGGGTTCCCGTACATTATAGGACGGGATCAGATTTATATTTATGTTGGTGCTTTCCCTTTTGTTTTGAACTCGGTTACGAGTCTTTTATGCTTCCCTTTGTTTTATCCTTTCATTTTATCTTGAGTTTTAGTTTTTCATTTGTATGTGCCTTGTTGTAACATCCGTTGTGTCGTTACTACTCTGAAGGTTGGGACCCATTGTGAGATTTTAACCCGTAACGCTTCGAGTTCCCAAAACTTTTGGTGTTATAGTGGGATACATTATTGATCCACTTGTTTTTTATCAGGCGGTTGAGTTCCCGCGGTTGCGGTTCGAGTTGAGATAACGAGTATTGTGTTTTGAATCTCGTAAGTCCTTTGGGCTTACTTAGTTTACTTCTAGTTGTTAGTTGAATGATGATAGTGGTGTGTGTTTATGTGTTTCATAATTATGACTTGCTTAGGATGAGCCTTAATATTGTATGGCCCAATTGTATGTATAACGGACGGTGACATCACTACCCAACTTTGACATGAGACTAGAAGGTTCTCTATACCCAAACCAGGCAGGTACACGGTGAGGTGCATCGGATTCATTCTTGTTGGTACACGGGGGCGAAGACGAGGTTTGAGAATCCCTCGTGTCACAAAATAAGTTGCATTAGTAAAGTGGATGACTTAAATTAAGATAATAAATGAAATTTTGTGAAAGCATAATGAGTGTATTATTTCTGTTATGATGTGTGTATGTGCTATTATTATTCTTCTAAATTTTGGATAGTTAGCTAATTGTTATTTATTATGTTGTTTAGATCTACTACAGGTTAGAGCTGACGCCGAGTGATCCGGAAGCTAGTGGTCAACCGGGTTTCCGTACTTTATAGGTTGGGGGTTTGGGTTTATTGTATCAGTCTTCTTCCTGTTGCATGATGTCTTAGAAATTACGATTCTAAGTTATATTGTTGGCTTATAATCATATTTTGTTGCATTCATAACCTTAAAATCTTGGAATTATGATTTTCGGTTTCTCTTTTTATGCCTTGTTGTAAGATCTTGGTAAAGTTGTTGTCAAACAAAGGTCCGAACCCATTGTGAGGTCCTAACCAGTAGCTCCCCGAGTTTTGAAAATTTGAGGTGTTACATATTGGTTAGAAAAAGTAAACAAATATACTAAACTAAAGGGAAAGGCGATATAAGAAAGCAAGATGTAGGAAGCAATTACTGAGCATAGAACAAATGGTATCAAAATTTTGAGAAAATGGTGGATGGTATAATGTGATGAGTGATCTAAGAAAATAAGTATAATAACTCTAATGAATCAAATAGAAACTACGTATGTGAACAACATGAACTTCAATCAATAATAATGTGGGTAAATATCTAAAATAACCTTTGACATAGACATACAAAGATTGTGCTTTTCAACTCGCATAACTCTCAATCCAGCTGTTTGAAAAGTATAGGAAAACCATTAAAAACTTAGAAATCCAAAAAAGACCGAGAATAGCCTTCACTTTTGGCTCATTAGTTAGAAAATGTACAAAGTCTGGAACTTTCTATGATAGTTAGAAATCCTTGAAGCTTTGATAAAATGCTACTCTCAAAATCAAGTTCTTTTCAATAAATCCAATAAAACAAACTTTGTTTTTGGCTCTTCAACTGTTTTATCTAAACTAGTTATAAACACCACTTATTTAGATGTGCATATAGGTAGTTTTTCCCTTTCTTTTGAGTACATGGACGTACATTCATAGCACTTATTGAGCATATTCACCTATTACTTGGAATCGAGATCTACACAAGCTTTGTTGTGATTTTAGGTGAATTGGCGCTGAGTTGGAGTGGAAAGGAAGCATTTACTGAGTATTGGTCGATGAGGAGTCCATTGGGAAGCATTGGAACATCATAGGAAGGAGTATGAAGTAAAGCAAAGGAGAAAAGCATCAAAAAGGAGGAACCACGGCTAAGAAGGAAGTTCCACGGCCGGCGTTTTGATAATTCTATTAATTTCACACGTGGAAAGGAAGGTCGAGAGTCACCACGGCCGTGGTTTTGATGATGTCACCCGTGGTTTTCTTCGAAAAAGACAGTTCCGTTATTGCCACGTCAGCAAGAAAGGAAGAAGCCTTTTAACCTAATTTTATTTTATAACAGGAGGTTGACGACTGCATTTTGAGTATCTCGATTTGGATCACGCTTTGGACGACTCTTTACAGGCTTTGACCGCGCCTGAACGGATTTTACACCATACTTCGGATTCATCTACGCTGGAGATTGGATTGCTTCACCATTGGAGGGATTGAAGAGCTTTCTTTATTCCCGATTTGGAGATTTTGTGAGATTGTTCTAGTCTTAATTATTGTTTTTGAGAACATATTCTTATACATTGTTTGATTGAGTTGTTGATTATTAAAGGTTGATTTTTATTCATCATTATTCATCTTTGTGTTCTTCCTGGTTGCATGCCTTTCTTGATTCCCTTTCTTAATCTTGATTTGAATATGATGATGATTGTTGGCTAAACCCCCCTTCGATTCTAGGGTGAAGGGTTGATGGTTGTGGTATAGATGATGATAGATTGAGCCTTAACTGATCAGACCCTGAGAGTTGTGAGACAAAACCCTCGAACGAGGATTTCCACGGCATGTTCTTCAGGAACCACGACCGTGGTTTCCCAAGATTTGCCCGTGGTTTCCTCTATTTTGCACGTTTCTCTTTTGCCTATATCTAAAGTTCAAGATTGCTTAAATCCTACCTTTATTAACCCTTTCTAACACTAGCCTTTTTTGGTTCTGAGAGTTTACGAGTTTTAGGTAATAGGGGATTCAAAACCCTCTATTACGGCGATGAGTGTCAAAGCCTTTGCCTTTATCTTTCTTTCCCTTGGGTTTTGGTTTGGTATGAGAGTTGAATCCCATCCTTATAATCTTTTCTTGACGCGACTCAACATCTGTTAAGTAGAATCCTTAGGTTGGGAGAAAAGGACGTTGGATCTTCACCGGACGACATCCTACCGAAGAATATAAAGCTTTGCTATCCAGCTCTGTCCGTACATATCCTTAGACATCTTGAATCGAACACCGCAACCAGATACTTGGATCTTTGGAATCCGCATTCCCATTATTCTTGCTTCTATATTCTTTATTGTGATCATTGCTTTGCTTGCTAATCAAGTTGGATTACCTTTGCTGCTTTGTTCTCACCGATTTCCTAAGATTGACTCCGGAATATCAGCTCATACTACGATTGATCCGTACACTGCGGGTTCGCTATCGTTAAACTTAATTCTTGGATATGAATTTAAAGCTTATTTGCGCACAAACCTTTTGGAGCGAAAAAGTTTTTGGCACCGTTGCCGGGGAATTGGTCAAGACCAATCCAGGGCATGGTTTAAGCATGTCCACGGGTCACGGGTTACCCGTGACCCGGCGGGTTACGGGTAAGGGTCGAGGTGATCCTTACCCGTGACCCGACGGGTCGACCCGCCCATGGTCAGTTTTGAAAAAAAAAATCGAACCCTATGGCTATTTTAGCCGTTGGGCAAACCCATCGGCGGGTCGACCCTCCAACGAACCCTTTTTTTTTTAAATTCGGGATTTAAGACAAAAGGGCCAACCCATCGACCCACCGGGTCTGACCCGTGACCCGGAAGGTTGGCCTATTAGGAGGGTTCGGGACCGGGTCACCCTTCCCGGACCCTTGACTCGGCGGGTCTGACCCGTGGACATGCTTTGCACGGTTGGCTATCTTAGTAGCTTCTTGCTTTGCTACGGAGTACTCTTGCTGAGTGTTCTTGTAGGAATTTTCTTTAGGTTTATACGAAGAACACGAACCGGTAAAGAAATCGTTCCTTACGATCCTGAACAGGAAAAGACTTACAAGAAGAAGTTGAGAGAGGCTAATAAAATGGTCACTAACAACAATCAAGAATTATAGGATCTTAGAGCTGAATTAGCTACAGCTCGAGATCAAATAAGGCAACAAGAAGAAGCCTTGAGGAAAGAGAAAGATGATCATGCTACTCTACAAGAACAACTTCGATCCGACATGGCCGATGTGGTAGCGCAAGTCCGACTGGCAAATCAGGAGAGAGATGGGGATGCTAGAGTTGTGATTAATCCACCTCCACCAGCACCCGTCAACGTCTTACCACCACCAATTTTTGTGCCACCACCACCTCCACCAAGAGTGAAGCCAGCTGATCCGTTTGCGGGTGTTCCACAAACATTTGGGCAACGGATGGATCCGATCCAACAAGATCGCCGTCCGGGCGTGCATTTGGGAGATCCAGCTGACCGTGACTACGAGTTTAGACCTCAAGTGATTACTATGATTCAGTAGAATCTCTTTGGAGGAATGAAGAGAGAGTCACCGCACCAACATCTTCAAAATTATGAGATTTTGATGGAAACTTTGAGGCCTTCTAGATGTGAGAATAACAATTACATGCTGCGTGTTTTCTTTTTCTCTTTGAAGGATAAAGCACATGCGTGATATCAATCACTTCCCACCGGAAGAGTGAACACATGGGAGGAGATGACCGCGGAGTTTCTTACCAAATTCTTTCCGCCATTAAAGACGGTGGAATTTAGAGCAAAGATTAATGCATTTGTGATAAAGAGTGGTGAAAGTCTTTTCACCTCATGGGAAAGGTTCAAGGACCTTTTATTTGATTTCCCATATCATGGGATTCCAAAGATTGATTTGCTTATGATCTACTTTAAAGGCTTGGATACGGAAGCCCAATTCAAGCTACAATCACTTTCAGGTGGACCTTTTTATGGACAAGCCAGTTGACGAGGCGTAAAAATTTGTTGAGAAACAAACTCTCACTATTGAGAAGTACTCGCATCGAGGTGATAAAGAGGGGAGTCAAAGCTCAAGAACTCCGGTGCTTAATCTTACCACCTCTAGTGTCAAGGAGCTGAACGCTTTAAATAACAAAATGAAGGCTTTGAAAGACCTTTTGTCAGCACATGTGAAACAACCCAAGGAGCAGGATGTGGGATATGTTGGAAGGGGAAATCAACAAGGAAATAGGAACAACAACAATTGGAACAACAACAACAACAACCGGAACTACAACAATTGGAGATCCAATCAACAAAATTTTGGTAATCCTTATTCTCATGCTGAAAATTCACTAACCCCCCCTTTCTTCTTCTTCTTCTTCTTCTTCTTCTTCTTCTTCTTCTTCTTCTTCTTCGTCTTCTTCGTCTTCTTCTTCTTCTTCCTCTATTCCTTTGAGAAGTCAGGGACAAGCTTCATCAAGTTCAAGCCATCCATCAAGGGACAAGCTTGAAGCAATAATGGAAGCTATGATGGGAAAGATGCAAGGATTAGAGTGTTCCCTCACTTCGGAATCTAGCGCACAAAAAGCCTTGGAGAATCAAGTTTTAGTAAGGCCGGAGAAGTTCCTAGAGATCAAGGGAGATTTCTCAGAAAAATTGAAGATAACCCGAAGGGGCAAATGATGTCGATCACAACAAGGAGTGGAGCGAAGACCACCGATCCTACACCGTAAACGAGTGACAAAGGGCGGACAGCCCATGGAAACCGAGGTTCCAGCTGAGAAGGAGAAGAAAAAAGCCGATGTTTACATTCCTTCTCCACCTTACAAACCTCCGCTGCCGCTTCCACGGTCTAGAGCGAGAGCGCATCTAGATAAACACTTGGTAAGTTCTTGATGGAAGTTCCTAGGATTTTTCTAGTTTCTTGCTTACGCTGTCTTCCTTCTATCTTTCCGCTTGCATTGTGTGAGAAGGTTTGTTTAGGGGACCCTAACATGGCCGATCGACGTCGGTATATTAGAGGACATTCCCGTAAAGCTTGGTAAGTTTTATGTTCATATAGACTTTGTGGTTTTGGACATTCCTGCAGATTATCCAATGCCAATCATTCTTGGAAGACCTTTCCTAGCAACTTCTAGTTGCCAGGTGGATTGCAAAAATGCCAAGCTATCTTTCAGCATAGGAGAAGAAGATGTGGAGTTTGCTCTCCAAGAAGAAGAATCAAGGGATACGGTGAGCTCCATTTCACTCAATGATCCGGCAAAAAAGGGCAAGAGAATGAGCATTGTGGAAGAAGAACGGAAAGACCCGAAGATTGGCCAAAACCACGGCCAAAATTAAGGTTTCACGGGCTTGGTTTGCATTAAATTACCCGTGGAAGCACAAGTTGAGAAGCGCCACGGTAAAAACCACGACCGTGGGAATGTCAAGCTGGCCGTGGAAGTTGAAATTTCTGATGCTTCTTTCCCTCTTCTTAAAAACAATCTTGAACGTTGTTTTACCTTCCCTCCACTCTTACAAACATCTAAAGATGGTTCGAGAAGTCATAACAAAGTGACAAGTGCTTTCAAGAATGTGCAAGCTTACAAGAAAAAATGAAAAGAGTGGAGCAATCGGCATTGGATTCCGAAGGATTTGAAAGAAGGAGACCCTATCCTTCTCTTCAATTCCCGCCTTCGTCTATTTCCCGGTAAGTTAAATCTCGTTGGACCGGACCATTTGTAATTAAACATATTTTTCCCCATGGTGCAATTGAAATATGGGGTGAACAATGCGGAGCTTTCAAGGTCAATGGCCGAGGACTAAAAAATTACATACCGGAGGTTCAGATTGAGGAGATTGCACCTATCCTCCTCACTTGAGCAACAAAAAGGAACGGTCTAGCTACGGACCATAAACAAAGCGCTTTTTTTTGTTTTTCCTTAGATTAGCTTAAATAGTTTGTTTTTTCGTTTTTCGTTGGTTCGTTCCCGGTTTTTTTGTGTGTCTTTGGATGACAGGAGCTAGGAAATCTCCAAAAAGAAGTAAAGAATAGTAAAGTCGGAATTGTTGAAAAAGGACATAAAAAGAGATTCCACAGGAAAAATAGGTTTCCACGGTCGTGGTTCTCTATTTTTGACTGTGGAAACACAAGTCGAGAGGCGCCACGGGTGATTTCACGCCCGTGGTTTTGCTTGGGGGCCGTGGTTTTCTAAAATTCCACGAAAGTATAAAAGGGCACCTTCACTCCACAGTTGCACCAAAAATCCCCAAAACCCACGCCCAACATCGCGAAATCGTCGACCCCTAGCCCCGCAACGATCTTCGCATTCGGCAACCGTTCGCAAAGATTCTTCTTCCCAAATTGAAGCTCCCAATGTTCTATTGAAGATTCTGAGTTCAAACTGCACAAACAAGCTAGAAATTACCAAGCAATTTGGATTTTTCAGTCCAAATACTAGGTTTTTCTCTCAAACTTGATCTTGGTTCAATTCTTTCGATTTTGTTGAAAATTTTCTAGAGAACTAGACAATATTGGAATTAGAAATAGCCTAGAACTGTTGTTGTTGAGTTTGTTGTTTGTTGTTGTCGATTTCTGAAAAATCGACAAAAACCACGGGGTGTTCCAGATTTCCACGGCCGTGGTTTGGGAAGATCCGACCGTGGTTTTTCCAGACATGGACGGTTTGCGTAGAAGTGGCCGTAATTTGTTCAGAAAAAGTAAGGGATCCTCTTCCTCCTCCGGTCCACCACCACCACAACCCCCACAACCCCCATAACAACAACCACCACCTCCTAGACTCCCCCGTATTTTAGAAGAACACAAGAAAGCATGTAACACCATCCAACCCCGGATCATTGTAGCCCCTGGGTACCTTGTACTTGAGGAGCTCGAATGTTTGAACGTTTTGGATGATCTCAATATGATGATTGACAATGCTGGGTTTAGATAATTCATAGGCATTTGAGAGCATGCTTATGAAGAGCTAACCATGGAGTTTCTTATCTCCTTTGATCATGATGCTAGGGAGAGAACAATTAAGTTCCGGATGATGAACCAAAACTTTAACTTGTCTATCGTGAGATTAGCTCAGATTTTTAGGTTTGGTGATACCACTCACGGGACATTCCCTAGAGCTACGAGACCTCATGCCTTTTGGAAGAGCATTGCTATGGTGGTGAGTTCTACAAATAGGTGGCACCCGTCTGACTCCAAGGAAAGCTTGATATGCAATATGCCCTTTAAGCTTGCACATCGAATTATATTCAAATGTTTATTTCCTAGGACCGAGACGCCATAGCGGCTTAAGGCCGATGAGCTCTTCATATTGTTCTGCATGGCTACCGGCACCACTCCTGATTTTGCCACACTACTTGCTGATAGTCTAAGGAAGATTAAGAATAAGGCTAAGGGAGATATCTGTGTGGAAGGGATTGTGACTCATATTGCCCGTCATCTAGGAGTTGATTTTTCCGCCTGCGAGCTTGCTGCAAAATCTAGGCCTCTTGGTCTTGAGTGTTTCATTCAAAGGAGTATTCTGATTCCCTGACACAGAGCACCGCCGCATGCTGCTATGCCATGCAAAGGTTGGAGAGGGATTCCATGGAGAGCGGAAAACTCCATTCGGAACCCTCACAACTAGAAGCTAACGTTCGAGCCGATGCATGCTGGTATGGGAGGTCCAGAGTATGAGGAGGATGATGCCGCAGTTGAGGCGGCAGGAGGACAGGGTCAAGGCTACATTGATACTGGGACGGATACCGGTCCTAGTGATTACAAGGCTGATGGAGACTTTTGTAGCTCTCAGGAGCCGCCATCTTCATTCTCGTCTATGAGAGAGTAGCACGAGCCTCCTAGGAGATCCACTACCCGTTGACCACGAGCTAGTCCCTCCCAGCACCGAGCTAGCACGTCCGAGCGCCCCACATGGTTCGACGAGCAACCCCCATGGCTTACAAGATTGCAGCAGCGGATGGATAGCATGGACAGCCACCTAGGCACCGTGGAGGAGGACCAAGAGATGATGTGGGACCTCTATCATGCTCAGTTTGGCCGTGCCTATGACCCGACATGGCATCCATGCCCACCACTGCTTTGATGATAACCTTCACTCCTTAGCAACTTTACAAGACTTGTGAGTTTCTGTACTTTTTCCTTTACTTTTATTGCACGTTGGGGACAACGTGTGGTTCAAGTATGGGGTGATTGAATACTTTGGTATGTAATAACTTTCTGATACTTGCTTGCTTGATTGTCCATCGTACTTTGCATCTTTCATTTTCCTTGTCACATATTTCGTTATTGCCTTGCATTAGATAGCTTTGAAAAATTAGGAAAAAAATAAATTGGACATTAAAAAAATGTGCTTCTAGGATTGGAGATGACCTCAATGAAGAAAATTACTTGTGAATTCGATTTTTGATGATTTTTATGTGTTTAAAATGAATTATGAATAGTGAAGGATTTGAATGTTTTGCTAAATTTTCTTGTAAGATTGATAATTTGGAATTTGATCTAAATCATGTTGGTAATTTGAAGGTTGAAACCGCTTTATAAGTTCTTGTACTTCTTATTGATATGATTAAGGCATTTCGGTTTTGATTCCTTTCTTCTTCTTAATCACCTTTTAGCTCCTCGTGAATATGTATATTTTGCCTCCTTACCTATCCGGGAATTAGGCTGCTATTGCGCGAAAGTGTGAAGTTTGAAGTTGAAAGCGGTGAAATGTGTTAGAAAAATAGGTTTGGGGAAGTCAATCATGACGATGAGTAACTCGACACCATTCACATAGCCGGATGTTTGTGTCTTGCCAAAGTCAGAGTGAGCGATATTCTTAACGAGTCATTGTATGTGCACCACGGTTTGAGACAATTAAAAAATTGAGTTAATCCTGATTTCCTAGGCTTCGGTTATTGTGCACCTCTGTCTTCGATCTACAAAAGTAAAGTAAAAGAAAAATTTGTGCTGAAAAAGAAGAGCAAAGCTCTCATTGGTGGATGTTAAAGTGTGCTTAAAAAGGTTTGTGATGTTATTATCCTCTTTCCCGGATTTTGCACCACATATCCTATACATATCCCACCCTAACACGTTTCTTGACCTTCTTTCGAAAGACCTTAAGATCTTTGAGATTGTTGTTTGACTTTGTGGTTCGAATTGAATTTTTTCCATGATTGATTTCGATTTTGCTTCAGGTTATGATGCTTGTTTTCAAACTTTTGTGAGATGTGATTGTTCTTTTCAAGACATGAGTCTTTTTGCTCACATAACAATTTTAGGAAAGCTATGAAACAAGTGTAGATTGAATAGAAGCACGAATCCAAATATATTGTGTTTTTCCTTGTCTTTGCATTCATATATCATACATCTTTGTATTCTAGATTTGCACCTTGCATGGGGACAAGCAAGAGGCAAGTATGGGGTATTTTGATAGCATGAAATATGACGTAGTTTAGATGTACAAATATGTAGTTTTTCCCTTTCTTTTGAGTACATGGACGTACATTCATAGCACTTATTGAGCATATTCACCTGTTATTTTGGAATCGAGATCTGCACAAGCTTTGTTGTGATTTTAGGTGAATTGACGCTGAATTGGAGTGGAAAGGAAACATTTATTGAGTATTGGTCGATGAGGAGTCCATTGGAAAGCATTGGAACATCATAAGAAGGAGTATGAGGTGAAGCAAAGGAGAAAAGCAGAAAAAAGGAGGAACCACGACCAAGAAGGAAGTTCCACGGCCGGGTTTTGATAATTCTTTGAATTTCACACGTGGAAAGGAAGGTCGAGAGTCACCACGGTAGGAACCACGGCCGTGGTTTTGATGATGTGGCCCGTGGTTTTCTTCGGAAAAATCCATTCCGTTATTGCCACATCAGCAAGAAAGGAAGAAGCCTTTTAACTTAATTTTATTACATAAAAGGAGGTTGAAGGCTGTATTTTGAGTACCTCGCTTTGGACGACTCTTTACAGGCTTGGACTGCGCCTGAACGACTTTTACACCATACTTCGGGTTCATCTATGTTGGAGATTGGATTGTTTCATCATTGGAGGGAGATTGAAGAGCTTTCTTTATTCCCGATTTGGAGATTTTGTGAGATTGTTCTAGTGTTGATTATTGTCTTTGAGAACACATATTCTAGATTATGCATTGTTTGATTGAGTTGTTGATTATTAAAGATTGATTTTGATTCATCATTATTCATCTTTGTGTTCTTCCTGGTTGCATGCCTTTCTTGATTCCCTTTCTTAATCTTGATTTGAATATGATGATTATTGTTGGCTAAACCCCTCTACGATTCTGGGGTGAAGGGTTGATGGTTGTGGTATATATGATGATAGATTGAGCATTAACAAATTGGACCTTGAGAGTTGTGAGTTGAAATCCTCGAACGAGGATTTCCGCGGCTTGTTCTTCAGGAACCACGACCTTGGTTTCCCAAGATTTGCCTGTGGTTTCCTCTATTTTGCACGTTTCACTTTTGCCTTTATCCAAAGTTCAAGATTACTTAAATCCTACCTTTGCTAACCCTTTCTAACCCTAGCCTTGCTTGGTTGTGAGAGTTTACGAGTTTTAGGTAATAGGGGATTCAAAACCCTCTATTATGGTGAGGAGTGTCAAAGCATTTGCCTTTATCTTTCTTTCCCTTGGGTTTTGGTTTGGTATGAGAGTTGAATCCTATCCTTATGACCTCTTCTTGACGAGACTCAACATCCGTTAAGTAGAATCCTTTGGTTGAGACAAAAGGATGTTGGATCTTCACCGGATGACATCTTACCAAAGAATATATACCTTTTCTATCCAGCTCTGTCCGTACATATCCTTAGACATCTTGAAACGAACGCCGTAACTGGATACTTGGATCTTTAGAATCCGCATTCCCATTGTTCTTGCTTCTATATTCGTTATTGTGATCATTGCTTTGCTTGCTATTTAAGTTGGATTACCTTTGGTGCTTTGTTCTCACCGATTCCCTGAGATCGATTCCTGAATATCAGCCCATACTACGATTGATCCATACACTGTGGGTTCGCTAACGTTAGGCTTAATTCTTGGATATAAATTTAAAGGTTATTTGCGCACACACCTTTTGGAGCGAACAGACTCAAATAGACGATGTAAATCACAAGGCCTTTTGTAAGGTGGGGATGATGGGACAAGAAGTAGTTGTAACACCCCAAGTTTCAAAACTCGGGGAGCTACTCGTTAGGACCTCACAATGGGTCCCGACCTTGGTTTAACAACAACTTTACTAAGATCTTACAACAAGGCACAAATGTAATTAAAACAATTTCCAAAACATAATATTTTTAATGGTATAAAAGTACACATGTGACAACCTTACAAACATATATAAAGATATATAACATGCATGACGTATGGAAGACTTCCCCGTCCCCATCTAATGAGTACGTGGACCCGGCTGACCATCCGTCCCGAATCTCTCTGCAACTGTTTATCTCTACAGATCTACAACACGGATAAACCGTTAGCTAACTATCCAAATATAAGTAGAATAACAACATCACAAATACACGCAGAAAAATGATAAACAAACATCATGCTGGCACCCAACCGTTTATTATCTATTATTTAGGTGATTCATCTTATTCAATTTTACAGTTGTGGCACAAGAATCTTAAGAGTTCTCGCTTCCGTTCCTTATCCCACTGGGTGTAGGTCTAGCTTACCTCCGCCGGTAGCATCACTACAAACCGAGTGTGGACTAGTCCCTAAAGAAACCCCCAGCGCCCTCAAGCTAACTGAGCAGAATGCCACCGCCCGTTACTCTTAGGCCAAGATATAGGTCGGTATATATTTATTACTAAAATATAACTATAAACATCTCATTCACACACCACTACCATTATTCGTACTCATATTTAGAAGTCAGCTAAGTAAGCCCAAAGGACTTACCTGAATCAATTCACAACTCTCAAAAGTCTCAACTCGGTCTGCAACCGTAGTAACTCAAACGCCTGTCACACAAGGCACGTTGATCAAAATTACATCCTTAAACTCTTAGAAGTTATAAACTTCTAAGATGTACAGTCTCATGAAGAGAGATTACGGAAAAAGGTTCTCTTAAGGTAAAAAGACTATTTTACCCCTGGTCCCAAGACTTCCCAAAAGTCTATCATTTAGTTCTAATATTCTCCTCTAGGACCTAAGTCCACAATCTAGTTCTTATTGGAAAGTTTGGTAAGTATTTATAAGAGTTACCCAACATTCTTATTTTACACGAAAGTCGTTAAGGCTCGACTTTGGTTAAAATGTGAGGTTCGACTAAGAACATAAAAATTCCAAAATAATGTTCTAGGTCACCTTTGATATGTTATATTTTCATAAAAGAAAAGGTTTATCGATACTACTTAACCAGAACTCTTACACAAGTCTCTAAAGTTGGAGACAACATCCCACGTTTCTATACTTAGTCAAATTTTCCCCTGCTGTAAAAACAGCTCAACTGTCCTACTTTGAGCCCTCGTAAGTTCTAATCCGACCGTTAACTTTCTCCCAATTTTTAACACAGTAAGATACATATATCTACCTACAACATATCAAAAATTCAACGGTGGATGTTCGTTTTAAGGTGTCGAAACTTGCTCCTAAAGTCAGCAGGTTAAGGCTGGAAAACAAAGCATGTATTAGGTCTCAACTTCGATTCTCCCTATCAACATAAATCACCATATAGTCTATCCAGAGGTCCCTAGTTCGAGCCTCACTGACCACAGAAAATTTGCATAACCCTTATCAACATGTCCTAAGTTCGATTCCCATGGATAACACTAACACACACATACACAAACTTCATCTTCCTACTATACAGGGTATCAACGAAGTTCAGATCTCATACCGGGATGCTGTTCGGATGGCTACTGGTGTCGAGGGGCTCGGCTCGGCTCACCGTTGCAGTGGTTGGAAAGCTCAACCTTGTCTCACTGTTGGCATCAGATTAGGCTTAGACTGGAGGTTCGTCCGGGTACAGAGGAGAAACGTGAGCGACTATTCTCAAGACTACAGGGAGGTGAGAAGGGAACTTAAGTTGGCCTTACCGGAGGAACAGAGGGGAATGGAGACTCGTCCGATCGAAGGGTGAAGTGGAACTCGGCGCTAGTGATGCGGTCCGGACAGATCGACTCTCGCACAGCTTCTTGTCGATCGTAGACGTTGGAGGCTTCTCGTCCTGCTGTAGACATCAAGTGAGGCGAGCTTCAAGTTGGAAAGTGTAACAGATAGGAAAAAGGGAGAAAGCTCACCTCGTTGCACCCTACAGACTCGACGAGATCGTGTTTATCCCATTGTTGCGGCGGCAGGAGGGAGGCGCTAGAGGTGTGTTGGTGTTTGGCGTGCAGAGGCTTCGATCAATTGGGCAAGCGAGATCTGCGAGATAGGAAAGCCGAAATACTGGGTGGAGATCGTGGGAGATCTTGCGATAGGAGAGAGAGAGATTTAGGAGGGAGGAAGGGAACGTCTGTAACGGCTGTGTACTGGGCTCCTGTGCTGCGAGGGCAAGAAGGCAGCCGGCCCGTATCCTCCTTGGGCTGCCAACGCCTGCTCAAGAGACGGGTCCGTTGTGATTTGGGCTAGGACAAGGCTAAAACCGGGCTGGAGTAGGGCAAAGCTGGGCTGGATAAGGCAAGGCTGGACTGAGTAAGGCAAGGCTGGGCTGAGTAAGGCAAGGCTAAAAGAACCCAAATAGGTTGTTCTCAAACTTGCCCGGATAGCCTTGTCAAGACGTCGTCATGGCCTCGTCATGGCCTCGTCATGACTCGTCTGGATCTCGTCAAAACTCGTCACGACTTTGTCAAAGACAAGTCATGTTATAAACTAGGGTTTGAATTAGGGTTTGCTATAAAAATCATATCATTTTATGTGAATTAAATTCTACATAAAATAATGAAATTTGTGAAGGAAGAGATACTAGATAGAAAGGGGAAACCGTCAACGGCGGAATTAGACGGAATAAAAATTCCGGATATTACAGTAGTGATGTTGGTAGGCCAAAAGAGTAGGCAAACGAGGCTAAATGATATCCGGGATATCAATTCTTTTCTTCATAACAGCGATACCACTTCAATCATTCACCTTATAATTGATCCGCATTTATTCTTTTTTTTTTATTGATTTGTACTCCTTTAACATACATCTTCTTATGCACATATATCTTCCCCTTTCACGGATAAATGAGAGTAAAAGTTTTCCTAATTAAGCTCTTACTTCATATGCAGCAGTATTTCTAGCGGAAACTTTTTGTCCTCTCCACTACTCCTGAAAACGCCTTGAGGTCTTGCATATATTCAACAATGATGAGGGTTTCTTTCGTCATTAAGAGAATGTACTCCTTGATTTTCTTGATATCACCACAAGATGGTTTCCCAAGGTGGCTACAGTGGGTGAGAGAGTGCCTAATATTGCTCCATAGAGAATACGAACTTGGCGTTGTAAGTGAGATATGATGGACTTGGGGTGGTTACGTCGGCACTAGTGTTGGTAGCAATTGGAACCTCATCAAAACCATCAACGAAACGAAATGAGTTGAATCCTTTCAGGGAAGTTTGGAAATGAACTTTCTAGATGAAGTAGTTTGTGGCTTCTAGTTTGATTATGTTGGTCAAGATGACAATGGTGAAGGGTGAAAACTCCACCTTGATTGAAATAGTTTACAAGTGTTGATGATGGAAGACTTCACACAAATATAGCAGTTGGATATACTAACAATGTACTTGATTATATTTCTAGATATTTTGTTGGTTTGAATTCAGTGCAGGTTGTATATCTACTTGTCAAGGGCCTTGAAGTTGGATTCAAGAACAAAGTTCAAAAGGACAAGATCAAGGGCCTTGGACTCTAAGGTGCACGGAACAAGGATTCAAATAAATTGAAGATCTTCGTTAAAGATTTTGTAACAAGAAGATCTCATCAACCAAGGATTTTGTCAACCGAAGGAAGATCTCAACCGAAGAATAGAGAATCTTTTCTAGAAGATTTTCTAAACAACAAAACGACAAAAATATCTTCTCGCTTATCCAACAGAAGATGAGAAGATCAAGGAGTAAAGACTCAACGTGTTCGTAGGGGCTGAAGACTTGCAACGTCTACCTTACGATCTTCATGGAAAAGAAGATTGATTTTCAAACGTTCATCTCTATAACGGCTAGAAGATCTTTCCATAGAAGATATAAATTAAGATGATGGTCGAAGGAGGAAGATACAAGCTTACACGGGAAAACATCTTTGCATCCTTAAGCAACCTAATCATCTTCATCCGTTGTTCTTCTTTCTCTCATTTCACGTAAAAGCTTTATCCCCTTAGAGAGAGAAAATACTAGAGCTCCATTGGAAGATCTAAATAGTGTTATACTAGAGTGTGTTACTCTGCGAAGTAACTAGGCTATTATAGCTAGGTTAAGAGTTGGAGCTAGATAGTAGCATTGGCTACAGTGAGAGAAGAAGGGGATTTCTTCTAGTTTGTATCTAGGACTCTTTGAAGCTGATAATAGATAGTTAGATCCTACGGATATACCCTGAGACGGACAATAGGCTATTTAGAGCCGAACTTCGTAAACATATCCTCGTGTCAATCTTTTCAATTCCGCACCATATATACTTTACTGTGACTAACTTTGTTTTGCAGGAGCAAGAAGTCAAGGTCCTTGAAATAGAGTTTCAAAGCCCTTGAAATCAAAGTTTCACTAGAAGCAAAGATTGACATCAAGGCCCTTGAAAGTAGTTTCAAGGCCTTGAGATTTGGTTTGCGAAAAGTTCCCATACTCTATTCAACCCCCCTTCTAGAGTATTATTTATCTTATTTATATCACTTATCAGTTCTTCAATTGGTATCAGAGCTAGACTCACATTTATTGATTTAACCATCAGTGAGACTAATCATGAATCCTGTAGGTGATGGTGGATTCGCTTAAGGAAGATCCTCATCTCGACCACCACTTTTCTGTGGCAACAACTTCGCTCATTGGAGATCACTTATGCGTATGTTCATGATTGACCAGGATATGGAGCTTTGGAGCATTATTCAAAATGGACCAAAAGTTTCAATGACAACGGTTGAAGGCGTCCAAGTCCCGAAGCAAGAATCAGACTTCACACAATTAGTATTTGCTTGTTGGACTATTGCATGGACATGGTGCTGGGAATAAGAGGAGATAGTAATAGAGATGCCACGCCACCATAAATCAACCTTGCCCCCCTTCTCCCACCCGAAAGGCCGTTAGATGCCAAGCAAAGACCATCTATGAGGCTACACTTCCTCATAACATTCTCTAGTGAGTGTTTATCAATCTTCGTTTCCATCATGAAGATCATATCCGCGCAATACTTTAGGACCGGTCAAAAAAAGCATGAACTATAGGGGAATTGCTCAATCTCATACAACTCCACGAGAAGAGTTCCATTGCTCTTCGTGAACACGACTCTCAACCATGTTCGCTATTGAGACGTTAGTTGGAGGTATGGGTTTCGGGATATAAAAATATTTAACCAAGTGTTGCTAATCTGCCAAGATTGGCAGATGCTATCTAACCCCACTTCTCATTTGTACCGGGTCCTTTAGGCCAAGTAGTACAAATATTCAAATTTTCGGGAGTCTTCACACAGATTTAACCCCTAGCTACTCGTGGAGTAGTCTTTTGGGTGCGAAATCTCTACTTCTTGAGGGATTAACATGTGTTGGAGATTTGGTCTAAGTCTTCATTTAATCGTTGAGCTTTTCTTGAGACAAGGTGCAATGAGTTGTTCACATGTGTGTCACTATGGTTCGGGTTGCGGGAGGCAAGTCAAGTGACCGGCAGTAAGAGCAACTAGAATTGTAAGGGGAGTCAAATCAAAGCAAGATGATTCACGACAAGGTCAACTTGTGCTAGATATTAGAAGGTCGATGTTTGGGGATTTTTAGCCACATTTTCTCGGCACACCTTTGGTTCTTAGGTATTATATTGGCTAAGAATATGTGGTTAAAAAATGGGATCAATCCAAGCTCAAATGCTAGTGAATGTCAATGAAGCAACCAAGGAGCTTCTTTAGGAACTACACTAGCTTGAGCTAAGACATTGAGTATTTGTGGATCTTGTAGCTTACCCTAGCTATATCAAAGTGACTGAAGCCCATTGGAAGTGTTTGGGCCAAGAAAAAAAGTTAGCTCTAACCTATCTCCAAGGAGCGGTTTTAGGCTCCCTATGTGGGCCTCGGGATTTTCTAGGGCTTCAAGGCCCATCTTCCAAGTAGCTTCTATGTAACTTTCATGACCGATTTTAACCACTTTTTCGTGGTTATAACTTCCCAAAACAGTGCCCTCTATGCCGATAAAAGGGAGAGCCATTGCACTTGATTACACAATCGTTTTTGCAACAATAAAGCTTTTAGTTCCATTGTATTGACATTGGATAGGCCTTCTTATAAGCTTGTTCGCAAAACTCGAAAGACTACTATAGCTCCTTTGTATTGAAAAAAGATAGGCATCCATCTTAGTTTGCATTGACGAAACTTAAAAATACCCTTTCTTACAAAGTAAGACAAGTAAGTCGTTTACTTAGTCTTTGTAACGTTTAACGTTTTATCCCACTAAGGTATTTGAATATTCACGGTGTAGGGGAGAATACACTTAGAAGGAAAATTCATTTATGAATGACTCATTACAAAATTCAAGTCAATGATTTTAACATATAGCAATCGGTTTATAAGACTTGCAATTGAACTTAATTTCTATTAGAGTTTTGTCCGGCCTCCTTTTCGGAGATTACAAACTCTTGGTTGAGTTTTGTCTACTTCTATGTGGAGATTACAAACTCTTTGTCGGGTTTTGTCTACTCTTTTATGGAGATTACAAACTCTTGATTAGGTTTTGTCTACTCCTTTGTGGAGATTACAAATCCTTACTTAATAATTTGTGTTTACTTCAAGATAATTATATTAATTTGATTGGCAATAGGGAGAACTGTCTACTCACTTAAGTGAGACTACGGCCCTTTGTCTAATACCGGACACCAAAATTCCAACAATCATCTAAGTGTATTTATTATTTATTGTTTGGTAAGAATCAAATGTGATGCTAAAGGCTTAAGCCTCACACAATCACACTACATTGAGAAGATTGGCAAACGCTTCCAATGTGATAAGAGTACAATTGTTAGTACTCCTATGGACTCAAGTGAGAAGTTGATGCTTAACCAAGGATCGGCCGTCTCTCAACTTGAGTATGCACAAGAAATAGGATGTTGCATGTATGCAATGACCAACACTAGGCCAGATATTGCTTTTGCCATTGGTAATTGAGTAGGTAAACAAGTTGTCCTAGCTCACAACATTGGAAGGCACTAAGACGTGTGCTTAGGTACCTCAAGGGGACCATGGGTTTTGGCATCCTGTACAGTAAGTGTCCTTCGGTGATAGAAGGCTACTCGTATGCATCATGGATCACTAATCTAGATGATCACTCATCCACCACATTATGGATTTTCTTGGTAGGATGATGGTTCCATTTCGTGGGCTTCAAAGAAGCAAACATGCATCACAACCTCGACCATGAAGCTTGAGTTTGTGGTTCTTTCCGCTGCCGGCAAGGAAGCTGAATGTCTAAGAAATTTTGTTCTAGAAATTCCTTTATTGCCAAAACCGGTTTCTCCTATCTAAATTCATTGTGGTACTGCAACTACATTTGCTAAAGCTTATAGTCAAACTTACAATGGGAAATCAAGACATCTTGGTGTGAGGCATAACTCGGTTAGAAAGCTCATAACTCACGGTATAGTATCGATCGATTTTGTGAGAACACACAATAATCTAGCGGATCACTTAAACAAGAGTTTGGCTAGGGACTTACTTCAAAAGTCAGCCAAGCGGATGGGGTTAACGACCTAAATTGAAAACGACTTGTCGTGGGACACCCAATTCGCCTATGGCTTGATAGTTTGAAATATATAATATGTATAAGTTGTATGCATAAATGTCCATCCATGGTAATGATGTATGCCTATATAATATGTATAGTTTGAAATATGTAATTTCTTAATAACTCTTTTGAAAATTGCAATTATAGGTGCAAGATCAAAAGAGAGTTGGCTACGTGAACGTGAAGTGTCAAGGCTTCTTCAAGGGAGTAGATGGTCGACTCTCCTATATGTTCATTAGAGGATTAGGACACAATAGCCTTTAAATGTGTCATTTATTTGAAATGTAAATTCCGTGTATGTTACCTTCATGTACTTAAACAAGTTAAGTGATTCAATCCATTCGGACACCACAATTCTTTAGTGCAGAATGCTTAATTATACTAATTCAATAAATTAAATCAAAAGACATTTATAATTATGCGAAAATTTTGTTTGGATGTATGTCTATTAAAAGTTTCTTGACTTTGCTCAAATGGGGGATGAATGTTGGAAATTTGGGCTAAATCTTCATTGTAACAATTGAGCTTGTCTTAAGACAAGGTACAATGAGTTGTTCACATGTGTATCACTATGGTCCGGGTTACGGGAGTCAAGCCAAGTGACCGGAAATAAGAGCAACTAGTATTGTAAGGGGAGTCAAATCAAAGCAAGGTGATTCACGACAAGGTCAACTTGTGCCGGATTTTAGAAGGATGGCGTTTGGGGCTTTTTACCACATTTTCTCGGCACACTTTTGGTTCTTAGGTTTTATATTGGATAAAGAATATGTGGTTAAAAATTGGGAGCAATCCAAGCTCAAATGCTAGTGAATGTCAATGAAGCAGCTAATGAGTTTTTGTAGGAGCTACCTTAGCTTGAGCTAAGGCATTGAGTAATTGTAGATCTTGGAGCTTACCCTAGCTATATTAAAGTGAATGAAGCTCATTGGAAGTGTTTGGACCAAGAAAAATAAGCTAGCTCTTAGCTAGCTTCGGGGAGCGGTTTTGGGCTCCCTATGTGGGCCTCTGGTCTCGGGATTTTTTAGGGCTTCAATGCCCATCTTCCAAGTAACTTCTATGTAACTTTCATAACCGATTTTAACCGTTTTTTGGTGGTTATAACTCCCCAAAACCGTTCCCCCTATGCATATCAAAGGGAGAGCCATTTGCACTTGATTACACATTCGTTTTTGCAACAATAACGTTTTTAGTTTCATTGTAGTGACATTGGATGGACCTTGTTATAAGCTCGTTCGCAGAACTCGAAAGACTAGCATAGTTCATTTGTATTGACAAAGGATAGACATCCATCTTAGTTTGATTTTATATTGACAAAACCTATGAATACCCTTTCTTACAAAGTAAGACAAGTAAGTCATTTACTTAGTCTTTGTAAGATGTAACGTTTTATCCCACTAAGGTATTTCGATATTTCCGGTGTAAGGGAGGATACACTTAGAAGGAACATTCATTTATGAATGACACATTACATAATGCAAATCAATGGTTTTAACATATAACAATCGGTCTATAAGACTTGCAATTGAACTTAATTTCTATTAGAGTTTTGTCTACTCCTTTTTAGAGATTACAAACGTTGGGGTTTGTCTACTCTTTTATGGAGATTACAAACTTTTTGTTGGACTTTGTCTACTCTTTTGTGAAGATTACAAACTCTTGGTTGAGTTTTGTCTACTCCTTTGTGAAAATTACAGACCCTTTGTTAATATTTTGTTTTCACTTCAAGATAATTATATTAATTTGCTTGGCAATTGGAATTGCCGTTTACTCACTTAAGTGAGACTACGTACGACCCTTTAGTGTAATACCGGACACCGAAATTCCAACAGCATGGAGAATTGGTAATGGCTGTAACGTAGTCATATCTGATAAATGTATTCCTGGTAGTGCACGGGAATGTGCTTATGTTGATTTATTATCGGGTGTGTGCCCTAACATTGCAGTATCGGAGTTGATAGATCATGACGTTGCTTGTCGGGACATTCCACATCTTCAAATCTCTCTTCACGCCTGACACTAATCTTCCACTCCCATATGATACTTTCTTGCACCTGCTGGTTGGTTGGTCCTATGATCACAACAGTTGTTTCCAAAAGTGATATCCTTTGGTTGATTTATCTACTCCTCCTATCCAAGTGTGAACCACATTTTATACTAGAAGCATGTTATTCATTCTCCTATATGCTCACCATATTTGTTGGCTCTTGAAACAGAAGCCAACATCAGTATTATCAAATTTGTTGGGTAGCCTAGACCTTTCGCAATAAGTCCTTGTGTTAAGGGACTCCTTTCACTCATTAGTTTCGGATGTTGTAACTATGTCCTCATCCACAACCTCGCTTCCTGGCCTCCCTCGATAGGATCGGCATACAAGCTTAACACATACATCGGTATTATCAACCGGACAAGCTAGGTACCATGGGGATGTACTACGCAACTACCATGGATCTTTCATCATGGTTAGGATTGAGCGGCGTGAGGGGTAGATTGACTCACTATCGAGTTCGACTCTCAGGTTCTGATCCACAAACTCAAGTCTGGACTACGAGGCCGCGCCTACATCGATCTCTTGTGTGATGATTATATGAATTTTATCCCTTGTTATATCAAGGCTTCCTTTAATCACATTAAGGGCCCGTTTGGTTTTAACTCCGGAATCGGAAACAGAATGGAAACGAATCTAGTCCATATGTATACCATTGTTCATAAAAGTTTGTGGAATCATTCCTTGTGATTTGAAGGAATTGGAGTAGAGTTTGATTACTTTTGATACCCTATAGGGTAACAAAACGTGGGAAAACAAGTGCATTTTGCATTAATCCAAAAGGAATGCTTCCACAAAATTTCATGAATAAGGATATACATATAAACTAAATTCGTTTCCATTCCGTTTCCTTTTTCGGAGTTGGAACCAAACGGGCCCTAAGCGTAATGTAATTATCTTTATAGGAAATTTCTTCCTTTCAATAAAAACAATATGAACCGTTATAGGCAAGTCGCCGTTGTTCTTCACTCACACCCAATTCATTGTTATTGGTTCTGAATGGCCCAAGTAACGTGTATTTTTCAAGAATTGGGAAATTTTAAGTTGCAAGTCTTTGTTGGCGTAGTATCTAGTACATGTAACATATAACATCCGAATATTTCTTTCTTCGTTTGTTATTATTTTCTTCATCTTATTATCATTTTATTTTTGTTTTATATATTTTATAATGTACTTTTATATATTTAAATGTGAAGTACGGACAATTTTATATATATATAGAGAGTATAGATGATATGAGAACATGCCTTATCGTGTAATCTTGAGAACAAACCTTATTGTTTAATATATTATTCGTAATTATTATTAGTTTTGTTACGAAGGTGTCATATCGTTACGATTGTTCTCATGATATACAATAAGAGTGTTCTCATGGGAACCACACCCTACGAATAATACATTAAACGATATGACACATCATAATAAAGCTAATAATAACTATGAATAATATATTAAACAATAAGATTTTTTCTCATGATTACATGATAAGACTGTTCTCATAGGATTTATACTCTCTCTCTCTCTCTCTCTCTCTCTATATATATATATATATATATATATATATAGGCTGGTTCCGGTGAGGAGCACCCTTGTGGATAGGAATGAGGAGAGCTAGGATGGTGACACGTGACATGCCACGTCACCCTTTTTTCTGAAAAAATTATGGAAAAAAAAGGGTGACGGGACATGCCACGTGTCACCACCACAAAATGTGTTCATGGTTGTAAAAAAAACGTTGTTCATATTTTTACAAGTATGTGTTCATTGTTCTTACAAATATGGTGTTCATGGATTTTAAAGTAAGTGTTCATGATTTTTAAAGTAAGTGTTCATGATTTTTAAAGTAAGTGTTCACATTTATTAATAACTGTTCATTTTTTCCAAACACTAAATGTTCATTTTTATATTTTTGTAAAAATTTTCTTTTTGTTTCAAATCGTGTAAAAAAAATATGATGTTCATTATTTTACAAGTGTGTGTTCATAATTTTCAGAGTAGTTGTTCATATTTTTCAAAGTAAGTGTTCATATTTTTCAAAGTAAGTGTTCATAATTTTATTAATGATTGTTCATTTTTTTGTTATAGGCAGTGTTCATATTTTTATTACTAACTATTCATTTTATGGTGGTGCCACGTGGCATCACCACGGCTCTCCTAATTCCTGTCCACAAGGGTCCTCCTCACTTGAACCAGAATATATATATATATAAAGAGCTGTTCAGGTAAGGCTTCTTTCTTCTGGTAAAGCCGTAAGGCGGGCTAGGAAGATGACAAGTGTCCAAAAAAAAAAATTCAGAAACGAATGAAAATAATGGTTCAAAAATTATAAAGGGATAGTGCATAACTTATAAAAAGATAGTTCATGAATTATAATAGAATAGTTTATAACGGTAAGACGGTAGGCCGTCAAGGTAGCCTAGGAAGGTGACACATGTCCAACCCCCCC
>BSUD01000006.1:48142205-48184651 GCA_033239045.1 Fagopyrum esculentum | reverse complement strand
CCCCCTATTCCTTCCAACAACGAATTAAAATGATAATGCAAAACTTATAGAGGGATAGTGCATAACTTATAAAAGGATAGTTCATGAATTATAATAGAATAGTTCATAACATATAAACGATTAATTTATAGATAATTTGATATAATATATTACAAAATAAAGTATTGAAAGTAGTAGTTTGTGAACTTTATAAGAGTAGTTCATTGGAGATATAATATTTGTTCATGAATAGATTATTGTGAAGTACTACTTCATGAATTACATGAGAATACTCAATGTAGTATATAAAAGAGTAGTTCATTAATAGTATATCGTGATAATTCATATTCTACGGGAATAATTTGTAAATTATATGTGAATAGTTAATAGTTATAAAAAAAACTAATTAATGAATAATATAAAGTAATAGTTCATGAATTATATGAGAATAGTTCAAAGTTTATAAGACAATAGTGCAAAACTTATAACATGGTAGTTCATTATAGTTAAAGTATCCAGAATATATTTTATTAAAATAAAAAAAAATTGACACGTGTAAACCTCTTAGACGGCCGCACAGCCTTACCATAATTAACAACCTTACCTGTACAACACCCTATATATATATATATATATGGAAAAAGACTAAAGTAAAGAAACATACATTGACTCACGTTTGTAAAAAGAGTTCTTCCAAATCTTGTCAAAAGTTAATTCTTTTAGGATGGATGCCTATCATTCTTCAATACCAAAGAAGTATTTTGGTTTTCCAAATTGCACAAACAAGCCAGATAGAAAATTCATATCCCATCTCAAAACTTGAGAACTAATGGCTTAAAGTTTGTTGTGCAAATGAATCATCTTTCAAGCTTGAAAGATGATTCATTTGCACAACATTTAAGAGTGGTTACAAGCGATTGAGAGTGGTTATAAGCGGTTGAGAGAAGTTGTCCCTTTTATAGGAAAAGGAGGAAACATTTTATGGGAGAATAACCACCATCAAAACGTTTAAGAGTGGTTACAAGCGGTTGAGAGAAGTTAGGGATTCCTTAATTGATTTTTGGATCAAGCCCAAGTCCAACTCAATTGGGTTATCAAGAAGCCCAAAAATAAGCTAGCATTTTCGGCCCAAATCTTATTCACCAATGAGCTTTATTTAACTCATTATAGCTAGGTGAAGCTCCAAGATCCACAAATACTACTCAACTCAAACTATCTTAGCTTACCAAGTAACTCACTAGCTAGCTTCTTACAACTCGATCAATGGACATTTGTGTTTTAACTCCTCACAAACTTTGGCAAAACACTCTTGAGATAATATAACGAAGAATGCTTGAAAAAAATGCTCATAAAATGTGTTCCAAAAACACATAGGCGTCGGGAATTCGTAATTGAGTCAAGACAATGTCCACCGACACTCATGAGGCTCAACTAGACTACTTTCCCACAAAGCCGTTATAGTTAAGTCACTTGGTTTCATTCATTTTAATTAGCTTCCATATTGTTACCCGGTAATTACTAGTTACTATAAGTGTCGTTCACTTGGCTTGTGATCGTGGAAGTTTTAACCAAATAGTTAACAACAACCTCCTACACAAGGATACAAGATCGGATGTAGTATATTCGGGTATCAAATTCACAAGGACTACATATGATTTGATAGATACTAACGATTAATTATTCTAAGTGAAAGGACGAAGAGATAAAATAATGTATTTTGGCAAAACAAAGGTAACAAGCAAAAACAGTGATTATTGTAGCCAAATATAGGGATGAAAGGTGATCTAAGGAGACAAGAATCCCCACTATAATGAAATGAAGTAATATTGCATATATGAGACTCATGAACATTAATATCTGAACATTGTAGGTAACTATCTAATATAGTCGTTGACATAGAAAAACAAAGACCGTGCTTTCCAACTTGCGTAGCTCTCAATCCGGCGGTTTGGCAAGTATAAGAAAACCCCTTAAGAACTTAGGCCAAGAAAAACCTTCGCTTTTGGCGCATGAGTTAAGAAAGGTACAAAGACCAGAACTTTCTACGATAGTTAAAAATCCTCTAAGTAGAAGGTAGGATTAAATCCTATAAACCAAGTGATTTTTAATAAATCCAATAAAACAACTCTACTTGGGGTGACAATATAATTTATCTAAAATCAATTATAAATGTCAATTGTTTTGAAGGTAAATATAAGGTGAAAACGAAGTACTTTGAAAATAAGCAATATCACAATCTCAATTCATAAAATATATGCAATAGTAAGTCAAACCATTATGTGGATCATTCAATCCTAAGATCAAGAACAAGATTAGCCATACATGATCAAATATAAAAGCTAAGTCAATATATAAAATCGGAAAGGATATAAACTCACATGTGTTCGGTTCCAACGCAACGAGGCGAACCTTCTATTCTAAAGCTACTTGACGGCTAATGGGACTCATGACAAAAGAATAAGAACAAGATTATGTGTCACAAGATGATCTGATGTCTCTAAACCCAAGGCTGACATATGCGTATACGGGGAAATCTCGAAGTTTAGGGCTACACAAAATATATCTTTTTTAAAGATAAGATCGAAAGATACGATTTCCATCTTTCGCGTAGCCAAGACGGGGTGAGAGGAGGTGAAGACGGCATAGAGACGCCTTGGGAAGCCGTCTCACACCATCTGGTCGAGCTGTTTCGCATCGTTTGGGTCTGGATCGGTACTTGTAGTGGTGATTGATGGTCCATACATGATAGGAACCCATCTCACAAGCCGTCTAGCTTGCGATGTTGCTCTTAATCTTGGATCTTGTCAAAGGTATATTCAAGTGAACTTTTAAAATCATTACATCTATTTATTAGGTTTTATATCGTATAGCCCTTACAAATTTGAGGCGCTGACGCTCACACCATCAGGGTCAGCCTTGAGAATACATTTGTTAAGAGTGCATTTGACAATGCAACAAATTTTCAAAAATTTAAAATTTAAATATGTTATATTTATTTTGGTACAATAAGGGTTAAAACGAAAGAAAAAAGAAAAAAAAAATTAAGTAGTTAGATTCTCGATTTTAAACTTGAAATAGGTTGCTCAGAAAATGCAACCTATCCCATATACCCTAGTTAGAAACTTTCTATTTAATTAAGCAAGGAAAATTTAGACATTTTTATGACTTTTAAAAACTCTAAATAATGTTTTGATAAAAAAATATTTTAAAAGTAAATTGTTCAAAAGAATAATAAAAGCCATAAAAAAACATCTTAATATTTTGAATGTGAAATGGACATTTGAATATTCAATGAATCAATGGTCCAGTTCTCGTGGAGCAGACTCTATATGTGTATATCTAAATCAACTTAAAACCCCATCACTTATTCTCTCTCATTTCTATTATTCTGAATTCGAAACAAACCAAATGGACGAAGAGTCTATTCATCGGAATTCCGGCAGCGATGACACATCATCATCGCCGGCGTCAGTGGAGAAGCAGTTCGAGGGGATTAAGGTTCCAGCGTGGGAGAAGCAGCTGACAATGAGGGCGTTTGCGGTGAGTTTTGTGCTGAGCATCCTCTTCGCCTTCATAGTGATGAAACTCAACCTGACGACAGGAATCATTCCTTCTCTCAGCGTCTCAGCTGGCCTCCTCGGCTTCTTCTTCGTCAAGTCATGGACAAAGATCCTCGACAAGGCGGGGCTTCTCCGGCAGCCCTTTACTCGTCAGGAGAACACCGTGATTCAGACCTGCGTCGTTGCTTCTTCTGGCATCGCCTTTAGTGGTTAGTTTTAATCATCTATCACATTCTCAATAGTAAAGAGACAATTGGGTATGAACACTCTTCATTCCATACTTTAACTTGTAGCATAGAAAGATCATTCCAATTCATGGGCCTAAATGCATTCCACATAATAAGGAGGGACCATTGGATAATGATACTCGCACACCGAAAATTCAATATTATATCAATTATTGCTTACATTGTTGGACTTTCGTCTAAAGTTGAAATTTTCAAATACCTTGTAAAGCTCTAATATTTTCGTATGACGCCGAACATTCAATATATTTTGGCACGGGACTCCAAATTTAATGATACGGTCCTGGTTGTAGGGCTCTTAAATCCATCTCATGTCATCAAAATGATGACGTCAAAGAGAATGATAATAGGAGACCGTAACTGAATGCTTACATAAGTGTCGGTTTTTATTTTTTTTTAAGTTTTTTATAAAAATGAACGTGATACATATCAACTATATTATGATCCATCCCTATTCGATCAAGTGTAGGAAAAAAACACTAAAAATAATAGAATGGTATCCTTACTATAATGTATCTTAATGCAGGAGGATTTGGTAGCTATTTGTTTGGCATGAGCGACGTTGTTGCAAAGCAATCAGGTGATGAAAACAGTGCAAATAACATCAAAAACCCCTCCTTGCATTGGATGATTGGATTTCTGTTTGTGGTTAGCTTCCTTGGTCTTTGCAGTGTTGTACCCTTAAGGAAGGTATATATGTGATCGATTTTGGAGTTATAATCAAAAAAGCATATGTTATGTGTGTTTAAACTTGGCCTCGTTGATTGTATATAGATCATGATCATAGATTTAAAACTCATATATCCGAGCGGCACAGCTACAGCTCACTTGATCAACAGTTTCCACACCCCAGATGGTGCCAGATTGGCTAGGTGAGGTTTCGATCATCTTTCAATTAATGAGCATCTCAACTGTATAATAAATTAGTCGATACTTGCATGTAATGCAGAAAGCGGGTGAAAGCATTGGGAAGATTCTTCTCTTTTAGCTTCTTGTGGGGGTTCTTCCAATGGTTTTACACTGCGGGGGATGCTTGTGGATTCATAAACTTCCCTACTCTCGGGATGAAAGCCTTTGACCAGAGGTACGCTTACTCACCTATGACACATGGACACTTCTAGAGTGTCCCGTGTCGGACACAGGGAAACGACTCCGATTCGGTCAAAACACGTCTAGATTTGTTTTTTTTTCGCCGTGTCCGTGCATCATAGTTCTCACTATCGTTCTTCCAATGGTTGTACATGCTAACACCCTTTTGACTGGACGTGCAGTTTTTACTTTGATTTCTCGGCAACTTACGTAGGAGTTGGGATGATATGCCCTTACATTGTCAACGTATCTTTGTTGTTGGGAGCAATTTTGTCTTGGGGTATCATGTGGCCATTAATTGCAGCTAGGAAAGGTCATTGGTATGATGCATCCCTCCCTAAAAGCAGCTTCCACGGACTACAAGCGTATAAGGTACATACATCTCCTACCAACACATGTTAAGCTTCCGCGTGTAAAAGCACTATCTTTTAAATGATATTTGTTTTCTCTCATAACCTTTTGAGTGATATTTTCTTCCATGGACTGCGCGCCATTGAATGTAGGTGTTCATAGCGATCGCAATTATCCTTGGGGATGGATTATTCAACTTCGTGTTGGTTATGTACCAAACTATCAAGGGTTTATACAAGGAGCTTACTCCATATACAACACATGACAACTCCCTAGACATGTCAACTCTATCTTATGATGACCAACGTAGGACTCAACTTTTTCTCAAGGATCGGATTCCGACATGGATGGCGATCGGTCTCTATCTTACCTTAGCTACAATCTCCACCATCACACTGCCATTCATATTTCACCAGCTCAAATGGTACTACATTGTAGTAATATACATTGTTGCACCAATCATGGCCTTTTGCAACGCCTACGGAAACGGCCTAACGGATTGGTCGTTAGCATCCACATACGGCAAGCTAGCCATCTTCATTATCGGGGCATGGGCTGGATCTAAACACGGAGGGGTTCTCGCGGGTCTAGCAGCATGTGGTGTATTAATGAACATAGTCTCAACCGCATCCGACCTAATGCAAGACTTCAAGACCGGTTACATGACCTTAGCATCTCCGAGATCCATGTTTATTAGCCAAGTGATCGGGACTGCAATGGGTTGTGTCATCTCCCCGTGCGTCTTTTGGTTGTTCTACAAGGCCTTCCCTGATCTAGGAGTCATTGGATCAACCTATCCCGCGCCTTACGCTCTTATCTTTCGGAACATGTCCATTCTAGGTGTCGAAGGCTTCTCGGCCTTACCGAAGAATTGTCTTACCTTGTGCTATGTTTTCTTCGTTGGAGCAATCATTGTGAATGGCGTAAAAGAGATTGGTAACAAGTATGGTAAACGATGGGCTAAATTCATTCCTATTCCGATGGCGATGGCTATACCGTTCTATCTTGGTGCCTACTTCACAATTGATATGTGTGTTGGAAGCTTCATGTTGTTTATATGGCGTTGGAGAAACAAGGCTAATGCAGATGTGTATGCGCCTGCGGTTGCGTCGGGCTTGATATGCGGCGATGGGTTATGGACATTGCCACAATCTATACTCGCTTTAGCAAATGTGAAGCCACCTATTTGTATGAAGTTTTTAACAAGAGCTACAAACACAAAGGTGGATGCTTTCTTGGGTAACTAAGAAAATCAAACTACTCTTCAAGTTGCTCATTAGTATCCAAGAAACTACACAAGATTTGGTATTGCATTATATTGTAAACTTTGTATGTTGTGATCTAAATGTTGAACATTAGAAGATATATAATTGGACATGATTCTACATCTTTAAGGTCAAGAGCCAACAACTTACTCGAGACACAACACACTACAATACAGAATATTTGAAGCCATCTGATCTTCTCGAGACTTTATTTCCAAGTCCTGAGAAACAAATATTGGCTAGGGAGGTTTTTTAAAGCTTCCGATATATATTTCTAGGGAGTTTTTCAAAACTCTTGATATACATTATGTAGGGACTATATATAAAACTCCCGAGATAGATCTAAAGGGGCTTCTAATATATATGTTGAGATAATGTAGGGGTTGTTTTAAAAGCTCGACAACATTGTATGATACAAGATCTCAAATCGTTCAAATCAACTTATTGTTAGGGACTTTACGGAAAAAATCGTCGTAAGTTTTTTTATTCCACGCATTTGCAATGGCTTGTTTCCTACCAACATATCAAAATTTTCTCCCTCAAATGGTCAGCACATATGCATATCAAGATTTATCCAAAATCAAATGTACTATTTCAATTGTTTCAAGAATCAACAACATATACATACTCATAATATGTCTTATTATATATTGTTAAAATGCACAAAATACCTAACATTTTGAAACAAAATAATCATATATGTTTTCAAACTTCTAACTTGTTAATTGGTTGGGTGAAATGCTATTGTTGTGTATCCAAATAATGTAACCATTCTTCTTATAACTCATAAATCTATTTTATGTTTTTGGAGTTCAGTGAACCTCGAAAATAGTATTATTTAACTAAAAGTGATATACAAATAGTATTATTTAAGTTTTGTTCATGTCAATATACAAATAGTATTATTAAATAATTTATTATTTAACTAAAAGTGATATACTGTAATATCCGAAAATTTTTATCCGATTATTTTTTATTCAACCGGATTTAGACCGGTGTGATCTTCTTCCGAGTTTATTTTTGAAAAACATGTTTATCGGTCCCGTCGTGATAGGCCAGTCGGGCCCGTCATGAACAGGTCATCCAAACCCATTGTGGTTATGTTCATGAACCACAAACTTCCTCCACCCTTATCCCTCCTTGCCCTAATTCAGATTTCATGTAACCTAGTTCTACTCTTCTCCTTCTCCTTCGCATGAACCGGCAACAACTTCCTAGCTCCCTTCACTCTTCTCCACCATCGACGCCGCCCCACAGACTACATTCATGGACCATCGCCGGCGACGCCTCCCCTTGCACCCCAGCAACGAAGCAAGGTCGCCTCTGCTGCCTCATTTCGCTGTCCGAAGACAATAGGTCATCTCCTACAGTTACGAATCCAACCGCCGGCAGTCTCGGCCTCCCGCGCCTATGAGTCTTCGAGCCAATAACCAAGGCTGATTGTTGTACATTCCCTCTCCTGTAACGGAGCCCATCAACCAGAAACCTTCGGTTGCCTTCGTCCTTCGTCTTCTCTGTCGCGCGACAACGGGAGGAAACAAAACCACGGCCGCGCCCCACTAGTGCGGCGGGTGCGCCCGACCTCCAAGTCCGTGGGTGCACCGCTCTAGACCGCAGGTGTGGTCGTCTACACTGAACCGTGGGCGCGCCTCAGCTAGGCCGCGGGTGCGTCTCAGTGACAGGGGTTACAACTCCTACTTTTCCTCGTACACGCAAGCACATCGAGTCTTGCTAGTCGGGTAAGGACCCCACTTCCCTTCATTGCTTTTTCCTCCATGTATATAATCTGATGAGAACATCCGTTTATATCTTAAAACCTTCCATAGCAGCCTTGGAAGATAGCTAGAGGATCTTATGCATTTTTGACTTTTAAGAAATAACAAACAATCAACTTCGGGTCCAGATTTGGGTAAGTTAGACTCTTTCTATATAGCTGATTTTCTTATATATGTTCGCTCCAAATGGTGCACATAAAAGTCTTAAATTTATAACTTGATCTATTCTCCTAATCTCTACCTACCGAACCCACAAGTCTCCAAGAGTAGCTCCAAATCAGATTCAAACAAACTCTTACTAGTATCTCACTAAAATCTCTCAAACTCACTCTAGATCTATGATGTGTTGTGTTCTTCTCCCTCTCAATGAGAGTGTTTTCTTCTTCCTCCTAGTCTTTCCACAACAATGGATGATGGCCCCCTACAAAAGTCACAGTCTGCCACATAAAACCCCTCACTCAACCTAGAAAAAGCAAGGGTTAGACGTAGAAGATGTGTGACAAGTGTTGGGCATCTTCAGGACAGAAATCTCGGATGGCGCAAGAGCAATCTCGGTCGAGATATAATGTCATGAACCGAGATTTTGGTCAAATACAGCTTGGGTCATGGCTGACCATGAGTTAGTGCATGGCTCGCACCAACTAGGGTCCTTGTGTTCTTCTTTCTTCCAAGCTTGTTTTCTTTGGAACTTCGAATTCAAACCGTCACGAGGCTTGATCCTCGAATGTATCAATAATGTCTCAAAGATCCCCGAAATACCTACAAAATCAACAAAAGCTCATGTAGACGTCTTTTATAGCAATATGACCCGATTAAGCATAAACGTCTCGAACTAACGTCAAACTATGCATGAATAAGGGGGAAAACTACCTAAATGAATGTCTAAACTAGTGTCATAAATCATGTCATCAAAATACCCCATACTTTCCACTTGCTTGTCCCCAAACAAGGTTCAAACCTAAGCTACAAGATGGCACGAGTTATGAATGCGGAAAAATAGAAAATGTTTTTGTCAATATGCTTCTAATCATAGATCACCTTAATAGTGATGTTGCATGGAAAAAGATGAGAAATCATGTATCAAAGGAACAAAGGCACGAAAAGATAATCACACTTAACTAAAAAACATACATGCAAAGAAAATCGATAATGTCTAGACGATCATGAGGATATTCAATCTAAATTACTAAGTCATAACACATGTGCATAGAGATCTTAAGGACTTAGGAAAAAGAAGAGGCCAAGAAACGTGCCAAATGTGAGAATTATTAGGTCATGTAGTGCTAATCTAGGAAAGGAAACAACTCCACAACTTCGTTTTTGTTCATCATTCACCAAAGTGTATATTTTTCTCCTTTTTTCTTTTCTTTTCTTTTCTTTTTTCTTTTTATTTTTATTCACTTGAGGAAATGGCATTGGTGCACAAAAGCCAAAACCTTGGTGATTAGCGATTCTCGGGAATTTTTCGAGGTGCCTCACACTGGATGCACATACAAAGTCTCGTTAGGACTATCGGTTAATCACACTTTGGCAAGACACAAACACCTGATTATGTGAATGGTGTTGAGTTACTCGTCACCATAACCAACGTCCCCAAACCTATATTTTTTTCTACACTTTCACAACACATTCAACAACTTCATCCACATCATTCATTCACCAAAAACATCACCCCACACTTGTCTTTCACACACTCAGCACACTAACATGCTCCTAATTTTCGGATGGGTCAAAAGAGGTAATATTTTTCAATCAAGTGAGGTACTTCAAACAACATGATCAAGATGAGAAGAAGAGAGAAATGAATGTCTTAATCATTCCTAAATGATGTGTAAGACCTATCATGCAATTTCGACCATCAATTCTCAATCCAACCTAGACTACAATCATCATCACTATCCACATATGGAACTCAAGCAAAATATTCAATTCTCAATCCAACCTAGACAACAATCATCACCACTATCTTGGCGTCATTCTTGGGAGAGGCGATTGCTTTCACACACCTTGACACATAATCCACCGCCAAGAGGATTTAGAGGTTTCCACGTGAAGAGGGGAATGGCTCCATGAAGTCCACACCCAAACATCGAAGATCTCAACCTCTTGAATGTTGTTTAATGGTATCTCATTTCTCCTTGAGATATTGCCCGTCCTTTGACAAGCGTCACATGCCACTACAAAATTATGCACATCTCTAAACAATTTAGGCCAATAAAAACCCGATTACAATACCTTGGCACATGTTTTGTGTGAGCTAGCGTGGCCTTCGCATGGTAAGGAGTGGCAATGACGGATCACACTCTCCATCTCATCCTCCGGAATGCACCGCCGGAAAACTCCATCCGGTCCTCTCTTGAACAAGAGAGGCTCACTCCGATGATGAATCCAAAACAATCTTACAAGTCTCCAAGAGTAGCTCCAAATCAGATCCAAACAAACTCTTACAAGTATCACACTAAAATCTCTCAAACTCACTATAGATCTATGATGTGGTGTGTTCTTCTCACTCTCAATGAGTTTGTTTTCTTCTTCCTCCTAGTCTCCCCATAACAATGGATGATGGCACCCTGCAAAAGTCATTGTCTGTCACATACAACCCCTCACTCAACCCAGGAAAAGCAAGGGTCGGACGTAGAAGATGTATGACAAGTGTCGGGCATCGCCCAAGAGAAATCTTGCCCGGGATTTAATGTCATCGACCGAGATTTTAGTCAAATACAGCTTGGGTCATGGCTGACCATGATTTGGTGCATGGCTCGCACCAACTAGGGTCCTTGTGTTCTTCTTTCTTCCAAGCTTGCTTCCTTTAGAACTTCGAGTTGGTGCATGCCTTATTCTAAGTGTTGAGGAAATTGTATGTTGATGTATTTTTTGTGATGCAGATTTGAATGGGTTAGATACCTATGATGGATTTGAGTTTTTGATATGTTGTTTATGGATATGTGTAGTGTTAAGTATTAAGTTTAGAGAGCGATCCAATGATTAGATTCGGATTTTTGATATTCCGAAGTTAGGTATAGGCATAGTTTGTTTATAGAAGAGTTTGAATAGGTTTGGAATTGTGTTCTTGGATATGGCTTGGGATTTGTGTGATCTTTTTGGATTAGGATTATAGGAGTAGACATGGTGATGAGAGATGATCTTCGAAAGTACCTTAAGGACCAACTACTAGATCAAGGGTTAAGGCATTGAACGACAAAACAACCACAACATCTTCAAACCCCATCATGGAAGGTGTAATCACTAGAACAAGAGCAAAGACCATCTAAGATGAAGTTGCTAGCTTGTTAGCACCATATATATAACACTCCCTAGATAGATCTAAAGGGGCTTCTAATATATATGTTGAGATAATGTAGGGGTTGTTTTAAAAGCTCAACAACATTGTATGATACAAGACCTCAAATCGTTCAAATCAACTTATTGTTAGGAACTTTACAGAAAAAATCGTCGTAAGTTTTTTTTATTGCACGCATTTGCAATGGCTTGTTTCCTACCAACATATCAAAATTTTCTCCCTTAAATGGTCAGAACATATTTGCATATCAAGATTTATCCAAAATCAAATGTACTATTTCAATTTTTTCAAGAATCAACAACATATAGATACTCATAATATGTCTTATTATATATTGTTAAAATGCACAAAATACCTAACATATTGAAACAAAATAATCATATATGTATTCAATCTTCTAACATGTTAATTGGTTGGGTGAAATGTTATTGTTCTGTATCCAAATAATGTAATCATTCTTCTTATAATTCATAAATCTATTTTTCGTTTTTGGACTTCACTGAACCTCGAAAATACTACAATATTAAGTTTTGTTCATGTCAATATACAAATAGTATTATTACAAATTTATTATTTAACTAAAAGTGATATACTTTAATATCCGAAAATTTTTATCCGATTATTTTCGATTCAACCGGATTTAGACCGGTGTGATCTTCTTCCGAGTTTAATTTTGAAAAACATGTTTATCGGTCCCGTCGTGATAGACCAGTCGGGCCCGTCATGAACAGGTCATCCAAGCCCATTGTGGTTGTGTTCATGAACCACAAACTTCCTCCACCCTTATCCCTCCTTGCCCTAATTCAGATTTCATGTAACCTAGTTCTACTCTTCTACTTCTCCTTCGCATGAACCGATGACAACTTCCTAGCTCCCTTCCCTCTCCTCCACCATCGACGCCGCCCCACAGACTACATACATGGACCATCGCCGGCGACGCCTCCCCTTGTACCCCAGCAGCGAAGCAAGGTCGCCTCTGCTGCCTCATTTCGCTGTCCGAAGACAACAAGTCATCTTCTACAGTTACGAATCCAACCGCCGGCAGTCTCGGCCTCCCGCGCCTATGAGTCTTCGAGCCAATAACCAAGGTTGATTGTTGTACATTCCCACTCCTGCAACGGAGCCCATCAACAAGAAACCTTCGGCTGCCTTCGTCCTTCGTCTTGTCTGTCGCTCGACAACGGGAGGAAACAAAACCACAGCCGCGCCCCACTAGTGTTGCGGGTGCGCCCGACCTTCAAGTCCGTGGGTGCGCCGCTCTAGACCGCATGTGTGGCCGTCTGCTCAGAACCGTGGGCGCGCCTCAGCTAGGCCGCGGGTGCGTCTCAGTGACAGGGGTTACATCTCCTACTTTTCCTCGTACACGCAAGCACATCGAGTCTTGCTAGTCGGGTAAGGACCCCACTTCCCTTCATTTCTTTTCCCTCCATGTATATAATCTGATGAGAGCATCCGTTTATATCTTAAAACCTTCCATAGCAGCCTTGGAAGATAGCTAGAGGATCTTATGCATTTCTGACTTTTAAGAAATAACAAACAATCAACTTCGGGTCCAGATTTGGGTAAGTTAGACTCTTCCTATATAACTGATTTTCTTATATATGTTCGCTCCAAATGGTGCACATAAAAGTCTTAAATTTATAACTTGATCTATTCTCCTAATCTCTACCTAGCGAACCCACAGTGTATGGATCGTTTCGTAGCAAGGAAAGCATTCCGGGGTCGAACAGAAAGACTAAGGTGAAATTGAATCATGCAATGATCATGGATAGTGTGAGCTACAGAGCTAGTCTACACTAAGAAAAAATGAAGGAATAAAGAAATGAAAATCATAATGTGTTTGGTTGGGTTTAATGGTGATCGATTAAAGATCACAATCATACAAGGTTATCAATCAACAAGCAACACAAACACAAGATATGAAATCAAAGGTAGGAAAAGCGGATTCTAGAGATTAAGATTTCCGGTTATAGCATGAACTCAAGCTTCTAAACATCTAAGGACAAGTTGCGGTAGGTTGGGAAAGGGTTTTTCACTAATGGGAACAATTACCGGGTAAGTCTCATGTTCACTGGTCCCGCACTAAAGTTCTATTATCGGGTAAGTCTCAAGGAGCTATGGTTGGGAATTCTACACAAACCGGATCACTACCTAAGGGTCTAACCTCTCCTTACCGGGTAAGTCTTGGAAAAGGCAAGTCTCAAGCAACAATTCTAGCACACTCAATCCAATAGAGGCTTTTGAGACCTCTACTAACTAGAGTTCATCATCTTCTATACCTAAGAGCGGGAATTAACGGGTAAGTCTCATCCCTCACTTAGTTTACTAACATAGGTCACCCTAATGATAGATTGAGCTCAATAAACACTAGTATTTCAAAACTCCAACATCCTATCATGCAGATTCATCAACATAAGAATAATTGAAAAAGAACTCGAGTGGATCATAGGAAATCTCAACCGATATGTATGAAGAACATGCTGAGATTTTGGTCTGAGCTAGGGTTCGAGCATGCAAGTCATCCTAAGGTACATTCAAGCCTATTCTATCATCATTCAAGCCATAATCTTCTATTCATCACCCTAGAATCACAACTACTTAGCCAACAACATTCATCTCAAGATCAATAGTCGTCATACAAACACACATGCATCCCATAGTAAGACAATGAATTAAAAGCATTGAAAGAGAGAAACTTAGCTGAATAATGAATCCAAAACAATCTTACAAGTCTCCAAGAGTAGCTCCAAATCAAATTCAAACAAACTCTTACTAGTATCTCACTAAAATCTCTCAAACTCACTCTAGATCTATGATGTGGTGTGTTCTTCTCCCTCTCAATGAGAGTGTTTTCTTCTTCCTCCTAGGAAAAGCAAGGGTCAGACGTAGAAGATGTGTGACAAGTGTTGGGCATCTTCAGGACAGAAATCTCGGATGGCGCAAGAGCAATCTCGGTCGAGATATAATGCCATGAACCGAGATTTTGGTCAAACACAGTGTTAGCATGAAATATTGTGATATTTTAGGCACGTTTTCTAAACGTATTTGATTCATATTGATAGTCTTTGATCGAACTTTGCTGCATATGTGAGCTAGTATTACCTATATTGTCGATATGGATGTCTACACTAGTTCTATGTTGATTATAGGTGATTTGGAGCTATTTCCGAACGGAATCGAGCAATAGAGGAGTTGATTGAGTGAGTCCATAGATTGAGGACATTCTTAGGAAGCAAATTGGAGTTTAGCTTGAGGAATGCACGAGGCTAGGGAAGAATCACGTTCTTGCCCTAAACCACGCTTTAAAATACGGCCGTATTACAAACCACGTTCATTTCCACGGCCGTGGATCTTGTGTAGAAAAGTGTGATGCATTCCAGTAACTATTACGGTCGTGGAACATATGGTGCAAACCGTGACCTAATCCACGCTCTAAATTACGGTCGTGGAAACTTCCACGACCGTGATCTTGACGAATCTTTTTCGCCACACTTTGAAGCCACGATCTTTTGAAGATTGGGCCGGGCCGATATTCTATCTTGCCCTATGAAAAAACAGACGAAAGGAGATTCTGTCATCTTCGCTTACGCCCGCTGAGGATCGCTTAGGAGGATAATCGACGCTTATCTTCGCTTACACCCGCTACCTTCGCTTACCCTCGTTGAGAAGCATTTGGAGATCTCGTTGGAGATCAAAGTTCGTGCTTGGAATTGCCCTAATCTCACACTTGGTGAAGATTATTGTTGGGATTTCCATATTTTCCGGATTGGCGGAAGATCGAAGCTTTTGGAAGATTTTGCAAGAAGATCTCTCTTCTTGTTTAGGTTTGATTTGGGAAACGGATTGACATCCCGTTTTCCCTTCTTTCCTAAGGTTGTGATTGTTTACTTTAGTTTGAATCCTTTGACAATACTCATTTTCGATTGTGACTTTGAGATTGGTTTGAAGATTTTTGAAAGTTCTTGAAAGTTTCCATCTTTCTATCTTTTAATTCTTGAATTGATATCAATATGACCGTTATTGGCTAAAAACCCTTAACAATTCTAAGGTGAAGGGTTGATAGTTGTGGCTTAGATGATGATAGATCGATCGCAAATAGATTAGACCCTGAGAGTTCGAGAGAAATTGTCGACGAACCCTAAATCACGGGCTGTTCTTGAGTTCCACGACCGTGGAAGCTCAAGATCCAACCGTAATTTCCCTCAAGTTTACGAACCTGCTTTTACTTTAATCCAAAGTTAAAGATTTGCTTTAGCTTAGTTTAGACTTGTCTTTTCTAGGTGGTAGTGAAGCCTCAACAACCTCTACCTCGATTGTGAGTGTCACAACCTCAATCGGTTAAGTTAGTCTCGATCCTTGGGTTACAAGTTTGGGTATTTGACACTAATTCTCACCTTTAGAATCTTTCTATATTGAGCCTCAACAACCTCTATAGAGAGTGCCTTGTGGGTGAGTTATATAAGGTTTTTGGAACTTCACCGTACGATTACCTTACTTTAGTATACCTTTGCATATCTCAACTTTGTCTTTATATCATTAAGTATATCTTGAATCGATTGCCACAGCTGGATACTTGGATCTTTAGGATTGTTGTTTTCCCAATATTTGCAAAACTCTCATACTTACTCGCTTGATAATCTGAAATCGAATTTGTTCCCACCCAAATCCCTGTGTTCGATACTCTGGAATTCTTGCTTAGCTACGTCGATCCGTACACTGCGGGTTCGCTGCTTGATTCTAGTTTTATAAATTTAAAGCTTATTTTCACACACCTTTAGGGGCGAACAAGTTTTTGGCGCCGTTGCCGGGGATTTGGTTTCGGCCGAATTCGGTAACCGGTTGTCAAGCTTGGGAGCTTGCTCTCGTTATTTGATATTACTTTGAGTGCATGCGCAGGTCTAGGAACACCGAAGATCTCTTACCTCTTGATCAAGAGCTAGAGAAAACCTTGATGCAAAAACGCAAGGAAAAGAAGATGGCTGAAGAACACGAACGTGATCTTCAAGCAGAGTTGGCGGAGAAGGAAGCTCAACTCCAATGGAATGAGAACCTCCGCCGGGATGAGATGGATCGCCATCAATCCCAAGTTAACAATCTACAAGATCAGATGTTCCAAATGAGATTAGAAATAAGCGACCTTTAGAATAAAGGAATCAAGAAATCCTCAAGAAGGGCATCAAGATCTAAAAGAAGGAGAAGTCACTCATCCGCTGATGATAGTGACTCTTCCATGCCACCGTTAGAAGAGATTGATCCTACGGTCAATGTGAATCCTTTCCATCCACAAGGAGCCGCTAATCGCCGCATTCCACCTAGGAATGTGAGGGTCGAACGTGTGGATAATGAGCCAAGAACTCTTGGCCAGCGGATGGATCCAACACAACAACCACGCCGCTTGGGCGTGAATTTTGATGCTGAAGATGTGCAAGGGTTTAGCTTTAACCCTCAAGTCATTACCCTTGTTCGCCAAAACCAGTTTGGCGGTACAAGCGCTGAATCTCCACACCAACACTTGCAAAACTTCGAGTGTATGATGGAGACGATGAGACCGAAGAGCGCTACTACCAACAGCTACAAGCTCAAACCCTTCTTCTTCTCTTTGAAGGGGAAAGCGTTGTCATGGTATCAAGCTCTTCCTAGTGGGAAACTAGATACGTGGGAAGACCTTTCCGCGGAGTTTCTCACCAAATTCTTTCCTCCTTCCAAAACAGCGGAACTTAGAGGTAAGATTAATGCTTTTTCTATGAGACCTAACGAAAGTTTGTTTCAATCTTGGGAAAGGTTTCAGGATTTGCTCTTGGATTGCCCTCATCATGGCATATCCAAGCTCGCCTTGCTGGAGATTTACTACAAAGGGCTGGATGCGGGAACGCAATTCAACCTCCAATCCCTCTCATGTGGAACGTTCATGGACATGAGAGAAGATGACGCTTGAGACTTCATTGAGAAGCAAGCAAGAGTCATAGAGAAGTATTCCCACCGGAAAGTGGAGGGAAATCGTGTGGAGCAAGGAGCAAAGCTCACACATGAAGCTCAAAATCAGATTTTCTCCCTCAACAATGAGATCAAAGAGTTGAAGGAGGCTATCAAGACCAACTTCCCAAAGCAACAAGGGAAGGATGTTGGTTATTTGGGCAACAATAATGGCGGCAACAACAATAACCGGGGCAACAACCGGAATAACAACTGGAATGGAAACAACAACAACCGGAACAACGATTGGAACAACAATAGGGGTTCAAACAACAACAATTGGCGCCCCAATCAACAAAATTCCGGTAACTCTTATCCTTCCAATTCTAATTCACTAACTCCACCTTCCTCTTCGTCTATTCCTTTGAAAAGCCAGGGGCAATCATCTAATGGAGGAAACACTTCGGGGAAGGAGAAGCCCGATCCCATATTAAAAACGATTATGGGAAAGCTTCAAGGGTTGGAGAACCGCCTCATCAAGGTTGATGATCAAGTTTCTAAGGTTGATAAAGCTCAAAAGATTTTAGAAAACCAAATGTTCAACCACGCGGAGGAAGTCCCTAGAAATCAAGGGAAGCTCCCAGGAAAGACGGAGGACAACCCTAAGGGAAGGGTGATGGCGATAACAACTAGGAGCGGAGTGACTACCACCGATCCGCAACCTACGTTCGTCGAAGTCCCCGTAGAAAAGGACAAGGAAAAGGGGAAGGAGAAGGAAGACGTCTATGTTCCTCCTCCAGCTTACAAACCTCCCCTACCATTCCCTCAATCTAGAGCGCGAGCGCGTCTAGACAAACAATTCGGTAAGTTCATAGAACTCATGAGTAAGCTGCATATTAATATACCATTCATTGATGCTATTGTAGGTATGCCAGCTTACGGCAAGTTCTTGAAGGAGCTTCTCTCTAACAAGAGGAAGCTAGAAGATTTCGGAGAGGTCAAGATGAGTTCGGATTCTTCGGATCTCATCAAGACCATGAAGGAGAAAATGCCCCCAAAGTTGAAAGATCCGGGGTCATTTTGCATTCCCATTGGAGTGGGAGATGTCACATATGACGCTTTATGTGACTTAGGAGCAAGTGTGAGCATCATACCACTTGCGTTGTGCAGGAAGATCGGTTTAAGCGAACCTAAACCGGTGAAGATGACGTTATACATGGCGGATCGATCCATCACTCGCCCCGTCGGTATTGTAGAAGACGTCCCGGTCAAGCTAGGTAAATTCTTTGTCCCCATTGATTTTGTCGTGCTTGACATTCCTGCAGATAGCCCGGTCCCGATCATACTCGGAAGACCGTTTCTTGCAACTTCCGGCTGCATGGTCGATTGCAAGAATGGTAGACTCGCTTTTGATATTGGAGAAGAGAAAGTAGAGTTCGTTCTTTCCACTCTAGTGAAGGAACCAATCTTTGATGAGGATATTTACGATATCCAAGATGAAGAAGGTTTATCTAGGGAAGAGGTAAGCGCAATTCTCTTTAACGATCCTTTACAAAAAGTTATTACCATGAGTCTAACAGATGTAGGGGAAGAAGAAGAGTGCAAAGACGAAATTGAAGCCTTGGAAGCACAAGAAGAGATGCATGAAGAGGAGTTGGAGAAACTCCACGATGAGGCTGAGAATGTTAGAATCCACGGTCATACCCTGTATTCCACGACCGTGGATTTCACAATCAAAATCGACCTTCATTCCAGGGGATTACACGGCCGTGGAACATACGAAGAGCCCGTAATTCGGACCGTGGAAGAGGGTGATCGGCATACTTCTTCAACTTCTTTCGATTCTTCTCCAACTCACTCAACACCCTTAGAAACTTCTAAGGAAACTTCGGAAGCTCCTCAAGGATCATTGGAAACTCCGAAAGTGATGGAACTCAAACCACTTCCTACTCATCTAAGGTACGCTTTTCTTGGATCTAATTCTACCTTTCCGGTTATCGTTAGTTCCGAACTAAGCATAGATGAACATGAACAGCTCATGACTGTCCTTAGGAAACATAGGAAAGCTATAGGCTATACTATTGAGGACTTAGTAGGAATTAAACCCTCCCTATGCATGCATAAGATACTAATGGAGGAGGACTTTAGAACTTCAAGACAACCTCAAAGGCGGTTGAATCCGACCATCAAGGAGGTTGTCAAGAAGGAAATTCTTAAACTTCTTGATGCAGGTATCATCTATCCTATCTCTGATAGTAAATGGGTGAGTCCAGTTCAAGTAGTTCCAAAGAAGGGAGGAATGACGGTCATCACCTACAAGAACAACGAACTCATTCCTACCCGAACCGTGACTGGATGACGGATGTGCATAGACTACCGCAAGCTCAACAACGCAACGCGGAAGGATCACTTTCCATTGCCATTCATCGATCAAATGCTTGAAAGGTTAGCACAACATTCACATTTTTGCTACCTTGACGGTTATAGTGGTTTCTTTCAGATTCCGATACATCCGGATGATCAAGAGAAGACCATGTTCACGTGCCCTTGGGGTACGTTCGCCTATAGGAGAATGCCGTTCGGGCTTTGCAACGCCCCAGCCACCTTTCAACGGTGCATGATGGCCATCTTCTCCGAATATGTAGAGGAAATCATGGAAGTCTTCATGGACGACTTCTCCGTATACGGTTCCTCTTTTAACGATTGCCTTTCTAACCTTTCTCTTGTTTTACAAAGGTGTGAAGACACTAACCTAGTTCTTAATTGGGAGAAGTGTCAATTCATGGTTAAGGAAGGAATCGTATTAGGTCACTTAGTCTCTAGTAGAGGGATAGAGGTAGACAAGGCTAAGATAGAGACCATAGAGAAACTTCCTCCCCCAATTTCGGTGAAAGGGATAAGAAGTTTCCTAGGACATGCTGGATTTTATAGACGTTTCATTAAGGACTTTTCTAAGATATCAAAACCTCTCACTAATCTATTGATGAAGGATGCGGTTTTTGAGTTTTCGCAGGAATGTTTGGATGCGTTTAACACCATTCGGCAAGCTCTAATTTCAGCACCTATTATCCAACCTCCGGATTGGACTCTCCCCTTCGAGATTATGTGCGATGCTAGTGACGTAGATATTGGAGCTGTTCTTGGACAACGAAAGGAAGGGCGAACCCATGCCATATACTATGCTAGCAAGACGCTAGACGAAGCACAACTCAACTACGCCACTACCGAGAAAGAGTTTTTAGCCATTGTCTATGCTATTGACAAGTTTCGCTCTTATCTTGTAGGTGCAAAGGTGATTGTCTACATGGATCATGCTGCGATCCGGTACCTCCTTGCAAAGAAAGATGCGAAGCCAAGGCTGATTAGATGGATTCTTCTCCTACAAGAATTCGATCTTGAGATCCGCGATAAGAAAGGCTCGGAAAATTCTGTTGCGGATCATTTGAGTCGCCTAACACATCTAGAGGACGACCATTTACCCATTGATGACTCCTTTCCGGACGAACACTTACACATCATAGAGGAGTGCATCAACGTGATCTCCAAAGGTAACAAACCATGGTTTGTTGATTTTGTTAACTATTTGGTTTGCCAGGAGATACCGCCCGGACTATCCTACGCACAAAGGAAGAAGTTCTTTAAGGACGTCCGGGAATACTATTGGAACGAGCCTCTCCTCTTTAAGAGAGGTCTGGATGGCATCATTCGGCAATGTGTGCCGGAAGATGAGATACAAAGTGTCATCCGCCATTGCCATTCACTACCTTGTGGAGGACACGCTAGCTCAAACAAGACTAGCGCAAAGGTATTGCAATCTGGATTCTATTGGCCTACTTTATTTAGAGATGTGCAATCCTTTGTTTCTTGTTGCGATGCTTGTCAAAGAACAGGCAATATCTCTAGAAGGAATGAGATGCCCCTCAACAACATCCAAGAGGTGGAGATTTTCGACATTTGGGGAATTTATTTCATGGGACCATTCCCATCCTCTTGTGGAAACCAATACATACTATTGGCGGTAGATTACGTTTCTAGATGGGTGGAAGCAATTGCCTCTCCCACAAATGATGTCATGGTGGTGGTTAAGTTCTTTAACAAGACCATCTTTCCGCGATTCGGGACACCAAGGACGATCATTAGTGATGGAGGTTCTCACTTCATAGCCCGTCGCTTTGAAGCTCTTCTAGCTAAGTATGGGGTTACTCACAAGGTCGCTACCCCTTACCATCCACAAACGAGTGGACAAGTTGAGATCTCAAATAGGGAGATCAAAGGAATTCTAGAGAAGACAGTTTCAAGGACTAGGAAGGATTGGTCCTTGAAGCTAGATGATGCATTATGGGCGTACCGGACTGCGTACAAGACTCCCATAGGAACCACACCATACAACCTTGTGTATGGGAAGTCTTGCCACTTGCCGGTGGAGCTGGAGCACAAAGCATTTTGGGCTATCAAATGGCTGAATTTCGGCATGAAGGAAGCGGGAGAGAAGCGTCTCCTAGACATCAACAAGCTGGATGAACTCCGTTTGAACGCCTATGAAAACGCCAAGATCTACAAGGAAAGAGCAAAGCGTTGGCATGATAAGTATATCATTCCAAAAGACTTCAAAGAAGGAGATCAAGTTCTCCTCTTCAATTCAAGACTTCGCCTCTTTCCAGGTAAGCTTAAATCCCGTTGGACCGGACCCTTTCTAATTAAGCGTATTTTCCCCCATGGTACAGTTGAAGTATGGGGTGAAGCTAGCGGAAGTTTTAAGGTGAACGGCCAACGACTCAAGAAGTATACGCTGGAACTCCAAGCTAAGGAGTTCGCGCCTACCGCACTCGAATAAGTGCGAGAATGGTCTAGCTACGGACCTTAAACAAAGCGCTTCTTGGGAGGCAACCCAAGGTATTGCATTCTTGTTTTTGTTTTCGATTCATAGATTAGTTTAGAATAGACGTTTTCGCTTTATTTTGCCTCGATTTCTTCCGGTATGTTCGTGTTTTTTGGTTGTAGGATCGATGGGAAAGGAGAAAGGGAAGATAATGTCGAAGAAAAGTGACGAAATTTGGACTTTGGAGCTTTACAGGAGGTTCCACGGTCTAAATTACGGTCGTCATAGCTACAATGGCCGTAATTCTCGAAAGCCTTTGAAAAATCACCAAAACCACGGTTCCGTACACTTCCACGGCCGTGGAACACCCCGACAGACCGTGATTTTCAAAATTTTGCCTGCAACTATATAAGCCACGTTCTTCACAAACTCATCCCAAAAACCCCTCTTTCCACGACCTAATTGCCGGAAATCCACGACCTCCTCAAAATCTTCGTTTCTTAATCGTTTCTAACGATTTTTCTTCCCAAACTGCAGCAAATTCAACCACAAACAAGATCCAAGCGACAAACCGAGCGGAAATCCATCAACAAACGCGCATTTCGGATTCTTCAATCCAAAAAAGAGGTTTATTCTTTCTTCTCGATTCTCGCCAATTTGAGTCGTTTTTGCTATAGATTTTTAGGAAGAACTGATAAAGACTGGAAGCAATTAGATTAGGACTGCTTGTTGTGGTGATTGCTTGTGAATTTGCTGAGATTCGTGATTTTCTGAGACGAATCACGGTCTCTGGGTAAACCACGGCCGTAATTCTTGAAGAATAGACCGTAATTTTTCTACAGAATGGATTTTGTAAGGAGAGTGTCGGGAAGGATAAAAGAGAAGAAGGGTGAGCAGAATAAGAAAAGGAAAGGCAACCCCTCCACCTCCTCATCCTCTAGGGTACCACCACCCTCATCTCCTTCACCTCCATCTTCACCCTCACCTCCATCCTCACCTCCTCACCCTAGAATCCCGACCATACATGAGAACCACCTTGCTGCATTCGTGAAGATACAGAAAAGGGCAGTGATTGGCCCTAGATATTTGTTGTTGGAGGATCTATATCCTCTCAACATAGTTGATGACCTTACTTGGCTCTTGGATAGAGCCGGACTAGTTATCTTCTCGGCTATCCGAGAAGACGCCTATGAGGAGATCACCCGGGAGGTTGTGACGTCTTTCGAGCACAACCACGTAGATAGGACCGTCTCTTTCCGTCTCATGGAACGAGACTATCATTTGAGTATCGTTGAGTTTGGGACTATTTTTGGGTTTCATGAGACCTTCAATGGTCGATTTCCGAGTGGTGTTTACCCTAAGGATTTTTGGAAGGAAGTTGCAATGATTTACGCCGACGAGGACCGTTGGCAACCCACTGATACCAAAGCTAGATTGATGTACCATCTAGCTTTGAAGATAGCTCACCGCGTTCTTTCGGAGTGTCTCTTTCCTAGGACGGAGACGCCCCAAAAGATCAAGACAGATGAGCTATTCTTGCTCTATTGTATGCTTTATGGACGCCGTGCAGATTGTGCTACTCTCTTGGTTGCTACGATGAGCAAGCTCAAGAATAAGGCGAAAGGAAACATCAGATATGGTGGGATAGTTACCCACATTGCTAGGAGTTTTGGTGTGGATTTTTCTGCTTGCACCCGCATACCGGCCGTTCCTTTAGGACTCCATGCATTCATGGTTAGGGGTCTCATCTTCCCCACCCATAGAGGTCCGCCTTATGCGGGCATGCCTTGGGAGAGTAGGACGGGCAGGGGTATTGAGTGGCTGCCGTAGTACTCCATTGTGGCGGGACGCCACAATTGGAAGGAGACGTTCGCTGTGATGCATGCGAACAGGCTAGTAGCTCCCCCTTATGTCCCACCACCGGTTGTCGAGGAGGAGGATATGAGAGATCAGTTCGAGAGTGGAGGAGGAGCGGAGCAGGAGTTTGGCACGTTTCCGGACCAGCCGGAGGCAGCCCCAGATGTACCTAGACGCTCTCCACGTCCAGCTAGAGCATCAGGCTCGTCATCTCGCCGCGCTAGCGTGAGTGAGAGGCCCACGTGGATGACCACACCTCCCACATGGTATGGCGTTCCCCCTCCATGGTCCACGGAGCAGCCAGCAACACCACCACCAGCACCAGCACCATCCGACGCCCCAGCATGGTACGATCACGCCCCGGGATGGTACGAGCAGATGCCGGATTGGGCTACCGGACTTTCAGAGAGAGTTGGAGCGTTAGAGATCCGGGCCGACGCTAGAGACGGACGCCTCGACGACCTCGACCACATGATGAGGGACGTCTACCGCCAGCAGTTTGGGCGGCCCTACGACTCCAGCTTCTCCCCATTCCCACCTCCGCCGGCGCCGCAATGATTCGATGCATGACCGTTTGTTTTAGACATTCCCGCCACCACTTTGTGAGTTTCTTTTTCTTTTCTTTCTTTTCTTTCTTTCTTATGAACATTAGGGACAATGTTCATCCTAAGTATGGGGTGGGATGTACTAAAAAGTTTGTAATAACTCTACTCTCTATGTTTGCTTTCATTCGAGACTATCGTTGCATGTTCATTATGTGTTGCACGTTTCCTTATCGCATAGCATGTTAAATAACTTGAAAAAAAAAACCATAAAAATTGAAAAATTTTGAAAATTTTGTGCTTCTAATGAATTGAGATGATTTCCATGATAATCATTACTTGTGAATAGAGTTTGATAACAATTGCATGCTTAAAAGAATAGTGAATCGAAAAGGATTTGAATGAATGAATTTTACCTCTTTTGTAAGCTTTATAATGTGAAAATGTTACCTAAATCATGTTGAGAAATTGAAGTTGAAATCACGTTATAAGTTCCTATACTTCTTGTTGAAATGATTAAGGCAATTCGGTACTTTCTTTCTTCTTTCTTTGATCATCTAACTCCTCATTGAAATATTAGCCTCCTCTACCTATCCGGGAATTTTGGAGAAGTGAATGAAAAAGGCATGTTTGATGTGGGAGGGCCATGAGAGCAATTATTTGCAATAAAGTGAATAGAAAGAAATTGTAGGTTTGGGGAAGTCAATCATGACGATGAGTAACTCGGCACCATTCACATAGCCGGGTGTTTGTGTCTTGCCAAAGTCGAATTGAGCGATATTCCTAGCGGATTATGGTATGTGCACTAAGGGTTTGAGGCATCTCATGAAAATTGAGAAACGCCAATCTCCTAGGCTTCGGTTTTTGTGCACCTCTATCCATAACTCCAAAAGTAAAGTCGAAAAATGAAAGGAAGAGAGCGAAGCTCTAAGTGAAGTGTTGCGGAAACCGCAAAAGAAGAAGAAGGTAGTTGTCCACTTTCCGGATTCAAGCACCACATTACCTAAAGGTTTCCTTCCCCTTCCACATTCTAGACCTTTTTCTTTGAAAGTCCTTGAGATCAAAAGAATGTTATATGACTTTGTGATCTAAATTGAAGTTTCTTGTGATTGATTTTGATAATGTTTGAAGGTTATGATGCTTGTTTAGAAGTTAAATTGATTCATGAATTTTCTTTGCTTTTTACTCTTTAATTGAGTGAGTGAAAGTTTGATGAACGATTGAAGCAAGGTTTGAGAATGATCTATCCTTTAGAAGTCACATTCATCCAAAAGAAGGTACACATATTTCATCCTAACTCTTGTTTAAAGCTTTTTGAAAGACCTTGCTTAGGGACAAGCAAGTGTTAAGTATGGGGTTATTTGTTAGCATGAAATATTGTGATATTTTAGGCACGTTTTCTAAACGTATTTGATTCATATTGATAGTCTTTGATCGAACTTTGCTGCATATGTGAGCTAGTATTACCTATATTGTCGATATGGATGTCTACACTAGTTCTATGTTGATTATAGGTGATTTGGAGCTATTTCCGAACGGAATCGAGCAATAGAGGAGTTGATTGAGTGAGTCCATAGATTGAGGACATTCTTAGGAAGCAAATTGGAGTTTAGCTTGAGGAATGCACGAGGCTAGGGAAGAATCACGTTCTTGCCCTAAACCACGCTTTAAAATACGGCCGTATTACAAACCACGTTCAGTTCCACGGCCGTGGATCTTGTGTAGAAAAGTGTGATGCATTCCAGTAAGTATTACGGTCGTGGAACATATGGTGCAAACCGTGACCTAATCCACGCTCTAAATTACGGTCGTGGAAACTTCCACGACCTTGATCTTGGCGAATCTTTTTTGCCACACTTTGAAGCCACGATCTTTTGAAGATTGGGCCGGGCCGATATTCTATCTTTCCCTATAAAAAGACGGACGAAAGGAGATTCCGTCATCTTCGCTTACGCCCGCTGAGGATCGCTTAGGAGGATAATCGACGCTTATCTTCGCTTACACCCGCAACCTTCGCTTACCCTCGTTGAGAAGCATTTGGAGATCTCGTTGGAGATCAAAGTTCGTGCTTGGAATTGCCCTAATCTCACACTTGGTGAAGATTATTGTTGGGATTTCCATATTTTCCGGATTGGCGGAAGATCGAAGCTTTTGGAAGATTTTGCAAGAAGATCTCTCTTCTTGTTTAGGTTTGATTTGGGAAACGGATTGACATCCCGTTTTCCCTTCTTTCCTAAGGTTGTGATTGTTTACTTTAGTTTGAATCCTTTGACAATACTCGTTTTCGATTGTGACTTTGAGATTGGTTTGAAGATTTTTGAAAGTTTTTGAAAGTTTCCATCTTTCTATCTTTTAATTCTTGAATTGATATCAATATGACCGTTATTGGCTAAAAACCCTTAACAATTCTAAGGTGAAGGGTTGATAGTTGTGGCTTAGATGATGATAGATCGATCGCAAATAGATTAGACCCTGAGAGTTCGAGAGAAATTGTCGACGAACCCTAAATCACGGGCTGTTCTTGAGTTCCACGACCGTGGAAGCTCAAGATCCAACCGTAATTTCCCTCAAGTTTACGAACATGCTTTTACTTTAATCCAAAGTTAAAGATTTGATTTAGCTTAGTTTAGACTTGTCTTTTCTAGGTGGTAGTGAAGCCTCAACAACCTCTACCTCGATTGTGAGTGTCACAACCTCAATCGGTTAAGTTAGTCTCGATCCTTGGGTTACAAGTTTGGGTATTTGACACTAATTCTCACCTTTAGAATCTTTCTATATTGAGCCTCAACAACCTGTATAGAGAGTGCCTTGTGGGTGAGTTATATAAGGTTTTTGGAACTTCACCGTACGATTACCTTACTTTAGTATACCTTTGCATATCTCAACTCTGTCTTTATATCATTAAGTATATCTTGAATCGATTGCCACAGCTGGATACTTGGATCTTTAGGATTGTTGTTTTCCCAATATTTGCAAAACTCTCATACTTACTCGCTTGATAATCTAAAATCGAATTTGTTCCCACCCAAATCCCTGTGTTCGATACTCTAGAATTCTTGCTTAGCTACGTCGATCCGTACACTGCGGGTTCGCTGCTTGATTCTAGTTTTATAAATTTAAAGCTTATTTGCACACACCTTTAGGGGCGAACACACAGCTTGGGTCATGGCTGACCATGAGTTAGTGCATGGCTCGCACCAACTAGGGTCCTTGTGTTCTTCTTTCTTCCAAGCTTGTTTTCTTTGGAACTTCGAATTCAAATCGTCACGAGGCTTGATCCTCGAATGTATCAATAATGTCTCAAAGATCCCCGAAATACCTACAAAATCGACAAAAGCTCATGTAGACGTCTTTTATAGCAATATGACCCGATTAAGCATAAACGTGTCGAACTAACGCCAAACTATGCATGAATAAGGGGGAAAACTACCTAAATGAATGTCTAAACTAGTGTCATAAATCATGTCATCAAACACTTTCTTGTCCCCATGCAAGGTTCAAACATAAGCTACAAGATGGCACGAGTTATGAATGCAGAAAAACAGAAAATCTTTTTACCAATGTGCTTCCAATCATAGATAACCTTTATAGTGATGTTGCATGGCAAAGAATGAGCAATCATGTATCAAAGGAACAAAGGCATGAAAAGATAATCACACTTAACTAAACAACATACATGCAAAGAAAATCGATAATGTCTAGACGATCATGAGGATATCCAATCTAAATTACTAAGTCATAACACATGTGCATAGAGATCTTTAGGACTTAGGAAAAAGAAGAGGCCAAAAAACGTGCCAAATGTGAGAATTATTAGGTCATGTAGTGCTTATTTAGGAAAGGAAACAACTCCACAGCTTCGATTTTGTTCATCATTCACCAAAGTGTATATTTTTCTCCTTCTTTTTCTTTTCTTTTCTTTTCTTTTTTCTTTTTATTTTTATTCACTTGAAGAAATGGCATTGGTGCACAAAAGCTGAAACCTTGGTGATTAGCGGTTCTCGGGAATTTTCCGAGGTGCCTCACACCGGATACACATACAAAGTCTCGTTAGGACTATCGGTTAATCGGACTTTGGCAAGACACAAACACTTGATTATGTGAATGGTGTTGAGTTACTCGTCATCATAACCAACATCCTCAAACCTATATTTTTTTCTACACTTTCACAACACATTCAACAACTTTATCCACATCATTCATTCACCAACAACATCACCCCACACTTGTCTTTCACACACTCAGAACACTAACATGCTCCTAATTTCCGGATGGGTCAAAAGAGGTAATATTTTTCAATCAAGTGAGGTACTTCAAACAACATGATCAAGATGAGAAGAAGAGAGAAATGAATGTCTTTATCATTCCTAAATGATGTGTAAGACCTATCATGTAATTTCGACCATTAATTCTCAATCCAACCTAGACAACAATCATCATCACTATCCACATATGGAACTCAAGCAAAGTATTCAATTCTCAATCCAACCTAGACAACAATAATCACCACTATCTTGGCGTCATTCGTGGGAGAGGCGATTTCTTTCACCCACCTTGACACATAATCCACCGCCAAGAGGATTTAGAGGTTTCCACGTGAAGAGGGGAATGACTCCATGAAGTCCACACCTAAACATCAAAGATCTCAACCACTTGAATATTGTTTAATGGTATCTCATTTCTACTTGAGATATTGCCCGCCCTTTAACAAGCGTCGCATGCCACTACAAAATTATGCGCATCTCTAAACAAGTTAGGCCAATAAATGTAACACCCCAAATCCGTGGGACTCGGAGTGCCACATTGGGTTAGGATCTCACAATGGATCCTGACCCTAACCTGACAACAAGTTCACTGAACCTTACAACATGGCACTGACAGATATGAAAACAAAAACATAAAACTGTATAAAACTATACAACCCAAAAGACAAGACCTCATAGCCGAGTAAGAAACATAACACCCTCACACAGGAGGTAACAAAAGACCATCCTCACGTAGGAGGGAAAGATAACAGACTCAAAAGCCCGCACATCCTAATGTACGAGACGTCCTCGGCCTGCTACCCCGCTAGATCACCCAGCAGCATGCCTATCATGTAGGGCATCTACAACATGGTAATAAACCATTAGCTATCCATACACATATATAGGGTAATGTATAAGCACAAACACACATAAGGAAAGATGAACATATCAACATGCTTTCACTCATTTACCCATTTATTCGTCTCAATATAATGGTCATTCACTCAAATCGTATAGATATAATATATATAAAACTAGGTGACACGAGGACCGATACATCCTCGCCTCTGAGCCTGCTAGCCAGCCGTACTAGTATCGGTCACACAATCCGTGTACCCTATGGGAGTGGATTGCGCCCTTCCTGTAAACCGGTCTGGCCTGACATCAGAGAACCTTCCAGACTCCACGGCGGGATGAAAGGGAAATGTTATCACAACCACGAAGTGGGGCAATCAATAAAACATAGGTCGGTAAATACGACATCACATGCTATCATAGCAAACATATAAGGCACACACCACTCATACAAACACCCAATATAAGGATGGTAGCTAAGTAAGTCCTACGGACTTACCTCAACCTCATATAAAGCTCAACCACAACTCGATCACCTCAACACTGGAGGAACAACACAACCTATAGACAAGGCATAAAGAGATGTCACATCTCTTATTAAGCAAAGGGTCACACCTAGACCCAAAGGGATCCATAGGGATCATATACATCCTATAACCTTGAATAATATGCTAAACCTTAAAGCCACATCATGGCATATATCCAACTCATGATATCATCATCAAACTAAAAACCCATAATTACTAGAATAATGTAACGAGCATAATGGAAATTCCAATTATCCATTTTAACCAACTTAAGGTCAATTTATACTAACCCGCAAAATGGAAACGAATAAATTCATAACTTATTCGTTACTAACCCGATATACGATCTGGAAGAAGGTATTAGCTCCTGGCGATACGGGGAGTAAGAGCACGGTATGAAACCTTACACTTGACGACTTGCGGTGGTCCGTCGGCGTTCCGACAGCGGTAAACGGAAGCTTTACCAAAAAGCTAACAAACGAAAAATAGATTTGTACCAGGATGAAGAGAACAAGATAAGGGACTCGATGGAATAAACGGATTTGAAATTAAGTTAGAAACAACGGATTTATGGCTCGTTGAAGGTAAGCACAACGCTCTTGTTTGTTTCATCTCAATTCTCGCATGGTAAAAAAAAGAAAGAGATGAAGTTAACTCTGTAGCCGACTCTCTCTCCTCTGTACATGTTTACTTATATCAGTAAGTAATGTATTTTAACTTTGCAATCTTCCAAGTGAAGTCACGCCGCTGCCTTACTCATGAATGTAGGAATACATATAAATATATATTATATAATGTATACACTAATTATGTAAGTATACATATAAATATATATATGAAACAATTTGGTTTACTAGGCTTTTTCTAGTTTTGTGTTTAGTAAATGTACCCCTTGAGAGAAGAGTGTGTAGAGTTTGAGAATAAATACAAAAGGTTGGGGTATATTTACTTAATTGAAACATTAAAAAGTCTACTTACTACTATAGTTTTTCAAAAAAGCCTAGTTACCAAAATTGCCCAATATATATTATATAATAAATACATGGAAATCGAAAAGAGCCGCAAGAGTAAACATTTATATATATATATATATATATATATATATATATATATATATATATATATATATATATATATATATATAAAGTTTGGCCAAAATATTTAATTAAAACGCGGTTATATTTTTCGGTCTCCAAACTTTATCAAATTGGAATAAAAAACCGGAATATTATCGGGATAGTTAATCCATAACTATCTCGTAGAATGGGTAATCCTAAGCCACATTTCTTAACCGCTAAAAATCGGAGTAGCGACTCTTTTATCCGTTTCATCTTTTTATATTATTTCACATCTAGGACATATCCGATGTTCCGATCATTTCTCTCAACTGCAACTTTATTTATTGGAGCTCTCAAATACTCCAAATAACACCGGTTGCTACATCATCTCCCCCTAAAAACAAGTTTCGTCCCGAAACTTGAACAAACCCAAATCCTCTCGGACCCATATGCCGAGGTATAACTCTATTTATCGGAGGTATCACATCTCCGCTCAAAAAGGTCACACATATATCATTCTATAACCTCAAACACAAGTATGGAGGAATCATCAACTCTAGAAAACAAGATCATAATGCTATCCCAAATCATAGAGGAATCACATCTCTCGTCATACCACAACACAAGGCATAGAGGAAGTACATCTCTAGCCCTAAACATAATCATAAACATCGCATGGAGGAATGACATCTCCACTGAAACTATGTCCATCAAGGTAGCATGGAGGAAAGAACCATCTCTAGCTGAATCCTAATCACACTCAAATAGCATGGAGGAAAGAACCATCTCCAGCTATAAACATACATCATACTAGCACAATAAGATCTAACAAGATCATAAAGCATAACATAGCTAGCATGGAATAAGACATCAAGGCATGTAAGCACATAAGCACATAATCACATACTCACCAAGATCGCACTAAGATCTACTCGTCGACCCTAGATGCATCTATCTCAGCATAAAACTCTGGATAGTTCCTCTGGATACTATCCTCGGTCTCCCATGTAGCCTCCTCAGGTTCACATCTAGACCACTATATCCTCATCATAGGAATGTCCTTAGAACGCAGGCGTCTCACACCTCGCTCTAAGACTGCAATAGGATGCTCAGCAAAGGTGTGGTCTGGCTCCACCACCAAATCCTCATAACTCACAATGTGTCGCGGATCTGGTATGCACTCTCTCAGCTGAGACACATGGAACATAGGGTGAACACCCTCTAATCTCGGAAGCAAAGCTAATCTGTAGGCTGCTCTCCCAACTCTGTCCAGAATCTCAAAAGGATCGACATATCGGGGACTCAACTTCCCCTTTATGCCAAAACGTCTGATGCCACGCGTCGGGGATACTCTCAACCAGACATGAGCTCCTACTCTGAACTCTAGAGACCGACGCCTCTTGTCTGCATATGACTTCTGGCGACTCTGTGCAGCCAACATCCTCTCTCTAATCAGTGCTACCCGAGCCATATCATCACGAATCTGCTCTAGCGCTATCCCGCAGACACTGCTAGGCTCATCCCAGCATAAAGGTGTACGGCACCTACGTCCATACAGTGCCTCATAGGGAGCCATCCCAATAGATGCATGCCAGCTGTTGTTGTATGAGAACTCAACAAGTGGGAGGTAATCAGACCATCCCTGTCCCCAATCCAACACACAAGCTCACAGCATATCCTCCAAAGTCTGGATGGTCCTCTCTGATTGACCATCGGTCTGGGGGGGTGAAACGTAGTCGTAAAGTGTAGAATCCTCCCCAAAGCAGTCTGAATATGCTGCCAAAACCTCGAGGTGAATCGTCCATCTCGATCAGAGACGATCGTCCTCGGTACACCATGGAGTCTCACTATCTGTCTAGTGTACTCCTCCGCCAATCTACTCACTGGCCACGTCTCTCTAATAGGGTTGAAATATGCCGTCTTCGTCAGTCTATCAACAACCACCCAAATGGCATCAAAACGTCTACTGTGTCTCAAACCAGTCACGAAATCCATGGAGACGTCCTCCCACTTCCACTGCGGCACTGACAGTGGATGAAGCTCACCTCCAGGTCTGCAATGCTCTATCTTGACTTGCTGACAGGTTGCACACTCAGCCACGAATCTGGTTACATCGGGCTTTAGCCCTCCCTACCAATATGAACGTCTCACATCATGGTACATCTTACTCGTACCTGGATGTATAGAGTAAGGTGTATAGTGAGCCTCCTGTAAGATCCTCTGTCTCAACTCTGCATCAGCAGGAACACAAATGCGGTCATGTCGCCTCATCACTCCATCAGCTCCAATGGAAAATTGTGGTGCCTCTCCACGAAACATCCTCTCTCTAATCCTCATCAAAGAATGGCAGGTCCCCTGCTTCTGTTGGATCTCCTCCAACAGACTAGGTAAAACCTCTAAAGCATACAACTGGGCATTCTCAACAGGAAACTGGAGGTCCAACTCTAGCCAAGCTAGGTCACTCTAAAGCTGAGGTTGTACAGTCAATCTTACAATCGCCCTCTCTCGAGGCTTCTTCCTGCTCAAGGCGTTAGCAACCACGTTCGCCTTTCCAGGAAGATACAAAATATCAAGGTCAAAGTCCTTGATCAGCTCAAGCCATCGACGCTGGCGGTTGTTCAACTCCCGATGCGTGAAAATATACTTCAGACTCTTATGGTCTGTGAAGATCTGACAAGTAGCACCATACAAGTAATGTCTCCAGATCTTCAAAGCATGCACTACCTCTACAAACTCTAGATCATGAGTCGGGTAGTTGTCCTCATACGTCTTCAGCTGTTGAGATGCATATGCAATCACTCTACCTCTCTGCATTAACACACATCCCAAGCCTAGCTTGGATTCATCATTGTAGACCACAAAATCATCAGATCCCTCTAGCTGTGCCAGGACAGGAGCAGAAGTCAAACGCCTCTTCAACTCCTGAAAGCTCTGAGCACACTGGTCGGTCCACGCAAACCGGGTAGTCTTCCTCATAAGACTCGTCAGTGGACGGGCAATCATAGAAAAAACTCTCCACAAAGCGTCTATAGTAACCGGCTAAGCCAAGAAAGCTACGCACTTCCTTGACGTTCGTCGGTGTCGTCCATGCAGCAACAGACTCGATCTTCGCCGGGTCAACCATAACCCCATCGGCGGATACGATGTACCCAAGGAAAGCAACCTCAGACATCCAAAACTCACACTTAGAGAGCTTAGCATACAACTCTCTATCCCTCAAAATCTGCAAAACCGTCCTCAGATGACTAGCATGCTCCTCTCTACTACGAGAGTACAATAAAATATCATCAATGAATACCACCACAAACTGATCAAGGAAGTCGATGAATATGTTATTCCTCAACTCCATAAATACCGCTGGGGCATTCGTCAGCCCGAATGGCATCACTACAAACTCATAGTGTCCATTGCGGGTACGAAATGTCGTCTTGTGTACGTCCTGCTCTCTCACCCTCAGCTGGTGATACCCTGAGCGTAAATCAATCCGGGAGAAGACTGTAGCTCCCTGAAGCTGATCAAGTAGATCGTCAATACGAGGCAATAGATACCTATTTTTGACGGTCACCTTGTTCAACTCTCTGTAATCTATGCATAACCTCAGAGATCTGTCCTTCTTCCGCACGAAGAGGACAGGTGCACCCCATGGTGAAACACTAGGGCGTATGAAGCCCTTCTCAGCCAACTCCTCGAGTTGCTTCTTCACATCCAACATCTCGACAGGTACCATACGATATGGGGCCTTCGAGATGGGTTGCATACCAGGCTCTAACTCTATGCTGAAGTCCACACTCCGCTGAGGCGGTAAACTCGACGGCTCAGCAAACACATCTGTAAACTCGCAGACTACTGGAATGTCCTCCAGAGCTGGACTCTCTCCATCCTTCATGGTGTAGCACCAGAAGGCATCACAACCCTGTGCAATCAACCTAACTGCTCGTACGGCACTAATAACCGAACCTGTCTTCCCAAGGTCCCAACCCCGGAAGATCTCAATCTGACCAACCTCGGTAGAGACTGTAACAGTCCGCCTACCAACATCCAAAACTGCATGGTGTCTATGCATCCAATCCATACCTATTATGACTTCTTCATGCATCAATGGCATGACTAAGAAGTCGATAAGTAAAACACGAGTCCCTAAACGAAGGGGACAACTACGTATCTCTCGGGTACCTCTGACCCGACTACCATCAGGTAACCCTATAGTAAAGGGTATCCCCTCTATGGTAGCTAAACTCAGACGCTCAACACAAGTATCAGAAATAAAGGAATGCGTAGCACCAATATCAAATAAAACTCTAACAGGTAAACCATGAAGTAAAATAGTACCTATAGCAGCCGGTGCAGGTGGATCCTCTACACTCCTAAACTCAAAAGCTCGCCCTCGGACTCCTCTGGCATCACTGGTGCCAACATCTCTACCTCTACCTCTACTAGGTCCTGGAGCAGAACTCTGAGTAGATGGACGCTCTGGGACCCTCTGTTGTCCCTGTATCTGCTGCTGAGGTGTCCTCTGACCACCTCCTGCTACACTGGAAGGGGAAGAACCCTGTTGGGATGCTACTCCTCCCTGCCTACAAAAGGCAGTTCGATGTCCCTGTCGGCCACAGGTAAAACAAGTCACAACTGGTCTGGGACAAGCTGGCTTCAGATGGCCAAGGTCTCCACAGTTGTAACACTGACGTCCCTTATCTGCAGTCTGTGTAGATGAGGGGTAACTCTGACGCCTCTGATCTCGTCTAAATCCAGATGATCCTCCAGCTCCACTGGTCTACCCAGTGCGCTGCCTCTTCTCAAACCATCCCGTCTGAGAAGCTCTTCTCTGACTGGCTCGCTCTCGCTCAAAAGCTGAAGCCCGGTCCTAGTAATCAGCTAGGGACTCACAATAGAATCCCACCATGTATGAACGGGTGCTCTCTCTCAAACGACGAGAGAACAGATACACATGCTGGTCCTCAGAAGGTGCAGCTGGACCCAACAAAGCTAACTCGGTCTGGAAACGGCGGATGGCGTCAGTAATAGGCACATCCTCAAAGTCGGCCTCCACAAAATCCTGCAGCTTCTCCCTCCTCAGTGAGGCAGGGCAGAACTTCTCTCTAATCACGCGTCTCATGTGGTCATAACTGGTAGCTCTAGTCCAGACAGTCCTCCACCACTAGTGTGCGAGGTCACGGAATAGAGACTGAACTAGCTCTATCCGTCTGTCCTCAAGACATCTAATAGAGTCTACATGCCCAATCCACACCTCAGTCTCTAACCCTATCTCTCCTGAGAAGTGTGGCACTCTCTGCTGGTGAAATGCCTTCAACCAAGCATCTGGTTGAGGCCGTCTGGTCTCCACTGGGGCTCAAACTGGATCCACCACACGTGCAGGTGTAGCTGGCACCCGGGTCGCTCCCTGGGATCTCTCAGAAGATCCCTCAGGGACTAGTAAATTTGGGGCTCGCCTGCCAGCCCTAATATCCTCCTCAAAACGTCGGAGGTACTCTCTAAACTCCGGTCCTCCCATGGAGACACGGTCAGCATCATCAGACTGAGCTCGATGTGAATGATGTCTCACAGATACACTGCTCCTCGTCTCTGGGACGGCGCTCTCTGCAACCTCCTCATGTATCTCCTCCACCATTGGTGGGTCAGCAGCAGGAACTGGTCCCTCACCTACCACACCCGGAGGATGGGGTGGTCTACCTCTACCTCTGCCCAAAGCGGCAGTAGCTCTAGTCCGAGCCATCTGCGGCGTATGCACACCTAACTTATAAGGCTCTATATAGGCCATAGGTTTAGATATATATATATATATATATATATATATATATATATATATATAATCAACACAACACATACATAATCCATCATACATATAAACATATCATATCTATACTGCAGAGATCCATAGCAGGAGTGGCGACTTCTCGTACATCTAACCCAAAACCACATTTAAAACCAAAACCTTTAGAAAAAATCAGACCCCCGTTGGGTTCTGTTTATTTTACCTATCAGACCTCATTGCAGGTAGCAAGTGCCATTGTTATCAGCCTAGGCTTTGATACCAACTCTATAACATCCCGAATCCGTGGGACTCGGAGTGCCACATTGGGTTAGGATCTCACAATGGATCCTGACCCTAACCTGACAACAAGTTCACTGGACCTTACAACATGGCACTGACACATATGTAAACAAAAACATAAAACTGTATAAAACTATACAACCCAAAAGGCAAGACATCATAGCCGAGTAAGAAACATAACACCCTCACACAGGAGGTAACAAAAGACCATCCTCACGTAGGAGGGAAAGATAACAGACTCAAAAGCCCACACATCCTAATGTACGAGACGTCCTCGGCCTGCCATCCTGCTAGATCACTGATAGCATGAATTATAGTCTATATTTTGGGGTTTGTTTGGACGTTTCATCTTTCATAATCTGCATGTTTGTATGTACATTGTGTGATTTTACTACCATTTCATCTACCTTTGCGAGAATCGAGGTCTACACCTAGTTTCGTTGTAATTGCAGGTAATATGGTACGTTTTGCATCAAAAAGGAGCAAAAGGAGTCATGAGTCATTTAGAGCTACATCCAGGAAGCATAGCCATGAATTAAGGATTTACTTTGGACCAGTTTTGAGAGATTCTACATTCAGTTATGAGTCACCTCGGTTGACCAGAGATTCATCTCGACCGAGGCGATCCAGAGACGCCGACTCGACCGAGGCGAACACCTAGGACGCGGCGAGAATATTTTATTCTTGGCTGAGATCTTTTAAAATTGGAAAGTGATCTTATATTTTTGGGCTTGGCTTCTGGAAGGAAGGAGATATGCAGAATCATATATTTTACCTATATTTATGGGATAATATCTTTCTAAGATTTCTTATCTTTGGAGGGTTATTTTTCCTATAAAAAGGGTTGGATTTTCCACAAATCCGAGACCCCGCATAGAGTGCTTAGAGCCCGCAAACATCCGCTATCAGCGCAGCAGCCGCATACTCCAATTTGGGAGAGAATTGAAGAACCTTTTTGAAGGTTGAAGGAAGATTGAAGTCCATAGCTTTTATAGCTTTTATTGAAGGGTTTTGTAAGATTGTCTTCAATTCCCTCAATTGTTGTCTTGTCTTGTTGGATTATTATCCAAGGAACGCTTTTGTGTGATATTTGATTCAGTTATTGAAGTCTTTTCATTAAATTCTTCTTTGTTCAAATATTCACCTTCTTCCCTTACATTTAATACTTTCATTATGATGATGAGTGGCTAATTTCCTTGTGTGATTCTAGGGTGATTGGCTGAAGGTTGTGGGAAAAACAATGATAGAATAATCTTAGATTCCAGTAGGATCCTGAAAGTTCGAGTCTTTAACCTTAACCCTAAGCATCTCGTTCGGTTGATGAACATCTCGGCCGGGGTGGAACTCGTCTGACCGAGGTGACTTATCCGACCTTAAACTGAGAGTTAAGTGTTAGAGTTTGCCAAATCCTATTCTTATTACACCTTTCTGGTTCAAAGCAAGCTTAGGATGAGACTTACCCGGTGATTCCTTAGTTTGTGTATCAACGATCATTAGTATAGGTAATAAAGGTTTATCCTTTATTGGGGTTTGAGTGTGCTTCCATTCCATCTTTGTGAGTTAGCCTGAGACTTACCCGGTAAAGGTTGATTCTATTCCCTTAGATGGTGTGTTAGTTTGAGGTTATAGTTCTTTATCTTGATTCCTTGAGACTTACCCGGTAATAGGAGTTACGGTTTAGGATTAGTGTGTAGTGAGACTTACCCGGTGATCTACTCCACTTTAGTAACACCTTCCCCTTGCAAAAATCTCAGCTTTGTCCGCTTATCTATAGATCTTGAGTTGGAACCACAACTAGATGCTTTAATCCCTAGAATTGCATGTTTGCTTTATTTGACATCTTATTCATCTTTGATTGTGTTAATTGCTCTTGTGGTTAGCATTGACATTAGCATACCGTGTTGACTCTGTTTCACCGAGTCCCTGTGATCGACCCCTGGAATTTTCTTGCTTTTACTACGATTGACCCGTACACTGCGGGTTCGCATCCTTGTTTTAAGCTTAAGTCTAGGGTTATAAATTTAAAGCTTGCACACACCGTTTGGAGCGAACAAGTTTTTGGCGCCGTTGCCGGGGACAGTTCTGATATGTTTAAGTTGCTAAATGCTTTGTTTAAGTTGCTAAATACTTACAGGTTATTTGACTGAGAAAAACGTCGAAACCGAAAAAAAAACAAAATGGTTTTAAAAAAATTTTTGACCTCGACCGGGACAGTTCTGGCAAAACGAGGTGTTTCACCTCGGTTGAACCAAGAACACCTCGACCGAGGTGGGCGTAACAGAGAGTTTTCGAAAACGATTTTTGTGTTACTTATCTGGATATGATCTCAGTGAAGATTTTGTTTACCGACTGGATTTAAATTCTTTATATGTTTGAAATGTTTTATGATATGTTTAAGTTGCTAAATGCTTTGTTTAAAATTATTGGCATGTTTAATACTTTATTTTTATCCAAATTATGTTGAATTTGAAGGTTGACACCGCAGCATAAGTTCTCTCACGTTCTTCTTGGAAAGACCAAGGCAATTCATTCTTCTTCTTCTTCTTCTTCTTGATCATGCTTAGCCCCTCATATACATATTGCCTCCCTTTACCTATCCGGGAATTTGGAAGCAAGCGAAGTGGTGAAAGCAAGTCAAAAGTTGAGAAGTGGCTGGAAGTGAAAGTGTTAGAAAGCAATAATAGGTTTGGGGAAGTCAATCATGAAGATGAGTAACTCGGCACCATTCACATAGCCGGGTGTTTGTGTCTTGCCAAAGTCGGATTGAGCGATATTCCTAACGGGTCATGGTATGTGCATCAAGGGTTTGACGCATCTCGAGAAATTGATGATTGCGGATTTCCTAGGCTTCGGTTATTGTGCACCTCTGTCCATGCATACCAAAAAGTAAAGTAAAAAGAAAAAGTGTGAAATAAGCAAAGCTTATTGGTGGAAGATGTTGCAAGTCAAAGTGAAAGTGAAGTTCATCCTTTTCCCGGATTCTAGCACCACATTACCTTACATACATCCCTACCCTACACGTTTCTTGACCTTTTCTCTTGGGAAGCCCTTGAGACCTTGAGCTTGTTGATTGACTTAGCGGTTTAAACTGGATTATACATGATTAATTTTGATAATTATGATTTATTATGCATTCTATGATTTTATGCAAAGATGAACAACTTTCTTATATTTATAAAATGTTTTGAGCATATTAAGTTTCTAATTCCAGGAAGTATTCTCTTAGAGTGATCTATGATAGTTGCACACCATAAAATATTTTTGAAAGACTTTTTCATTGATTTTCTTGACTTATAATCCATTCTATCTTGTCTTTTATATGAGGAACTTGCTTGGGGACAAGCAAGGGCTAAGTATGGGGTATTTTGATAGCATGAATTATAGTCTAGTTTTTGGGGTTTGTTTGGACGTTTTATCTTTCATAATCTGCATGTTTGTATGTACATTGTGTGATTTTACTACCATTTCATCTACCTTTGCGAGAATCGAGGTCTACACCTAGTTTCGTTGTAATTGCAGGTAATATGGTACGTTTTGCATCAAAAAGGAGCAAAAGGAGTCATGAGTCATTTAGAGCTACATCCAGGAAGCATAGCCATGAATTAAAGATTTACTTTGGACCAGTTTTGAGAGATTCTACATTCAGTTGTGAGTCACCTCGGTTGACCAGAGATTCATCTCGACCGAGGCGATCCAGAGACGCCGACTCGACCGAGGCGAACACCTAGGACGCGGCGAGAATATTTTATTCTTGGAAGAGATCTTTTAAACTTGGAAGGTGATCTTATATTTTTGGGCTGGGCTCCTGGATGGAAAGAGATATGCAGAATATATATTTTACCTATTTTTATGGGAGAATATCTTTCTAAGATTTATTATCTTTGGAGGGTTATTTTCCTATAAAAAGGGTCGGATTTTCCACAATTTGAACATCCGCTTACACCCGTTTAGAGTTGGGAGGCCGCATACATCACGCAACACCAGCTACAGCAGCAGCGGTATACTCCAAGTTGGGAGTTTTTGAAGAACCTTTTTGAAGGTTGAAGGAAGATTGAAGTCCATAGCTTTTATAGCTTTATTGAAGGGTTTTGTAAGATTGTCTTCAAATTCCCTCAATTGTTGTCTTGTCTTTTTGGATTATTATCCAAGGAACGCTTTGTTGTGATATTTGATTCAGTTATTGAAGTCTTTTCATTAAATTCTTCTTTGTTCAAATATTCACCTTCTTCCCTTACATTTAATACTTTCATTATGATGATGAGTGGCTAATTTCCTTGTGTGATTCTAGGGTGATTGGCTGAAGGTTGTGGGAAAAACAATGATAGAATAATCTTAGATTCCAGTAGGATCCTGAAAGTTCGAGTCTTTAACCTTAACCCTAAGCATCTCGTTCGGTTGATGAACATCTCGGCCGGGGTGGAACTCTTCTGACCGAGGTGACTTATCCGACCTTAAACTGAGAGTTAAGTGTTAGAGTTTGCCAAATCCTATTCTTATTACACCTTTCTGGTTCAAAGCAAGCTTAGGATGAGACTTACCCGGTGATTCCTTAGTTTGTGTATCAACGATCATTAGTATAGGTAATAAAGGTTTATCCTTTATTGGGGTTTGAGTGTGCTTCCATTCCATCTTTGTGAGTTAGCCTGAGACTTACCCGGTAAAGGTTGATTCTATTCCCTTAGATGGTGTGTTAGTTTGAGGTTATAGTTCTTTATCTTGATTCCTTGAGACTTACCCGGTAATAGGAGTTACGGTTTAGGATTAGTGTGTAGTGAGACTTACCCGGTGATCTACTCCACTTTAGTAACACCTTCCCCTTGCAAAAATCTCAGCTTTGTCCGCTTATCTATAGATCTTGAGTTGGAACCACAACTAGATGCTTTAATCCCTAGAATTGCATGTTTGCTTTATTTGACATCTTATTCATCTTTGATTGTGTTAATTGCTCTTGTGGTTAGCATTGACATTAGCATACCGTGTTGACTCTGTTTCA
>BSUD01000006.1:48124816-48142157 GCA_033239045.1 Fagopyrum esculentum | reverse complement strand
TGGGAGCGGTTCAAGGATATCCTTTTGGATTGCCCACATCATGGGATTCCAAAGATCGAGTTGTTGGAGATCTACTTCAAAGGGCTGGACGGAAACACCCAGTTCAACCTCCAACTACTCTCCGCCGGTACATTCATGGACATGGCGGTTGACGAGGCTTGGGACTTCATTGAGAAGCAAGCCTTGCACATGGAGAAGTACACCCACCAAGGAGCTGAAGGTGGAGTTAAAAGAGTCAACTTTCAAGAGACTCAACCCAACAACAACCAACTCACGTCCTTGAAGAACGACGTGAAGCAATTGAAGGAGCTATTGATGGCTCAAACTAAGAAGGAAGAGCAAGGACAAAGGAACAATAACAACAACAACAACGGGTACCGTAACAACAACAACGGACCCCGAAACAACAACTACAACAACAACAATAGAGGATCCAATAGCAACAACTGGAGAGCGAATAATAACCAAAACAACGGTAACAATTATTCAAACTCCAACTCTAACGATTCCTCTAACCCTTTCCTCTCTTCTCCTTCTTCTTCTTCTACTCCATTGAAGAGCCAAGGGCAAGGATCAAGTTCGTCTCAGCCGAAAAAGAAGGACGCAGTCCTGGAGGCAATCTTGATCAAGCTTAGTGCTATGGAGAATTCTATAACTTCATTTTCGAGGGCCCAAAAGTCCTTCGAACAACAACTTGCTAATAGGGCGAATGAAGCGCCAAGAGATCCAGGGAAGCTTCCAGCAAAGACGGAAACTAACCCTAAGGGCCAGTGCATGGCCATCACGACGAGGAGTGGACTCAAAACTGCAGATCCAGTACCTCGCTCGACGCAGACCACCTCGGTCCAGATCCAGTCGAAGAACACCTCGACCGAGATGCCAACCGAGGCGGCGCAACAGAAAGCAGGAGGAACGACAGAAACTTATGTTCCACCTCCTGCATATAAGCCACCACTTCCTTTCCCTCAGTCCAGAGCCAGAGCACATCTAGACAAGCACTTCGGTAAGTTTCTTGACTTGATGAATAAGCTACATATTAATATTCCTTTCCTTGATGCTATTTTAGGTATGCCCGCCTATGGGAAGTTCTTAAAAGAGATCTTATCAAGAAAGAGGAAGCTGGAGGATGTTGGCGAAGTTAGGATGACATCTAAGTCTTCGGAGCTTATCAAGATCATGAAGGAAAAGATGCCACCTAAATTGAGAGATCCCGGCTCATTTTGCATTCCCATACAAGTTGGGGACGTCACTTGTGAAGCCCTTTGCGATCTAGGAGCCAGCGTGAGCATCATCCCGCTGGAGCTATGCACTAAGATCGGTCTTGGAGAGCCCAAGCCGGTCAAGATTCGACTTTACATGGCGGATCGCTCCATCACCCATCCCGTGGGCATTTTGGAGGACGTTCCGGTCAAGTTAGGTAACTTCTATCTTCCTATAGATTTTGTCGTACTTGACATTCCCGCAGATTACCCTGTTCCTATCATTCTCGGGAGGCCATTTCTAGCAACTTCGGGTTGCAACGTGGATTGCAAGAACGCCAAGTTGAAATTCAACGTTGGTGGCGATGAGGTGGAGTTCGCACTACTTGCAGCCATGAAGGGGGAGCAACTAACTGATGATATCTTCAACATCTACGATGAAGAAGAATCAAGAGAATTGGTGAGCTCTATCCTTATTAATGATCCACTCGAAAGAGTTATAAGCTTCAGTTTAATGGAGGAAGGTATAGATGCTTCTTGTGATGCAGATATACGGAGCTTGAAGGCACTGGAAGAACATCCAGGAGCTATAACTGAGAAGCTGATCCAGGAAACGAAGATTTCCAGCCTCGGATCCAGTAGCAGTACCTCGACCGAGGCACCTTCTGGACTGAGCGAGGCGTCTGAAGAACACCTCGGTCAACGCCTTTGCGCCTCGACCGAGGTCGACAGCGAGAAGATTCAAACTGAGATTGCATTTAGTCCAGTTTCTGACACCACTCCACTGGAAAGAGGAAGCACAGATCCCTCTCAGAAAGCACCCCCAGTTGTGGAGCTTAAACAACTCCCTAGCCACTTGAGGTATATCTTTCTTGGGCCGGATTCTACTTATCCCGTTATTGCTAGTGCTTCCCTCTCCGATTCTGAATTATCTAAGCTAATGCATGTCCTGAGAAAGCATCGAAAAGCCATAGGTTACACCACGGATGATCTCATTGGCATTAAACCTTCTTTCTGCATGCATAGAATTCTAATGGAAGATAATCATAAGACTTCACGGGAACCTCAAAGACGGTTAAATCCGATCATGAAAGAGGTTGTGAAGAAGGAAGTTCTTAAGTTGTTGGATGCAGGTATTATTTATCCTATCTCGGACAGCAAGTGGGTTAGCCCGGTGCATGTCGTTCCGAAGAAAGGAGGGATGACCGTTGTGACGAATGAGAACAACGAGTTGATCCCAACAAGGACCGTTACGGGCTGGAGAGTTTGCATCGACTATAGGAAGCTGAACACGGCGACTCGGAAGGATCATTTTCCACTTCCTTTCATTGATCAAATGCTCGAACGGTTGGCCCAACATTCACACTTTTGTTACTTGGACGGCTATAGTGGGTTCTTCCAGATTCCTATCTATCCGGATGATCAAGAGAAGACCACTTTCACTTGTCCTTGGGGGACGTTTGCTTATCGGAGGATGCCATTCGGATTGTGCAATGCACCCGCTACCTTCCAGCGATGCATGATGGCTATCTTCTCCGAGTACATAGAGGAGATCATGGAGGTATTCATGGATGATTTTTCTGTATATGGTTCCTCTTTTGAAGATTGCCTATCTAACCTTTCTCTAGTGCTTAAAAGATGTGAAGACACTAACCTTGTTTTGAATTGGGAGAAGTGTCATTTTATGGTTAATGAAGGCATTGTGCTAGGACACCTCGTTTCTAATCGAGGTATTGAGGTCGATCGAGCTAAGATCGAGACTATTGAGAAACTCCCTCCTCCTTGTTCTGTTAAAGGTGTAAGGAGTTTTCTTGGGCATGCAGGTTTCTACAGGAGATTCATCAAGGACTTCTCCAAGATTTCTAAACCTCTAACAAACCTCTTGAATAGAGATGTTGTTTTTGAGTTTTCGCAGGAGTGTCTTGATGCTTTTTACAGGATTAAGGAAGCGTTGATATCCGCTCCCATTATCCAGCCTCCTGATTGGACCTTACCCTTTGAGGTCATGTGTGACGCTAGTGATGTAGCCGTAGGAGCGGTGCTTGGACAGAAGAAAGATGGACGGACCACCGCCATTTATTATGCTAGCAAGACGCTAGATGTAGCACAACGCAACTACGCTACCACCGAGAAGGAGTTATTGGCGGTTGTATATGCTTTCGAGAAGTTTCGTTCCTATCTAGTAGGGGCGAAAGTCATTGTCTACACCGACCATGCAGCCATTCGTTACTTGTTGGCTAAGAAAGATGCAAAGCCGCGCCTTATTCGATGGATTCTCTTGCTTCAAGAGTTTGACCTAGAGATCCGCGATAAGAAGGGATCCGAGAATTCAGTTGCGGATCACCTCAGCCGGCTACCGGAATCCTCCCGCGAGACGGATAGCCCACCCATAGACGATTCATTCCCCGACGAGCACTTACACGTCTTGGAGCGTTTGATGGATCTACTTACTTCACCCCACGATGGAGGTGAAGTATGGGGTGAGGGAACCTCCTACCTCGTTTGAGACGCATCATGGTCCAGCTAGCGACCTTAAATCAAGCGCTTCTTGGGAGGCAACCCAAGGTATTGCTTTTCTTCCTCGTTTTCTAGTCTAGTTTAGATAGCTTTTGTTTTTGCTTTGCTTTGCTTTGTTTTTTGGGTTTCTGGACAGACAACAGGAAGGAGCACATCTGGAAAGAAAGAAGTTCGAGATTCTGAGAAGACAGAAGCACTTCGGTCACTGTCAGAGCATCTCGACCGAGTCGATTCTTGAGGCAACCGAGGCGACTAGGGTTTCTACAGAACCGCCTCGGTCCAGACCACCTCGGGCCAGTCGAGACCATCTCGACCGAGGTGACAGCAGATCCAGTAACAGTATAAAAAGAAAAAAAAAAAATTTTTACTTTTCACTTTCACCCACTTCGACCGCGGCGGACAGAGGCACTTCGCTCCCTCGTTTCTCGCTCGTTTCCGACGATTTCTGCTTCCAAACTGCAATTAAAGGGTAGAAGGATCGATTGCAACTACGGATCTGCAGGAAGATTGAGTGTTTCGACCGAAACGAGGTGCAAAGGTTCGAAAACCCTAACTCACTCGTTTACTGCGTATTGGGCTTTGGTTGCCCTTGATTTTGTTGAGGAAATCCATAAGTACCCCTTAGGAAGCATTTGTAGTGATTTTAGGGGGAAAAGAACTGAAAATCAGAGAGTGGAATTCGAACTGTCTTCGCCTCGGTCCAGTCGGTCTGCACCTCGGTCGAGGTGATTCTTGGAGTTGTCAGTTGACCGAGGTAGTCTGACAGTGAGCATTAGAGATGAGTTCTGACAGATTGCTAGCCCTTAGAGATAGATCCTCTCCTTCCCCTTCTTCTTCTTCCTCATCCCGACCTTCTATCCCGGTGATCCATGAGAGACACCGGGTAGACTATGACCGCATTGCTAGCCGTCCAGTTATCGCTCCCAGATTTCTGGACGTTTCTGCTTTTGACTGTCTCCACATAGATGGAGAGCTTAGGAGGATGATCACCACAGTTGGGCTGGATCAGTTTACTGAGATCCGAGCCCCAGCCTACCTTGAGCCTACCCTTGAGTTCGTCAGTTCCTTCACTTACCTCCCCACAGAGGGGGCAGTGAAGTACCGGTTGATGAACCGGAACTACCTAGTCCCTCTTGCCTACTGGAGAGACATTTTTGGCTTCCCTACCCCCACCGCCGTAGATTTCCCGACCCGAGCAGTAGCTAGAGAGTTCTGGGGTCAGATTGCCCACATTACGAGTCATGCAGACAGGTGGCGCCCTGGTGATTCCAGGGCGAAGCTTATCTTTCACCCAGCCTTCAGACTTGCCCACAGGATCTTCAGCGAGACGCTTCTGGCGCGTACTGAGACGCCCCAGAAGGTCCGACAGGGGGAGCTCTTTTCCTTGTACTGCATGGTCACGGGAGGCTACCCTGACTTTGGCTTGATGCTGGCAGAGGATCTGCACAGGATCAAGGCCAAAGGGAAGGGTGATATATGCTGCGGAGGTATAGTGACCCATATCGCTAGGTATCAGGATATGGATCTGAGCAGATGTACCATGGTGGCGGCTGCCAAGCCGCTCGGACTTCAGGAGATGATTACACGGCGGATTCTAGTTCCCCGTGGACTGACTACACCCTACGTTGCTATGCCTTGGGAGCGGACTGCACCTCAGGGCATCAGATGGTCTGCACAGTTCTCGGTCTTCGATCCGCATTTCTGGCAGACAGCATGGGCCCCACTTATGGAGGACTATAGAGAGGGAGCAGCTGCCGCTGCTGCAGCTGCTGAGGAGGCTGAGGAGGCTGAGGATGAGGATGACGATGACGAGACAGTTGATGAGAGAGGAGGCGGCGTCCCGATGGACATAGGTACAGATACTGCTGGGACGAGCGCGCCTCCCATTATTGATCTGGACGATGATGAGGAGGACACTGAGCCGGCGCCAGCTGAGACTTCTCCAGTCAGGCCCGCTAGGCGCAGGAGGCGGGGAGTTAGGGACAGAGCAGCACACCGACGGATCGATGACCTGACGGATCAGGTTATCGACTCTTATGCTGCACTTTCATTGGATATCCGGGAGATGCAGGAGCGGCAGCATCATCAGCACATGATGGCTCAGCTACAGTTCCAGCATGTCATGGGCTATCCCTATGATCCGACTCAGTTCCCCTACATACCACCACCACCACCGGATCGAGACTACTGAGGAGCTGCAGGGTTTTATTTATTTATTTTTATGCAGTTCAGCTCTTTATCCGGTGAGTCCTCTTTCATTCAGACTTTTATTATACCCACTGGGACAGTGTGTCTCAAGTATGGGGTATTTGATGTACTTATTTGACTTATTTGACTATTCGATGTATTATTGATTTATGATGTATTTTATTGACCGGATATTTTCATATTTATGCTTCATTCTGCATTTATATGTTTATCTGAGATTGCATGCATATTTACAGGTTATTTGATTGAGAAAAACGTCGAAACTGAAAAAAAGAAAAAAATTTTCGACCTCGACCGGGACAGTTCTGGCAAAACGAGGTGTTTCACCTCGGTTGAACCAAGAACATCTCGGCCGAGGTGGGTTAACTGAGAGTTTTCGAAAAACGATTTTTGTGTTACTTATCTGGATATGATCTCAGTGAAGATCTTGTTTACTGACTGGTTTTAAATTCTTTATGTGTTTGAAAGGTTTTATAATATGTTTAAGTTGCTAAATGCTTTGTTTGAAATTATTGGCATGTTTAATACTTTGTTTTTATTCAAATTATGTTGCATTTGAAGGTTGACACCGCAGGTTAAGTTCTCTCACATTCTTCTTGGAAAGACCAAGGCAATTCATTCTCTTCTCTCTTCTTCTTCTTGATCATGCTTAGCCCCTCATATACATTTTGCCTCCCTTTACCTATCCGGGAATTTGGAAGCAAGCGAAGTGGTGAAAGCAAGTGAAGTTAAAGTTGAGAAGTGGCTGGAAGTGAAAGTGTTAGAAAGCAATAATAGGTTTGGGGAAGTCAATCATGAAGATGAGTAACTCGGCACCATTCACATAGTCGGGTGTTTGTGTCTTGCCAAAGTCGGATTGAGCGATATTCCTAACGGGTCATGGTATGTGCATCAAGGGTTTGATGCATCTCAAGAAATTGATGATTGCTGATTTCCTAGGCTTCGGTTATTGTGCACCTCTGTCCATGCATCCCAAAAAGTAAAGTAAAAAGAAAAAAAGTGTGAGATAAGCAAAGCTTATTGGTGGAAGATGTTGCAAGTCAAGTGAAAGTGAAGTTCATCCTTTTCCCGGATTCTAGCACCACATTACCTTACATACATCCCTACCCTACACGTTTCTTGACCTTTTCTTTTGGGAAGCCCTTGAGACCTTGAGCTTGTTGATTGACTTAGCGGTTTAAATTGGATTATGCATGATTAATTTTGATAATTATGATTTATTATGCATTCTATGATTTTATGCAAAGATGAACAACTTTTCTATATTTATAAAATGTTTTGAGCATATTGAGTTTTTAAACTCCATGAAGTATTCCCTTAGAGTGATCTATGATAGTTGCACACCATAAAATGTTTTTGAAAGACTTTTTCATTGATTTTCTTGACTTATAATCCATTCTATCTTGTTTCTATATGAGGAACTTGCTTGGGGACAAGCAAGGGCTAAGTATGGGGTATTTTGATAGCATGAATTATAGTCTATATTTTGGGGTTTGTTTGGACGTTTCATCTTTCATAATCTGCATGTTTGTATGTACATTGTGTGATTTTACTACCATTTCATCTACCTTTGCGAGAATTGAGGTCTACACCTAGTTTCGTTGTAATTGCAGGTAATATGGTACGTTTTGCATCAAAAAGGAGCAAAAGGAGTCATGAGTCATTTAGAGCTACATCCAGGAAGCATAGCCATGAATTAAGGATTTACTTTGGACCAGTTTTGAGAGATTCTACATTCAGTTATGAGTCACCTCGGTTGACCAGAGATTCATCTCGACCGAGGCGATCCAGAGACGCCGACTCGACCGAGGCGAACACCTAGGACGCGGCGAGAATATTTTATTCTTGGCTGAGATCTTTTAAAATTGGAAAGTGATCTTATATTTTTGGGCTTGGCTTCTGGAAGGAAGGAGATATGCAGAATCATATATTTTACCTATATTTATGGGATAATATCTTTCTAAGATTTCTTATCTTTGGAGGGTTATTTTTCCTATAAAAAGGGTTGGATTTTCCACAAATCCGAGACCCCGCATAGAGTGCTTAGAGCCCGCAAACATCCGCTATCAGCGCAGCAGCCGCATACTCCAATTTGGGAGAGAATTGAAGAACCTTTTTGAAGGTTGAAGGAAGATTGAAGTCCATAGCTTTTATAGCTTTTATTGAAGGGTTTTGTAAGATTGTCTTCAATTCCCTCAATTGTTGTCTTGTCTTGTTGGATTATTATCCAAGGAACGCTTTTGTGTGATATTTGATTCAGTTATTGAAGTCTTTTCATTAAATTCTTCTTTGTTCAAATATTCACCTTCTTCCCTTACATTTAATACTTTCATTATGATGATGAGTGGCTAATTTCCTTGTGTGATTCTAGGGTGATTGGCTGAAGGTTGTGGGAAAAACAATGATAGAATAGTCTTAGATTCCAGTAGGATCCTGAAAGTTCGAGTCTTTAACCTTAACCCTAAGCATCTCGTTCAGTCGATGAACATTTCGGCCGAGGTGGAAACTGGCTGACCGAGGTGGCTTATCTTATCCATAACTGAGAGTTAAGTGTTAGAGTTTGCCAAATCCTATTCTTATTACACCTTTCTGGTTCAAAGCAAGCTTAGGATGAGACTTACCCGGTAATTCCTTAGTTTGTGTACCAACGATCATAAGTGTAGGTAATAAAGGTTTATCCTTTATTGGGGTTTGAGTGTGCTTCCATCCCATCTTTGTGAGTTAGCCTGAGACTTACCCGGTAAAGGTTGATTCTATTCCCTTAGATGGTGTGTTAGTTTGAGGTTATAGTTCTTTATCTTGATTCCTTGAGACTTACCCGGTAATAGGAGTTACGGTTTAGGATTAGTGTGTAGTGAGACTTACCCGGTGATCTACTCCACTTTAGTAACACCTTCCCCATGCAAAAATCTCAGCTTTGTCCGCTTATCTATAGATCTTGAGTTGGAACCACAACTAGACGCTTTAATCCCTAGAATTGCATGTTTGCTTTATTTGACATCTTATTCATCTTGATTGTGTTAATTGCTCTTGTGGTTAGCATTGACATTAGCATACCGTATTGACTCTGTTTCACCGAGTCCCTGAGATCGACCCCTGGAATTTTCTTGCTTTTACTACGATTGACCCGTACACTGCGGGTTCGCATCCTTGTTTTAAGCTTAAGTCTAGGGTTATAAATTTAAAGCTTGCACACACCGTTTGGAGCGAACATATATAAAGCCTTTTCTTTCTTCTTTTGTAGTTAGACAAGTTTTGTAAAAGTTTTGCTGAGAGCATTTCAGAATTGAATCCAAGAGAATTCTGATAGCATGAATTATAGTCTATATTTTGGGGTTTGTTTGGACGTTTCATCTTTCATAATCTGCATGTTTGTATGTACATTGTGTGATTTTACTACCATTTCATCTACCTTTGCGAGAATTGAGGTCTACACCTAGTTTCGTTGTAATTGCAGGTAATATGGTACGTTTTGCATCAAAAAGGAGCAAAAGGAGTCATGAGTCATTTAGAGCTACATCCAGGAAGCATAGCCATGAATTAAGGATTTACTTTGGACCAGTTTTGAGAGATTCTACATTCAGTTATGAGTCACCTCGGTTGACCAGAGATTCATCTCGACCGAGGCGATCCAGAGACGCCGACTCGACCGAGGCGAACACCTAGGACGCGGCGAGAATATTTTATTCTTGGCTGAGATCTTTTAAAATTGGAAAGTGATCTTATATTTTTGGGCTTGGCTTCTGGAAGGAAGGAGATATGCAGAATCATATATTTTACCTATATTTATGGGATAATATCTTTCTAAGATTTCTTATCTTTGGAGGGTTATTTTTCCTATAAAAAGGGTTGGATTTTCCACAATTTGAACATCCGCTTACACCCGTTTAGAGTTGGGAGGCCGCATACATCACGCAACACCAGCTACAGCAGCAGCCGCATACTCCAATTTGGGAGATAATTGAAGAACCTTTTTGAAGGTTGAAGGAAGATTGAAGTCCATAGCTTTTATAGCTTTTATTGAAGGGTTTTGTAAGATTGTCTTCAATTCCCTCAATTGTTGTCTTGTCTTGTTGGATTATTATCCAAGGAACGCTTTTGTGTGATATTTGATTCAGTTATTGAAGTCTTTTCATTAAATTCTTCTTTGTTCAAATATTCACCTTCTTCCCTTACATTTAATACTTTCATTATGATGATGAGTGGCTAATTTCCTTGTGTGATTCTAGGGTGATTGGCTGAAGGTTGTGGGAAAAACAATGATAGAATAATCTTAGATTCCAGTAGGATCCTGAAAGTTCGAGTCTTTAACCTTAACCCTAAGCATCTCGTTCGGTTGATGAACATCTCGGCCGGGGTGGAACTCTTCTGACCGAGGTGACTTATCCGACCTTAAACTGAGAGTTAAGTGTTAGAGTTTGCCAAATCCTATTCTTATTACACCTTTCTGGTTCAAAGCAAGCTTAGGATGAGACTTACCCGGTGATTCCTTAGTTTGTGTATCAACGATCATTAGTATAGGTAATAAAGGTTTATCCTTTATTGGGGTTTGAGTGTGCTTCCATTCCATCTTTGTGAGTTAGCCTGAGACTTACCCGGTAAAGGTTGATTCTATTCCCTTAGATGGTGTGTTAGTTTGAGGTTATAGTTCTTTATCTTGATTCCTTGAGACTTACCCGGTAATAGGAGTTACGGTTTAGGATTAGTGTGTAGTGAGACTTACCCGGTGATCTACTCCACTTTAGTAACACCTTCCCCTTGCAAAAATCTCAGCTTTGTCCGCTTATCTATAGATCTTGAGTTGGAACCACAACTAGATGCTTTAATCCCTAGAATTGCATGTTTGCTTTATTTGACATCTTATTCATCTTTGATTGTGTTAATTGCTCTTGTGGTTAGCATTGACATTAGCATACCGTGTTGACTCTGTTTCACCGAGTCCCTGTGATCGACCCCTGGAATTTTCTTGCTTTTACTACGATTGACCCGTACACTGCGGGTTCGCATCCTTGTTTTAAGCTTAAGTCTAGGGTTATAAATTTAAAGCTTGCACACACCGTTTGGAGCGAACAATCACCCAGCAGAATGCCTATCCTGTAGGGCATCTACAACATGGTAATAAACCATTAGCTATCCATACACATATATAGGGTAATGTATAAGCACAAACACACATAAGGAAAGATAAACATATCAACATGCTTTCACTCATTTACCCATTTATTCGTCTCAATATAATGGTCATTCACTCAAATCATATAGATATAATATATATGAAACTAGGTGACAGGAGGACCGATACATCCTCACCTTTGAGCCTGCTAGTCAGCCGTACTAGTATCGGTCACACAATCCGTGTACCCTATGGGAGTGGATTGCGCCCTTCCTGTAAACCGGTCTGGCCTGACATCAGAGAACCTCCCAGACTCCACGGCAGGATGAAAGGGAAAGGTTATCACAGCCACGCAGTGGGGCAATCAATAAAACATAGGTCGGTAAATACGACATCACATGCTATCATAGCAAACATATAAGGCACACACCACTCATACAAACACCCAATATAAGGATGGTAGCTAAGTAAGTCCTACGGACTTACCTCAACCTCGTATAAAGCTCAACCACAACTCGATCACCTCAACACTGGAGGAACAACACAGCCTATAGACAAGGCATAAAGAGATGTCACATCTCTTATTAAGCAAAGGGTCACACCTAGACCCAAAGGGATCCATAGGGATCATATACATCCTATAACCTCGAATAATATGTTAAACCTTAAACCCACATCAAGGCATATATCCAACTCATGATATCATCATCAAACTAAAAACCCATAATTACTAGAATAATGTAACGAGCATAATGGAAATTCCAATTATCCATTTTAACCAACTTAAGGTCAATTTATACTAACCCACAAAACGGAAACGAATAAATTCATAACTTATTCGTTACTAACCCGATATACGATCCGGAAGAAGGTATGAGCTCCTGGCGATACGGGGAGTAAGAGCACGGTATAAAACCTTACACTTGACGACTTGCGGTGGTCCGTCGGCGTTCCGATAGCGGTAAACGGAAGCTTTACCAAAAAGCTAACAAACGGAAAATAGATTTGTACCAGGATGAAGAGAACAAGATAAGGGACTCGATGGTACAAACGGATTTGAAATTAAGTTAGAAACAATGGATTTATGGCTCGTTGAAGGTAAGCACAACGCTCTTGTTTGTTTCATCTCAATTCTCACATGGGAAAAGAAAAGAAAGAGATGAAGTTAACTTTGTAGCCGACTCTCTCTCCTCTGTACATGTTTACTTATATCAGTAAGAAATGTATTTTGACTTTGCAATCTTCCAAGTGAAGTCACACCGTCGCCTTACTAATGAATGTAGGAATACATATAAATATATATTATATAATGTATACACTAATTATGTAAGTATACATATAAATATGTATTATATAATGTATACATGGAAATGGAAAAGAGCGGCAAGAGTAAACATTTATTATATATATATATATAGTATAGATCCTATGAGAACACCCCCAAACGTGAGAACATGAGAACAGATTCGTAATTATTATTAGTTTTGTTACGAAGGTGCCATATCGTTTAATGTATTATTCGTAGTTATTGTTGGTTGAGTGGATTATTCGTAGTTATTGTTGGATTCCTAATTACTATTATTCGTAGTTATTATTAATCATGATATCTACTCTAAATCTCAACCCTTAATACTCACCATCCAACGGTGTACGATTGTTCTCATGTTCTCACGTTAGGGGTGTTCTCATGGGAACCACACCCTATATATATATATATAAAGTTTGGCCAAAACATCTAATTAAAACGCGGTTATATTTTTTGGTCTCCAAACTTTATCAAATTGGAATATAAAACCGGAATATTATCGGGATAATTAATCCATAACTATCTCGTAGAATTGGCAATCCTAGGCCACGTTTCTTAACCGCTAAGAATCGGAGTAGCGACTCTTTTATCCGTTTTGTCTTTTTATATTATTTCACATCTAGGACATATCCGATGTTCCGATCATTTCTCTCAACTGCAATTTTATTTATTGGAGCTCTCAAATACTCCAAATAACACCGGTTGTTACAATAAAAACCCGATTACAATACCTTGGCACATGTTTTGTGTGAGCTAGCGTGGCCTTCGCATGGTAAGGAGTGGCAATGACGGATCACACTCTCCATCTCATCCTCCGGAATGCACCCCCGGAAAACTCCATCCGGTCCTCTCTTGAACAAGAGAGGCTCACTCCAATAATGAATCCAAAACAATCTTATAAGTCTCCAAGATTAGCTCCAAATCAGATCTAAACAAACTCTTACAAGTATCACACTAAAATCTCTCAAACTCACTCTAGATCTATGATGTGGTGTGTTCTTCTCCCTCTCAATGAGATGTTTTCTTCTTCCTCCTAGTCTCCCCATAATAATGGATGATGGCACCCTGCAAAAGTCATTGTCTGTTACATACAACCCCTCACTCAACCCAGGAAAAGCAAGGGTCGGACGTAGAAGATGTATGACAAGTGTCAGGCATCATCCAAGAGAAATCTTGCCCGGGATTTAATGTCATCGACCGAGATTTTGGTCAAATACAGCTTGGGTCATGGCTGACCATGATTTGGTGCATGGCTCGCACCAACTAGGGTCCTTGTGTTCTTCTTTCTTCCAAGCTTGCTTCCTTTAGAACTTCGAGTTGGTGCATGCCTTATTCTAAGTGTTGAGGAAATTGTATGTTGATGTATTTTTTGTGATGTAGATTTGAATGGGTTAGATACCTATGATGGATTTGAGTTTTTGATATGTTGTTTATGGATATGTGTAGTGTTAAGTATTAAGTTTAGAGAGCGATCCAACGGTTAGATTCGGATTTTTGATATTCCGAAGTTAGGTATAGGCATAGTTTGTTTATAGAAGAGTTTGAATAGGTTTAGAATTGTGTTCTTGGATATGGCTTGGGATTTGTGTGATCTTTTTGGATTAGGATTATAGGAGTAGACATGGTGATGAGAGATGATCCTCGACACTACCTTAAGGACCAACTACTAGATCAAGGGCTAAGGCATTGAAGGACAAAACAACCACAACATCTTCAAGCCCCATCATGGAAGGTGTCATCACTAGAACAAGAGCAAAGACCATCCAAGATGAAGTTGCTAGCTTGTTAGCACCATATACACTCAAAGAGACCCTACTCACCCTTAGGTCTCCTTTGGTGACATTGTTGACCACCATGGAAGGGCCAAGCAAGGGTCATGAAGATCCAACAAGCATAGAAGGTAGTAGAACAAAGAACGAGCTCCTGAGAAGAAATCTCGGCCTTGAGGATCAAAATCTCGCACGAGATTTTTCTAAATATTGACCGAGATTTAGCTCATGTCGAGAGTTATAAGATCCAGTTGTGATCTTATTACTTATAGATATTTTTATTAATTTAATATCTATAAAGCTTTTAAACATTCTTAAAAGTATTAGTTGATCCTATCTTTTAGGATTATCTTTGTAGATTTTATCTTTTCTTAGAATCTCACCTATAAATAGCCTTAGAATGTGAGATTATTAGGTAAATTGAATTTGATTAATATTTCCACAATATTGTGTGAACTCGCAACTTTGTTCACGAAGTTTGCGTTTTATTCATTCCTATTCAATCAAAAGAGAGAGAGTTTTTTATTGAATCGTTGTGACTCCTTCCTAGATTGTGCTTGTGTGTGTTAATCTTCTTAAAAGGTTGGTCCTCCTTGTCAATTCTAGTCCCTCCTTGTGCTTGTCTTACTTAGAAGGCTTGTGTTGTAACACCCCAAATTCTCGGAACTCGGGGAGCTACTGGTTAGGACCTCACTATGGGTCCCGACCTTGGTTTAACAACAACTTTACTAGGATCTTACAACAAGGCACAAATGTATTTAAAACAATTTCTAAAACATAATATTTTTAATGGTATGAAAGTACACATGTGACAGCCTTACAAACATATATACAGATACATAACATGCATGACGTATGGAAGACTCCCCCGTCCCCATCTAATGAGTACGTGGACCCGGCTGACCATCCGTTCCGGATCACTCTGCAACTGTCTATCTCTACAAATCTACAATACGGATAAACCGTTAGCTAACAATCCAAATATAAGTAGAATAACAACAGCACAAACACAAGCAGAAACAAAAATAGACAAACATCATGCTGGCACTCAACCGTTTATTATCTATTATTAAAGTGATTCATCTTGTTCAATTTACAGTTGTGGCACGAGAATTAGTTCTCGCCTCCGTTCCTTATCCAACTGGTGTAGGTCTAGCTGACCTCCGCCGGTAGCATCACTACAAACCAAGTATGGACTAGTCCCTAAAGAAACCCCCAGCGCTCGCAAGCTACTGAGCAGAATGCCACCGCCCGTTACTCTTAGGCCAAAATACAGGTCGGTAATTATATATCACAACCTATCTCTCTAAACATTTCAATCACACACCACTATCGTCATTCATGCTCATATTTAGAAGTCAGCTAAGTAAGCCCAAAGGACTTACCTGAATCAGATCTCGACTCTCTTAATCACAACTCAATCTGTAACCGTATAACTCGGTTGTCTGTCAAAGGAGGCAAGTGTGTCAGCACACTTTCTAGGTAATTAGAAGTCTAAGACTTCTAAGGCAATAGATCCTATTAGAACAGAATTTAATACAGTACCAATTTATGGTAAATTGACTATTTTACCCTTGGTCCCGAAACTTCCAAAAACTCGGAATATGTACTTAAATTATAATTGAGGCTAACTAACCATATTCTACTCCCTGGGATGATTTTAGGTAACAACCGGAAAAACTACCCATTTTCTATTTCCCGAAAAGTCACTAAAGTCCAACTACAGCTTCAAATATAAAATTCGAATAATCTTATAAAAATTCCGAAATAATTCCCTAGATCATCTATGATATCCCATCTATTCATAGGAGCAAGAATTTCTTAAAACTGTTCAACCATCACTTCTACAAAAATTTCCGAAGTTGGTTACCACACTTAACAAACAACACATTGTCTTAACTTTGAAAAATCATAACTCCTAAACTACTCGCTGGGTTTATCCCAAATTTTGATACGTTCTACTATAAAATCTTATATATCATATATCCAAAATTCAGCCGTAAAGGAGATCAAAAGACTATTTAAAACTATCTCACAAAACCGAATTTCAGCACAACAGAAAAACTGTTTATGACTAAATCTTTGAAAAATCATAAATCCTAAACCACTCGCTGGATGCTTCTCAAATTTTAATATGTTCTATAACAATATGTTAACTATATCATATCCAAAATTCAAGCCCAACGGAGATCAAAAACTTATTCAAAACCCTCTCACAAAACAGCATCACTTGCTGTTTTCCAACACTCGGCACATATATACAAACTACATGAGGCGTCAACTTTGGAACACCATAACTCTCAAACCGTAGCACCGATTCCTCTCAAATTTTAGTATGCTATACTATACAATATCGACTAAAACATATCCGAAAATCAGCAGTAAAGGTGGAGTCTAACCTACCCAAAACTGGGGCTGAAGTTGACTGTTCTTCACATTCGAAAACTCAGCAAACACTTCAGTATTTTATACTAGAAAAACCTAGGTTGCTGAAAATCTTAAAACAGTAAAGAAAGAGTAGCAAGTGGTAGTGCAGAAGCTCACCCAACCCTTCTTTGTAGCAGCCCCATGACGAGGCGAGAAGGGAAGCAGTCCGGCATGGCTCGTGATGACCCTTCTCTTCAGCCGGGTTCGTTTGGCCAAGGTTGTATGTTCTGCATGTTTGCGGTTCTGGCTGGAAGAGTCGCTACTCACTGGCCTGGTATGCGAAGAGGTTTACAGTTCAGCAGCGTAGACGGAAATGAGGTGACTCTAAAGGAAGGATAAGACTTTACCGGTTAACTCGTTTATACAGAAGGTCGAAGGGTCCGATCTTGGCTCCGGCACAGTCGCAGGTTGGCTACTGGTTCCGTTCGACCGCTAGTTGAAGACGTCTGAGGTGCAGCGTCGGTGTAGTCGTTGTTGAAGACGGTTGGTGCGGCGTCTCTGGTTTGTCTCAGTCGTGCGGCGAGAGTCGTAAAGGTTGGTACGGTTTTTGATTAGGTGAGGTTATTAGATTAGTTTAAGTTAATGAATTAGGTTAATTCTTCAGCAATTAGGGTAAGGTAAGTTTTGGGCTGGGCTGAAATACTGGGCTTAAACCGATGGGCCAGCTCATCTAGATAGCTATTAAATGAGTGGTTAAATTGTACGGGACTACTCTTCGTCTTTCAATCATACGTAATTGTTACTCAATTTACATATTTATTATTTTATGTGAATTATGTTACATTAAATGATAGAACTTTGA